>CP129456.1:26062500-26662500 GCA_030445155.1 Quercus variabilis | reverse complement strand
TTGCATATCTGACTGAGAATGTGGAAATTAATCCTTACCCATCGTCAAATTTCATCACCCTTGGTGGCCTAGACTAACTGGCTACAACTATAGATAACGCCTTCTTCTATATCTTACTCTATATAACATATAGTTTACTTCACCTCATCAGATAGCATATCTCTCTCTCTATCACTTTGGATCCTTGTGTTTGTGAGAAAATGACTATCAAGATTTATGGAGTTCCAGTTTCCACATGCACTGCTCGTGCGACGGCCTGCCTCTATGAGAAAGGAGTAGATTTTGAGCTTGTTCTGATTAATTTTTTCGGAGGGGAACACAAACAGCCTGCTTTTCTATCTAAGAATGTATGTATCATCCACATCTAATCTCACAGAGTCAATAGTATTTTTTTTCTCCTTGCACTCGATTTATATTGTCGAATTTGTAGATACAGTGATACACAATTTTTAGTTTTCAAATTGGTTTATAATTTTTTTTTGGGTGAAAAAAAAAAAAATTGCAGCCCTTTGGTCAGATTCCAGCGCTGGAAGATGGTGATCTCACCCTTTTTGGTAAGTTCACCTTTTATTTTTCTCACATGTTTTTCCTTTTCTGCTACCTTATTACTTTACTCATGCTTATGACTATATTGTCTGTCATAGTGATGATTGCTCCTGCATAAATGCTTGAATGCAATTTAATAAAAAAAAAATTATATATATATATATATATATATATATATATTGTTAGAGCCAAATTTTTATTTTTATTTTTGCAAAGAGTGATAGAATGGGTCACTTCATCTATACACCTGTACCGTATCTGTTGAAATCTTAAAAAGTGTCAAAAGTGGTGCACTGGTGCTTGAGCTCGGATTGCATTGGAGGCACCATTGCTGCAACAGGTCAAGTGGCCTATCCTATAGATGAGAATGAGAGTGCCCTGCTAAAGCAAAAATAATTGACCTTTCATGTGTATTACAGAATCTAGAGCAATTACAGCATATGTGTCTGAGAAATTCAAGGAAACAGGAACTGATCTCATTAGGCACAACAACCTCAAAGAAGCTGCTTTGGTTAAGGTGTGGATACAGGTGGAATCCCAGAGTTTCGACCCTGCAATCACTCCCATTGTCTTGGAATATGTTTTAGCGCCTATGAAAGGCAAAACTGCAGACCAAGCAGTCATCGACGCCAACTTGGTGAAGCTAGAAAAAGTGCTTGATGTGTATGAGTCTAGGCTGAGTAGCACCAAGTACTTGGCTGGTGATTTCTATAGCCTGGCTGACTTGCTCCACTATCCTTACACTCACTATTTCATGACGACACCATGGGCCTCGTTGGTGAATGACCGTCCCCATGTTAAGGCATGGTGGGAGGACATTTCTTCTAGGCCTTCTTACAAGAAAATGGCTGAGGCTATCGCTTCTGGTTAATAGGAAATGAGAATTTTAAGGGTTCTATTTTTAACATTTTGGAAGAACTTGATGAAATCATGTGGTGGTTATCTCAGTGGAATCTAGTGAATAAAACTCTCTCTCTCTCTCTCTCTCTCTCTCTTAGCACTTTCACGATTTCCCCTTTACTTTCTCTTTTATCTTTACCTAATTAATGCTAAAGCCACCTCATTAGAGAAGGAAAAGTACCTCCAACCCGCCTCGCTCTCATTCGATGATATTTAGGTGATTTGAACCAAGGAGCTCATTGATTACATGAGACTTAGGAACCATGCACACTAAACCAACTTGATGGTGTAACTTCTCCTAAGTCCTAATGCGCTTATTACTTGTGGTTCACGACAAAGCCTACATTCACAAGTAGAGCTCTATCAAATCAACAAGTTTCATGGTCTCTTACTCATGTTTAATAAAACAATTTGAGCTTACACAACAAATTTGGAAAAAAATACAATATTACCTCAAAGAGCTTTACAAAACCCAAACTTCGACTCAATTAAATTTTACAAACTTGTTTAAGGAAACCCAAACATTCTCATCCAAATTCTTATCTCACTTTTTGAGAAAATTATTAAAATTCTCTTCAAACACGGTGGTGATATTGTGCTCTCTACTCTCATTTTTGTATATTTTCTTAGTTAAAGAAAAGTCCAATTACTTAGTTTATAGAAGTCTTAAAAATTTGGGCTAAAAATTAGTTAACAAGCTCTTGTGTGCCACTTGGTCCGAAAGAGGCCCAATATATTCTACCTCCATTTTGGTCTTTTTCTATTGCATGGAAAAATGAACTAAACGAATGGAAGAAAAATCTTGTAAGATGAAATACAAATTCGCAAAGAAGGTTACTGAGCCACTTTATGAAAGATAAAAAATAAGATAAAATAAAATAAAATACAAAGCCACTGTATGAAACTTGGAAAATGTAGTAAAGGAAAGAAAATTAATCAAAACATGTAGAGAAAATGGTACTTTCTATTTTGGTTATTTATAAAATTGATGATTTTTTTTGCCTTTTGTTTTATGACAACAAAATGTATTTTTAGTGACGAAAATTAGTGGGGAAATATTTTTCGTCACTAAAAATACAGCTTTAGTGACGAAATATGAATTTCGTCACTAATAATGAAAAAAATTATTACATTTAGCGACGAAACATAAATTTCGTCACTAAAAGTGATCTGAAAAATGAGCACCAGGGAGGGAAACTTTGGCGCCAACTTAATTAATCTATAGTGACGAAATAGTTCGTCGCTAAAAGTTGAAATTTTTAGTGACGAAATATTTCGTCACTGTAGCTATTATTGTGGATAGTTTTAGTGACGAAAATACTTTCGTCGCTAAAAGTAAGTATTAGTGACGAAACCTAGTAGTCACTAAAAAAATAAAAGTTTTGCACTTGTATGTTTTTAGCGACGAAATCACATTTCGTCACTAAAAGTATGCTTTAGTGATGAAATATGAATTTCGTCACTAAAAACAATAATAGATTTACCCTTATATGTTTTTAGTGAGGAAATCATATTTAGTCACTAAATGTATGCTTTAGTGACGAAATATGAATTTCGTCTCTAAATCTTGGGTTCTTTAGTGACGAAATTGACATTCGTCACTAAAAAACATATAAAAACACCTTTTGCGACAACGAAATGAGCATTGGCGACGGAAAATAATTCGTCGCTAAAGCCCACAAAAACTACCTCAGCTCACTAAAAACACCTTTTCCAATTCCTTCATAATACTTCAGAATTCGTTCCCAAAATATTCACACAACCCTTCAGCTCTCTCCAAAGAAACCCATTCGCATGCCATCATCATCGTCGCCAATCACGATGCTTCACCTCGACACCGGTGACGCTTCAACTAGACGCCAGTGACGCTTCTGACCATCCCTTCGCATTCTGACCCTTCGCCTTCTGTCCCTTCACATTTCGACTCCGACCCTTCGCATTTTGACCATCCCTTCGTCTTCCGACCCTTCGCCTTCCGTCCCTTTGCATTCTGACCGTCCATTTGTCTTCTGACTCTGACCCTTCGCCTTCTGTCCCTTCGCATTCCGACCATCCCTTCGTCTTCCGACTCCGACCCTTAGCATTCCGACCGTCCCTTCGCCTTCCGACTCCGACCTTTCGCATTTTGACTGTCCCTTCGCCTTCCGACCCTTCGCCTACCCAGCTTTCGATCTCCGACCGTCCCTCCGCCATACGGCGCATCGCCGTCCCAACAGCCCAGTGCCACCGTCCGCTCCTCCCTTCGACCCTCGGAAGCCATCGTTCGTGCACTCCGCTAATGCCACCGCCGCTCCCGTTTACTCCCTCCCTCAATAGCACCAAGTACGTATGTGATGCTTGAGTTTGGTTTTGTGAGCTATTATGCCTGTGATGCTTGAGTTTCTGCGTTGAGACTTGAGTGGTTTAAGCTTATTGCTACTGTTACTTGAATGTAATTGACTAAGTGGCAGACTTGAGTGTGTACTTGATTGTGTAGGGTATTAGTCATTGTAATTGTCACACACTGCTAGCATCAGGTATCAGTTGTGTACTAATTAGCTCAGTAGATTGTATTAAGCATGTGATTGAGTAATTACGCACTGTAGCAAATTTTTGTAACTAATGAAATTACATGTTAGGTTCAATATGTTAGCTTCAAGTGAAATAATGTCAATAATTACATCTACAAATCATTAATATATTTTGAATGCAATGATGGAAATCCATTGCAATAATAATATAAAAAAAAAAAAAAGCATATTGTGATGGAAATTTTGATGCAAGTTTGATGCAAGATGTTTTGAATTTATCAGTTAATGTTAGTTGCGATTCAATGTTATTCAAATTGATTTTGTAAATTCAGTTCTGGATTTTCTAATGTGCAAAATAGTCTTTTGCTTGTGGTGCGCAGGAACTGTTCGATGAAATGTAACAGAGAGAATTAGATAGTATTTGCTTTGGTTTGAGTTTTAGTGTTTCATATTTTATATGATTTTTTATTTAGTTTGTGTATCGAATTCTTAAGAGTTGAATATACTAAAGTATAGTAACCGATTTTAGATAATTTGTTTTGGAATTTTATTTAGCCAAAGATTTGATTTGTTAGCCTCACTTTGATGTTTGTTAACTTAGCTAACATATACACATTATATATATATATATATATATATAATTTTATTGCTTTGCTTTATATAAGAGAGATCTGCTGCTAGTTATTTGGGTTACTCTGTGATTGTGCCACAACAATTGGTATTTGCTTCGATTGTGCTGGAACCTTTGGATTTGTGTTGGTGCTATAAATTTGTTTCGTACTTCTCTCCTTAGTTTGTGCTTTGCAGAAATTTGTATTCTGAACCTTTAGTATGTGATTTGGTGGGTTACCCATTTCTAATGTAGTGTGGGTCAACTAGTGTTTGTGTTACTTTTTATGTACTCATCAAAAGTTCTGTAAAACACAATCTTATTTCCATCCACTTCCATATCACAATTTACCCTTGATTTTTCACAAATAAAGAAAGAGCTGTTAAGTAGTCTGACCCAATGATAATTTTCTTTTTATGTACTAGCTAGTAAAACTTGCCTCAAAACCCATATTTCAACTATATCAGTAACATAGCAAGTGCTAAGGTTGAATATTTTTATAACTAATAGTTTTTTTTTTTTTCTTCTTCTTCTTCTTCTTTTTCTTCTTCTTCTTTTGTATGTGGGCTAAAGCTAACTAAAAGTTATCTTTCTTTTTTATCTCCAGCTCTCTTTCTCTTTTGTGGCTGAAGAAATTGTGAGGAACAAGGTGAAGAGTACAAGTTAATTTTGGATCTTTTCTGAAAGTTGTAAACTTAGCTTAAGCAAAGTAAGTAAATTTTAGTTGAAAACCTTTTAAAACTCTATACTTGTGATGTTGGAAATTGGTTTTGTGGTGGTTGTTGTGTTGGAGCAAGCGGGTGGCTTGCATGGTGTTATAAGGTGATTTAGATACATATTGGAAGTGTTTTTCAATTCTTGCAAATGTGAATGAGTATTGTTGATTAGATGTGATGAATAGTATGGAAATTTGATTTAAATATTTGTAAAACTCTATACTTGTTATGTTGGAAATTGGTTTTGTGGTAGCTTAAATTTATATTGGGAGTGTTTTTAATTTCTTGCAAATATGAATGAAACTTGTTGATTAGTAGCAATTGTGTTCTTTTATTCAATTTCAATACTTGTAAGCATTATAGTCGTGATGTTGGAAATTTGTTTTGTGGTGAATTGTTGTGTTGGAGCAAGCGGGTGGCTTGCATGGTGTTATAAAGTGGTTTAAATTCATATTGAGAGTGTTTTTAATTTCTTGCAAATGTGAATGAAACTTGCTCATCTAGTTCTTCACTAGAGTATATTCATCGGTTAGAAAATGAGATAATTGAGCTCAAAGAGGCAAGAGTTAGGGATGAAGAGGTGCGAGCTAAGGAGCAAGAGGCGCGAGCTAAGCAAGATGAGATCCAAAAGAATATTCTTAATTTTTTTAGGAGCAAGGGTTATGATGACGGTTTTAACTATGGGGGTGGTTCATCTTCAAGTTAAATCACTTATTGATAACACTTCATTTTTTATGTATCATTTGAAACTAATTGTTAGAAATTTTTTTATAACATAGTTAATGTTTTTACTTTACGATTTTAATGTAGTAGTGTTTTTATATTTGTGCAGATTTCTTATTGGTGGCTTTAGGGGATTTACTTTTGGCATTATTTGAAGACATATGAGGACATCTTTTAGCTTTAGGGGGTTCTAATTATATTATGCTACATTTTTTGTATTGTTATAAAACATCTTAAGCTATTGTATGTGTTGCAAACAATTATTGTATGGAAGGAGTTTGAATTTGATACTTGTTTTAATTTTAAGTTGTGGAATGTATGGATCGATTTTTTATAAATGTGTTGTTGAAATAAATGTATTAATCAAATATGAGGTTTTAATAATATAATGATAGGTTACAAGTTAATATCAACGTCATGAAAATAATAAAAATAGAAAATAAGTTTTAGTGACGAATTTTTTCGTCACAAATATGGCAACAAAAAATTGTTTTAGTGACAAAATATTTCGTCACTAAATGCAGTGGAATTTTGTAAGAAATGGTTTTAGTGACGAAAATTTTCGTCACTATATATGCATGGATTTTCTTAAAAATAGTTTTATTGGCGAATATTTTCGTCACTATATGTACCCGAAAATAGTTTTAGTGACAAAATTTTTCGTCACTAAATATGATTTAATAAACTAAAATGGTTTTAGTAACGAAAATATTTTGTCACTAAATACTGTTTTTAGCGAAGAAAACATTTAACGACGAAACGTTTTCGTCGCTAAAAGTTTTTTTTTTTTTAAACAAATCAGACTTTTAGTGACAAAATTTTTCGTCACCAGGACTTTTAGCGACAGGGCTACAGGGACGAAACGAATTTCGTCACTAAAAGTCTAATTTCGTCACTAAAGGTTCTTAGTGACGAAAAACTGGACTTTTAGTGACGAATTATTTCATCACTAAAAATACATTTTCTTGTAGATGAAGTACCATTTAATGTTAGGGACATATTTATGTAATTGGCTAATCTTTTGACAAAATATACTTTACTTGTGATTGAATAGATCTAGATGAGTTTAGTACTTCAAAAAACAAGTGTTCAGGTTAATTATTGAAGCCATGCAAGTCTGACTAAGAAACAAGTGAAGGAAGTACTGTTCTTTAAGGCTCGACAGCAATCTCGACAGAAAAACTTCTATCGAGATTTAATGTTGAAGCTTGACACAAGCTGTATCTATCGAGAATTATAAAATCAAATTTTTCAGATTTGATTATACGCATATTCGTATGTATTTGTGCAGAGTTTTTTTTCTCACAACCCTAAACATATATAAGGATTATTTTAAGAGCCGTCGTAAGGTGATGAAAAAGAATAATACATGCATTGTGTGACCAGAGGCAGAAATTGCTCTAGTTCATCATTCTCTCTATAGAAGCTACTGTGTCTTTATGTCAAGGGTTTTGTAACTAAGGAGCTTCCTGATCTTTATTGTTGATGAACTGAAGAACTTTACAGCCAAAATTTTCTTCAAGTTGGTGAGTTAGTCACGTATTGGAATCCGTGCATCATTAGTTAGTCACGTACTAGGATTCGTGCATTGAATGGAGAGATTGCCGCTACAATACAAGTCTAATTGGGCATTGGAGTAAGGGTTCAACTGTAGGCTGGTATTTCTGAATAGACCAAAGGGTTTGGTAAGATTCCTTATACTTGTAATCGCTCGTGATTGATAATAGTGGATTCTTGGGTGTGATAACCTTAAATTTACCTGGTAGGGTTTTGCCTCGGTGGTTTTCCCCTTTCGTAAACAAATCACCTATATCAAATTTAATTTTTGTTGCATTTAATTATTTGGTGATTTGTTTGCTACCATGCTATTGCATGTAATTTGACTAATTAATTTACTTGGGTAATTAATTAATTTGCAAGGGGTCAATTCATTTTAACCCAACAAGTGGTATCAGAGCAGACACACTCTGATTAAGTCTTAATCTTTGCTGTATAATCCATTGACCCCTTGTTTGTCATGGATAGATGACAATCTCTTATTATATCTCCTTTATTTAATGGCACTAACTATGCATACTGGAAAATACACAAGAGAGCTTTCTTGCAGTCTTTAGGTGAGAAAGTGTGGCAAGCTATGGAGATTGGCTGGACTAAGCTAAAGGAAGCGCCGACTGATTAGGATGATGCAAAGATCAAAGCGGCAAACTTCAACAGTAGAGCATTGAACGCCATATTCAATGCGGTCAAGAATGAAGAGTTTAAGAAAATATCATTGACTAAAAATGTAAAGGAAGCATGGACCATTCTCCAAACGACTTATAAAGAAACTAAGGCCGTTAAAGATTCCAAGCTTCAAAGGCTTACTACAAGCTTTGAGGAGATCAAGATGGAGGAGGATGAGTCATTCAATGAGTTCTATGCCAAACTCAAGGACATAGTTAACTTAGCCTTCAATCTTGGGGAAACTATTCTCGAACCCAAGGTTGTTAGAAAAGTTCTAAGATTTCTCCCTAAGAGATTTCATGCCAATATAACAACGATTGAAAAATTGAAGGACATTGACTCTATTTCTTTGACGGATCTGATTAACAACTTGCAAGCCTATGAATTGGGTTTGACTAGACTTGGGAAAGGAACCAAAAGAAAGAGTATGACATTGAAGGCCAAAAGTAATGAGACTGGTGAGTCTTCAGATGATGAAGATTCCAAAATGAAATCCTACATCACTAGGCAGCTCAAGAAGTTCATGAAGAATTCCAATGTGAAGGGTTTTGATAAGGACCATAAGCAATCCAGTTCTTCACAATTCAAAAGTCAAGACAAAGGGATGAAGGATGCTAAGGATGGCGGTCTATATACTATTCCCTTCAGACCAAAGTGCTTCAGATGTCAAGGTTTTAGACACATGAAACAAGAATGTACAACATATCTCAAGTCGATTAGGAAAAGCAAGACTCTTGCTACTACCTTGAGTGATACTAAGCCTAAGACTGAGTCAAATGACAGTGATGACAAGGGAATCTTAAGTGCTTTTAGTGCTACGGTGGATCCTACTGAAGGGATAATAGAAGCAGTGGATGAAGAAGACGACTTGGTGGAATTCAAATTTGAGAAATGGACAATCAAGATGATATCCATACAACCTATGCTAAGTTGTACAAGGTTTTCCAGAAGTATGAGAAACTATATAGGCTGGCCACCAAGAAGCTAAGCGATGTGGAGCTAGATCGAGATGAGCTTTCTAACAAGGTTGATGAAGCCAATCAAAGCATTAGAGCTTTGTGGTTCGAGAACAACTTTCTTACTGAAAGAACAAAGAATCTTGAGGCAGAGCTATTCTAGGTCAGAGCTCAATTGGAGAGGACTTCTAGTGCAAAACTCAATAAGATGCGAAGTTTTCAAAAAGTTGCTTTTGACAAAACCGGCTTAAGGTATGATTTCTCTTATCCTAATATTGCCTCCACTAGTGCAACTGTGCTTGTCTCACTTGTTGATAATGTTAATTATGAGAACAACGAATCTAAAACTGAAACAACTATTGAGAATATAGATAAAGGCAAGTCTATTCTAGGAGCACCCCTTAAGGTTGAAAAGAAAGAGACTAGAAACCCTAGGAATTAGAAGGATAATAATAAAAAGTCTCAATTGAAGAAGCCACTTTTTTGTCATCATTGTGGAGCTTTCGGGCTTACTCATCCAAATTGCTATAAGTGGTTAGCCACTCAACAAAGTAATGGTATGCTCTCGTCAGGAAACCAGAAGTAGTTTCCATCCTCTCTAGCTCCTCTGAGAGATCTTCTCAAGGCCTTCATATTTCTTTCGAACTTGAACGATTTCAATTCTTTCCCCTCTCCTCAGGATCAAAGGTTCTCACAAAGAAAATGTCATTCCAAGGTGTGGAAGGAAAACAGCTCAAAATGATTCAGTCACTTTTTCTCTCTCTCCCTTTATGTTTATGCATTACTTTTTTGTTTTGCTTTCTAACTTTTGAGTCAATCTAGTTTTATACTTTGAGTGTTTTTTTTATGTTTTTGTTTTGGTTGCTTTTCAGTTTTTTGCTTTATTTGTTTTTAAAAAAAAAAAAAAAACTGTGTGTTTATGTATATTGTTACTTGTGTACCTTGGATGGCCATTGAAACAAAGTTTTCTAAACTTTGTATCTCTTGTAACTTAGATGAGCATCTTAATGCACATCTACGCAAGTGAACTTTGTGGCTCGTGTTTGTGATGAGTATGATTAAGTAATCTTTTATACTTAATACTTAAATCACTCTTTTTGACGAGAAGGACTAAAAAATCCTAAAAGAAAGACATAAATAACCATCTCACCATTAAAGTCCGTCAATCATGCATAGCATTTGTGTGTTTTGGCATAACAAAATTGTGATGTTTTGGCTTACATAATTGGGTATTTCTTCTCTCTCTTATATGCCCACGCATGATATGTTCAAAAAGAAAATATGCAAAGAATATAAAAGTAAAAAGAATCAAAATGCTTCTAAAAATGATTGCAAGCATGTTTCTAGGAGATGTAGGAGTTATAGGATGTACCTCGAAGGTAATAGTCCCCATCAAGCAGTTATGATTGTGTGTAAGTGTAAGTGATTTTCTCTAGTCTCAAATCTTCATAATATGAGACACTTATGCACTCTTGCTATACTTTCATACACAACACACATACTCTTTGCTACTTTTGATACATGTGCAGGTATAATGTGATTTGGCCATCACAAGGAATACATGTGTTAATATATGCTCACTAAACTGTCCTAACTTGTTTTTGAAATATAAAATTGGTTAAACTTGTTTAGAGCGTGTGTTTTGGATCTATGTATGCTTTGCATATATGTTGAGAGATATTTTGAGAGCTTAACATGTTGATTGGATCTTTGGTTGAGTTGCTTATTTTTTGCATTCATATCTATGTGTTTTTCCTCCCTTGAAAAACTCTTTTTCTTCAAGCTCAACAGCCTCTTGACAACTTCTCGACAGATCCCTGACAGATTCATTTCTATTGAGCTTTCCTTCTTCAGCCTTGATAGAAATCTTGATAGATTCTCGATCTATCGAGATTTCTGGGTTTATTTTTGATAGATTCTCTATAGCTTCTTCTATCCATCGAGCCAAATTTTTGAGCATTCTATTTGCTCGGTAGCTTTTTAACAGATTCTTGATCTATCAAGGTGAGTTTTGCCGTCAACAGATCCTCGAAAGCACCTCAACAAATTCATTTATGTCAAGATTTAGTGCTCGACAAATCCTCGATAGAATCCTTAATCCATCGAGATGCATTTTCTATATATAGTTGAGGTGTGATTTTAGATTCATTTTTCTCATTCTCTCTCAACAGAAAACACTTCTCTTTCACCCGAAACACTCTCCTCTCACTTAAATCACTCTACCCACTCATTTTTCAGCCTAGATCAAGCTTAAATCTCTTGGTAAGTGTTCCAAATCCCTTCTTTTTCATGCATTCATGCATTTTAGACCTAGGTTTTGGTTTTTGAAAATTTTTGGGGTTTTTATGATTTTTGTGAAATTTTTAAGTTGGGTTTTGTTGATTGGGTAATGTATGCTCATGCATTGCATTCTTATTACATTATAACAATGTTTCATGCATTTTAGATGTGTGATTGATTATTATTGTTTGGGTGTTGGTAGGTTTGGATTGGGTTTTTACCCATGATGCTTTTAAATTTTGAACATCACATGTTCATGCATTTTTCATGCATACGTTATATCTTTTCTTTCCTTTTCTGGTTTATGATGTGTGCTGCTCTCTCGGATAAACCACGTCATGACACCTAAACAACGCAAATCCACTTTGGCTTGGAACCTTCTTCGTGGTTCCAGGTCATCCTCTTCTGATCCTCATATTCCATCTCATATCCAATTCCATGATGAGAAGGCCAAGATGTACTTCTCTGAGAACTTTCAGGACTGTGGTGTTCATTCGAATGCCGAATGCCAGGTTATCCTATTGGATTTCTCTGATACTACTCTACCCGAAGTCATTTGGACTGGGGGATGGGAGTCCCTCCGTGGGAAGCCCGAGAGGTGTCCAGTCATGTTCATTTAGGAGTTTTACTCCAACATGCACGCCATCAATACCTCTATGCCTCAGTTTGCTTCGACATTCAGAGGTACAGGTATTGTAGTTACTCCGAATCTTATATTCAAGGTACTATATGTTCCAAGAGTAGTGTATCTTAACTACCCTAGTTATAAGCATCTCAGGACGGTGTTTAGAGACGAGCTTATCTCTCACTCTTGTGAGAAACCTTCTCTTTGGGGTGGTTTTCTAAACACCTCTTACTCGGGCTTTACAAAAGGTCTAAGATTTTTGAACATGGTGATGACCTTCACTCTCATTCCATGGTCTTACTATAACTCCATCACTGAGCCTCGTACTTGTTTTCTTCTTTCCTTGATGAAGGATCTTTCTATTGACTTTCCCTCTCACTTCATCACATCTATTATAGATGTGTATCAGGATACTACTACTCATGATAAGCTTATCTTTCCTTCAGCTATCATGCAGATCCTTCGAAACTTCTCCTTTCCTATTTCTCTCTCTCATCTTTTCACCATCATGGGTGCCATCAATGCCGATTTTGTTCGGTGGAACGAGGCCCAGGTTTGACTGAAGCGACCATGAGTGGAGATGGATGATCCTGTAGCTTTTGTTGTTCCCTTTTCTTCTTCGGCTCCTTCCACATCTGCTCTTTCTTCCTCAGCAGATGGTGTGACTCTTGATGCTATCATGGCATAGCTTCAGAGGATGGATGCTTGTCTCAACTATCTCACATATGAGATGTGTCAGATGAACACCTGAATCGGTTACACTACCCGTAGACAGGCTTGTATGGCTGGCTTTACACCTTCTCCCTCTCCTTCTCTAGAGGCCTCGACCAATGAGGATGATGATGTTGGTGCTAATGAGGATGATGCTAGCTCTTCTAGTGATGACAAGATGATGACCTCTCAATGACTTGCCCTTTGTCATTCGTGACAAAAAGGGAGAGTAATTTTGGTTTTGAGAGTAGTCTTGTACTTAGAGGGAGAATTAGTATAGGACTTTTTTGATAGGGGGGAGTGTAAGTAGATTTTGAGGGGTGTAGTGAGGTTTACATGTATTTTCTTTTCTTTCTTTTTAGTTACAACCTCTTGTACACTAGTCTTGTGACCATTTATTGACATACATTGTACTTTATTTTCATATATATGATGATGTATGTTTTTTTTTCTTCACTTACCTCTATATGTGTTGTTTCTTTTCTTTCTTTATACACATGTTTCTTTATGTATGCAATCTTTATTTCTGTTTCACACATAATGCCTTGATGAATTTTTGTTTAAGTGTTTTAGAAAGACAGGTTGTGAAAGTCTACCATGCCATGAACTGTCTTCTTGGAAAGTTTTTCAAGAGTTTATGTTAGGCTTAGATTTATTTTGTAATTCAACAAGTGGTTATGAGTTTAATGATTTAAGACTTCTCTCATGATTCATTTGTTTGTTGTGATTTCATCATGAATTGCCAAAGGGGAGATTGTTAAGGACATATTTATGTAATTGGCTAATCTTTTGAGATGCACGTTACTTGTAATTGAGTAGATCTAGGATGAGTTTATTACTTTAAGAAACAAATATTTAAATTAAATATTGAAGCCATGCAAGTCTGACCAAGAAACAAGTGAAGGAAGTGCTATTCTTTAAAGATCGACAGCAATTTCGACAAAAAGACTTCTATTGAGATTTAATGTTGAAACTGGACAGAAGCTCGACATAAGTTGTATCTATCTAAAATTACGAAATTAGATTTTCCAGATTGATTACACGTATATTCCTATGTATTTGTGTGGGATTTATTTTCTCACAGTCCTAGACATATATAAGGATTATTTTAAGGGCTATCACGAGGTGATGAAAAAGAATAATACATGCATTGTGTGACTGGAGGCAGAAATTACTCTAGTTTATCATTCTCTCTGTAGAAGCTACCGCGTTTTTACGTCAAGGATTTTGTAACCAAGGAGCTTCCTGATCTTCACTATTGATGAACTGAAGAACTTTGCAGCCAACATTTTCTTCAAGTTAGTGAGTTAGTCACGTACTAGGATCTGTACATCATTGGTTAGTCACGTACTAGGATTTGTGCATTGAACGGAGAGATTGCAACTACAATGCAAGTCTAATTGGGCATTGGGGTAATGGTTCAATTGTAAGTTGGTATTTCGGGATAGGCCAAAAGATTTGGTAAGATTCCTTATACTTGTAACCGCTTGTGATTGATAATAGTGGATTCTCGGGAGTGATGACTTTAAATTTACCTGGTGGGGTTTTGCCTCGGTGATTTTTCCCATTCATAAACAAATCACCTATGTCAAATTTAATTTCTGCTACATTTAGTTATTTGATGATTTGTTTGTGTTACGATGCTATTGCATGTAATTTGACTAATTAATTAACTTGGGTAATTAATTAATTTGTAAGGGGTCAATTCATTTTAACCCTACATTTAAGAACACAAAAAATTGTTTTGTTTTATCGGAAAGTAAATTAAAGTATATTTGGTAACTGTTTTTTCTCCTATTTCCTTTTTTTTAAAAACAATTTCTATTTTTGAAAATAAAAAACTTGTTTGGCAATTCAAAATGAACAGAAAACAAAAACTGTTCTCAAAACTCAATTTATGAAGAAAACTAAAAATATGCAAAAGACTGTTTTCAATTTCTAATTTTTAAAAGTTAAAGAAAATACGCATTTGATTTAATGAATCTGTTTCATTTAATGAGTTAGCATTAGAGTTCAAATCCTAATAACAACATATTTTAGTATCTTTTTATTTTGTTCTTCAAAAAACAATTTTTTTATTTTTATTTTAAATTTCAACTAACCCAACATGTTTTTTTGATTTCAAAAATACAAGAAAATTTTTTTTTTCTTTATATTCCCAAAAATAATTTTTTTAAAATAGAAAACAAAAATTGTTACTAAACATAACCTTAGTGTGTGAATCAGATATGTATGTATATTAGTATTAAAAGTGTCCACTTTATATATATATATATATATATATATGTACCATTAATAACATGATTTTCCATTTCTTCTTCAACTTTTTGCACACTAAAATTCCCTCACATAAATTCTTAACCTCTCTAAATACCCTTTTTTTTTGGTTAAATAATTTTAAATTAAAAAGCACAAACTGGTTAAAAGAATAATTTACTACTCCTAAGTTTTAAGTTTTTTCTTTTATTTTCTTAATTTGGCCTAAAACTTAGGACACTATTTCTATCTCATTTTTACATATTATTCTACTTTACCTTACCTTTTTTTTTTTTTTTCTTTTCTTTAAAAAAAATGCACAATGGTTATATATATATATATATATATATATATATATATATATATCCTTTTAAGCATTATAACTCTAAAAAAATAAAAAAGAACATTATTGCATGTGCAAATCACATGTGATGAGAGAGAGAGTTTCAACCTATGACATTCGCTTCTGATGATAACTTTTTATTATTAGACCAAGACACCAATCGATTTTTCAATGTAGGCAGGGATTGAACCCTAGATCTTTTATTTAACCATTAGAAACTTTACCAACTGAGTTAATTGGAACCCAACTTTTGTGAAAAATTATATTTGCAATGATGGTTATACTATACTTTTCTGTTGAAGAAAAAAAAAAAAAAACAATAGGTGTAATTTACACGAATAATTTCAAAAAAAAATAATAATAATTCACACTTATGGATGGTAGGTGGCAAACTATTGATAATAGGAAAAAAAAAATGATATTAAAGGCAAGTAAAAATAAAAGCTTTATCAACTCAATGGTTGTGAAATTTTTTTTTTTTTTTTTGTCTAGATTACAAATATTTTGTCTCACTTTTTACGTTCTACTTTATGCTCCATAAATTGCAATTTGTTGTGTATTCGTTGCATTTGTAGCATGGATTATATATATATATATATATAACCATCTTCATTAAAAAGTAACATAGGATTTTAACAAGTACTTTAATTTTGTATTTGTCAAAAAAAGAAAAAAGAAAAAAGATTTTAATTTTTTTTTGTCCACAATTACTAACGTACCAAGTTCTAATTGATAAAACATCATATTTACCTTCATCCTTTATCAATACCAATTTGGTGAAAATATTATTTTGGTCCTTACATTTTAGAATTACAATCAATTTGGTCAATACATTTTGGTAGCAATCATTTTGGTCCTTTCTATTTTCAACTTAGAATCAATTTGGTCTCTATTGTTAACTCACTAACGGAAAATTCCTACCGCTTACAATTGGCACATTTATTGCTTATGTGGCTACTAAAATAATAATAAAAAGTTTATTTGATATTTAAAAAAATGTTGTTAACCATATAGGTATTTTCTATTAGTGAGTTAATGGTAGGAATCAAATTGATTGTAAGTTGAAAATAACAAGAACTAAATTGACTGCTACCAAAATATAAGAACCAAATTGACTATGACTCTAAAATGTAGGGACTAAATTGACGATGAACCTAAAATATAGTATTTTCACCTACCAACTTTATTAACATCCATCACAAGCAGGATTCCCTACATAACAATTTCATCATGACCCCAATCATTGTCCTATCTGTCCACAAATTTTGACCTTATATATATATGTACCCTATTCTATAAATTTGTCCAAGATTCAAGCTTAATTTAGTTGTGTTTCCATCCTCCAGTCAATATCAATTAGGAGGGCCTGAAGGAGAGCTGAACGTAAATGGCAGTCCGAAAAGTTTATGGAAGCCTCAGCTTACCAGCCACATTGAAGGTTCTAACTGCGACATGCCTCTTTGAGAATGATCTTGATTTTGAGTTTGTTTCAGTTAATCTTGATGCTGGAGAGTAGAAGAAGAAAACCTTTCTTTCCATGAATGTAAGTTAGTACACAGAGATGTGAACTTTCTCCATAAATCAGAAATTACACCAAAGAATGATAACGATAATGTTTCTAACTAGTTCTTAATGAACACTTTGAATAAGTTTTGAGGGCCAAAATGGGCAAATGCTCATTTCACACAAAAAAATCCAGCATTTTGCCCTATTTTCCATACTAATTAGGAAAATGCCCCTGTTTTGAAACTCAATTTTCTAAAAATTGAGTTTCAAATGTATAACTCGATTTTTGGAACATCGAGTTATAGCAAACGTGGACTAAGTTTTTTTTTTTTTTTTTAGAACTTGAGTTCCATGAACTCGAGTTTTATGTAAAACCATGTAAACTACTCGAGTTCCACTTGAATTTTTTTCAAGGAACTCAAGTTCCAGAATTTTTTTTTTTAATTTTTTTATTTTTCAGTTTGTTATAACTTGATTGTCCAAAAATCGAGTTTTAAATTGAAACTTGATTTTTAAAAAATCGAGTTTAAAAACAAGAGCTAAAAATCGAATTTCAAAATATGAGCATTTCCGTAATTAGTTTGAGAAAGGGAGCAAAATGCTGGATTTAAAAAATAAATAAATAAATAAATAAATAAAAGAAAAAGAAAGAAAGGCAAAAAGCCCATTTTCTCCAAGTTTTGAGTGAGTAATTTTTGTTTTGTTCATTGGTTCTTGTCATTGTTCTACTGCCTTTTAAACACGGTACATGGAATGCACAAGAATGGATTGCAAGCATATGCAGTTGGTTAATTAAGCATTACAAATTTACAGTAGAAAATTTACAAGATATCAGTGTAACACATTTGGTTTGAGTTTGTGCTACAATTGGCATGATATATGTTCAATTATTGATATATCAAATATACATCATGAAATATCATGTGACGATTGGTAAAGTTCTCTCTGTTAGGATTAGTGCTTTTAAATCATATTGTATGATGCTAGGTATGACATTATGTGTGACATTATGTATGATTTAATGTTGTAATTAATAAAATTGTTTTTATTATTATATAAAATAATAGTAACATGAATATTTGGACATTATCATTTAATCCATGAGATGTATAATATGTGATTTAGTCACTAAAGATATAAATCACAAGTTCTTTGTAAACTCAGAATTTTAGTTTGTAGTTGTGATGAAATTGGACATTTCATCTGCGAAGACTATAACATATCAACTAAGATGATTTTTCTTGATCATAGAAGTGAAGACTTCTAGTTGATATGTTAATATGTTTTAAGAGTTAAGACATATTGAACTAGACCGCTGTGAGATTTATTATTCTCATAATGACTGTCATATGAATAATAAATCTCACGACTTCTATTTATATGAACTCTTAATCCTGAGAGAATAATGTACCTAATCATGAAATGTAGGTTACTTTGATATATCAGAAGTGAGATCCAAAGTCACGATCAAAATCTCAGTATGTTGGGCAGCCACATTTAATGTTGATGGAACATATATTCTCAAGATGGAATTCATAATCTCTTAACGAAGATATAAAATATTCATTTGAGATAAGTTTAATGGGTTCGGTTATTCAGAGTGTTAGGTCTAACCAATTTAGTAAGGAGTTACTAAAGTATATATTTATGAAATTGAATTTCATAAATATATGATGAATAACTTAAAAGATTAAACCGGGTGCTCAAGGATTAAGATGTAGTAATTTTCAAAGTGGCAGTCTATATTCATAACTTTGTATTATTATGAATATTTTATGAAGAGGTTGAATGTATAATGAAGTCTTGAGATATAATTTATTAATAAGGCCTAGAGTGCAATTATATTTATATAGTGGTATTAAATATAATTAATAGTAACTTTAAATTTGTCAAGAGTTGACAGAAAAGCCCAAGGCCCATTGGAGCTAGTGTCTTATTTGTTTCCTTTTAGTCTCACTCCAAGCCACATACTAAAGCCCAATTGGAATGGCCTAAAAAGCTAGTCCAATTAGATAATCAGTTATAAGGAGAGAAACATACAGAATTTTGTAAGAGAATGAAATGGTTTGTATGTGAGTGTAGGACACTCTCTTATTCTCCCTTGAACACATACATATAAACTAATTGAGAGATCACATTTCTTGGGCATAAGTGGAATTAGAGTGAAGATTAAAAGTGTTCCCAATTACTTCTAATCTTTGGTTTTGAATTTCACCACATCAAGGTACACTCTCTTGTTCTTATATTCTTAAATTTACATAGTATATGTTATCAATTGTGAATAAAGTAGATCTGTTAATTTTCCATTGCGTATGTTTTGTATGCAATACAAATATGTATTTTTCCAATACTCTTATAGGACACAAGTCGTGTTGGGGATATCATATGTTAAGAAGACTTCAATTGAGTAATTAATATAACATATATGAACACCATTTAACTCAAAAGTTTAAACTTATGAGTTTAAGCTAAACTACTTTTATATTTACTTCTTGCATCTTTGTGGGCCATCAGAAAGTCTTACTGTCTTATTAGCTCTCTCTCTCTTTTGTGTGTGTGTGTGTGTATGTGTGTTTTTATTTCACTAGCACGTCATACATGGGCCTCCGTGTCCATGGAACTTTACATCACACCAGCATCTAGTACCATTGGTACTCATTCTCTCTCTTTTTGAAGTAAAGGACCTTGAACACCTTACCACACACCACCATGAGTTTTGATACCACTTATTAAGAAAACTGAGTATTTACTATAACATATAAGGACACCACTTGACTCAAAAGAGTTTAAGCCTATAAATTTGACCCAATTTTATTATATTAACCATGCCTTTTATCATTTTTGCTCAATATAAGTCTTTACTTACATGTATATATCCAGTAAGTTGTTCATCTATATTTTGTAGACATTTGGTGAAGTTCTGGTATACAAGGATATTGGCATCAAGCAATTCGGTAAGCTACCCAAGGGCGGAGCTAGGGGGGGTCGAGGGGGGGGGGGGGGGTAGCTACCCCCCCTGACTCCTCCCAAAAAAGTCCATATATTTATAAAGTTGAGTTGTACTCCTAAAGTTAGAATAGAAAAGAAACATCTTCTCTCAAATTGTACTCTTGACATGAAATGAAAAATAAATAAAATACATATTTCTATTTGAGAAAGTCTAGAGACATAATAAAATTTCACAATAATCTTATTTTTAGTTGGAATAGATCCCGGAATAAATATATTTTATTTTATTTTGACCAATAATGTACTAACACCTCAATTTATTGTAAAAATATTATGAAATTTTGTGGTGTTACTCAAACGACTCATCCCACTTTAAACAATGAGCCTACACGAAATAAATGCCACGTCCAAACTTGATTTCACTTTTGACCAATACTTGTTTTTTTTTTTTTTTTTTTTTTACTTATCCAAATTTCTTTCCTTTCATTTCAGGTTAAGCAAGTGGAATTCAAACTTTACCCAAAATAATAATAAAATATCTTGTATGACACTAAAGTTGTAAAATGTCCATTATTTATTTCTCCTTCATTTCTTGCATTTTCATAATTCAAAATTTGAGTTTTATCATAAATCCAAATTTTAAATAATTAGAAGAATACAGAAAGAAAAGTTAAAATTTACTTTCTTAATTTATTTTGAGGAATCAAATTAATTGTCTAAACTTTATGTATATATAGATTAATCTCATACTTTGACGATTGATATATAGTCAGGAATGTTTTACAATTGTTTAAATTTTAATTGTATGACAATTATTTTGTTTATAATTTTATTATTAATATTGATTAATAATTTTAGGTTCTTTATTATTATTTTTTTAACCTTCCCCTTAAACTAAAATCCTGGCTTCGCCACCGTTGACACTTATGCAATTGCACATTTTGCTATTCCTGGCTAACAAAAATGCAACCAATTGATTGTAGAATCAAGAGCAATAATAAGATGTATGGCCCATGAATATGGCAAGAAGGGAGAAGAGCTAGTTTACTGGGATGGCAGGGAGCAGGACATAGTAGCCAATTGGGTTGATGTTGAGGACCACCAGTTTGAGCCACCAGTAGCGAAACTTATATTTGAGATGGTCATCATTAAGCCAAACAATGGCTTGGCTCCTGACCAAGATGTGGTGGCCGAGGCTGAAGCCAAATTAGGCAATGTTCTTGATGTGTATGAGACACAACTAGCAAAATTTATGTATTTGGCAACTGACAAGTACACCATTGCTGATTTACTTCACCTCCTAAATTTGCAAAGCCTTATGGGAACGCCAGCCAAGAAGCTCATTGAATCGCAACCTCCTGTGAGAGCATGGTGCTGTGAGATCCTAGCTCGACCTGCTTGGGCCAAGGTGCTTGAGATGAAGCATACGGCTCAGGTCTAGGTAGGAAAACAAATCTTTTGTTCCACTTTTTATTCAAGCTAGCTAGCTAGAATCTTATATCCAATTACTTTAAAACTAGTATGTAATCCTGTGCTACCGCACGGGACTGGTTAATTGTAATGATGCTATTAGCCAATTTTTTTGTTTTTGTTTTTTTGGGTTTATCACACAGATGATAGAATTAAATCAAACAATGAAAAATATATATTGCATTTTATTATTTAAGTAATGCTATTGGTCATTTTTTCTTTTTTTCTTTTTTGGTTTATCATACATAAGATAGCATTAGATAAAACAATGAATAAAAAAAAGAGAATATTGCATTTTATTATTTAAGTGATGCTACAGTGAAGAAAAAAGAGAATATTGCATTTTATTATTTAAAATATATAAAAGGACATTAAAAAATAAAAACTGATCATTGAGCTTAGAATCTTTTTGGAGGTGCCAATGAAGCGCTAATGTATGAGAATGTGAAGGAAGGAAAAGTGGGATTAAACATTATGTTTAAACTCAGACTTGCTCTGAGAAATCCGTAAGGAGGAAGAGAGGGTAGTGTGTGGATCTAGTTGGTAGAGGATGAGAGAGAAGGAGACATAGGATGACGATATGGAATTAGGAGGAGATGATGTTTTGCTTTTATAGTCTTTCTCGTTGGACTCCTTGATTCTGGTTGTGGAATTAGAAAAGTTCCAAACTCTATTGAGATCACTCATAAAAGTGTGCAGGTGAGATGTTCTTACTTAGGCCGATGAGTATTATCATTGTGGTTTTTTTGGCTTCCGTGTTAAATGTTAATACATCATTTATTTGGGCACAAAAATTAGAAAATTTAAATAAGATACATGACACAAAATTGGAGTCCAATTTATAATCTCCATAAAAGTATGCAGGTAAGATGTTCTTACTTAGGCTAATGAGCATTATCATTATGGTTTTCTTGACTTCCGTGTTAAATGTTAATGCATCATTTATTTGGACACAAAAATTAGAAAATTTAGATAAGATACATGACACAAAATTGGAGTCAAATTTATAATCTAATTAGATTTTTTTTTTTTGAGTTTTGGTTAGGACAAATGGCGCAAAATTGAGAATCCAATTGAAATTTAATTAGATTTTCTCTCTGCTTCACCTATTATTATATATATAGATATGCTTAAAATAATCATCGAGTGCAATGCAAGTGCATGGATATCATTCACTTCATTTTGTCTTTGAATAATCAATGGAGGTGCTTGTAATTTTCTACTAAAGATATAATAATTTTCCCAATTTTTTTCCTAATTATTGAAATGACATGTTTTGATTGTAGTAACATCATTTTTGCCTTAGTTCACCATTGAGTTCACTCTCCCATTTCAAATATTATCAATTTCATCAATTTCATGGCTCAATTAGATTTTACAAATCTTAAATGTGTACAGTCTATCATGTCAATTAAAATTTTTAAGTTATATGACAATATTTACACTATTAGATCTAGAAAATAAAATCCAAACCATGAAATAGATGAATTGAACACCTTTTGAAATTGAGAGGATCCATTTATATGATGCACTAATTAAAACAAGTCATATCAGTAGTTGTAAAAAAAAATCACGAAAATTTAAGTTGTCACAATCATTTTTGTTACATGAGCTTGAGCATGATTTAATTTAAGTTGTCACAATCATTCTTGTTGTATGAGCTTGAGCATGACTATAAATATATAAGGACAACATCTAAGTGCCACAAAATAACTCACTGGCAAGCACAACAACTTGAAACACATATAGACTCACCTACATGAATCCGCATTAAACCGTAATGAAAGGGAAAATTCCTCAGGTCATCACAGATAGTATCGGAGCCAAACCGGTAATGCCATATAAACTGTAGCACAATGTAAAACCTGACAAAGACATCAGAAACTGATAATTCCTAAACAATATAATAAATTAAACTAGTGTGTGGGTGACAATACTAATACTAAATGCATGAGAAATAATGTGTCCTTTTGTGTAATGCATTGGATGGGCCATTGACTAAATCTTATAAGAATAATTAAGGATACTTTATTAGAGTAAAATAAGGGAGGTAACCAGGCCCATCTCCTTCAATGGGAACAAAGACTCAAAAATTGGGGGGGGGGGGGGGGGGGGGGGTTGGTGGGTGGGTTTGGTTGGTGGGTCTATCCCAATTACAAATGACAAACAATTATCTTTCTTTCTTTTCTTTTTTCCAATTTTTTTACTCGCTAACGTAGGCATCCAAGGTTCTTTCAGATAACTATTCCTTGAGTGTGAAATCTCTTCATCCCCCACACACCAAATAATTACAAGGAGAAACCTCTTGGGATGACCCTAAGTCCTTTGTTGTCGAGTAAGAGATTTGTATTCAAATCCAATATACAACAAAAATTAATTATTGTCTTGGCAAGATTATTAAGAGCTTTCATCATGGAATGAACACCGTATGTGTTCAAATATATTACAATTTATTTTTCTTATTTCTCTTCAATTGTATAAAATCGAAAACCAATAAACTCAACTTGATCATAAGATGCATGAGGTCAAGGATGTTTCCAATTTGTTGGGCTAGCTCGATATAGTTTGAGGCCTAAGATGATAAATTTAAGTGGACCTTCTATATTAAAATATTAATATTAGAAATTTATTAATACTAACCAAACCAAGGATAATTTGATGAATTAACACTAATCAAATCAAGGTTTGCTACATATAAAGAATTAAATATAAGTATTGTAAGGACACGTTTTGCAGTCTAAGCCTAAGATGTATGGGATCTTAGCTCAGTAACCTCATTACAATAAATTTGTAGAAAGTGGGTTAAAGAACTAGGTCCTAATGAACTTAACAATGGCTAGTATGGATTTAGAAGATGATTAAGCAAAAATAAAACACACAAGACCGAACGAATTTCCTGTCCGAGGAGGCCAATTTTATTATGAATTAGTAAAATTGGTCATAAGTACAATTTTGGTAGCTATAGTCTTTTCCCTCCCCTCCCCCCCCCCCCCCCTCTCTCATGGAGAGTCTCTCACATTATATAGCTCCTTTCAGACTATCTTGATCCTACACTTATTGATCATCTGAGCTCTTATTTGAGTGTCTGTCCCATCAGTCACCCTTTTTGGCTTTCTATGAGTCGCGGTAGCCAAGACTGCATTGTTCAGGGGTCTTCTCCACATAAATGCGGGCAGAAAAATATCTACAGTGCATTTAATGCGGTGGTAGCAGTTTTTCCTTAAATATTTATGAGTTCCCATTGCTCTTGTACATGTATGATGCACGTCCTTGTAGCTGGAACCTCCTGGAAGTTTGCCTTGATCGTGTGGAATATAGATTTGAGCTACATTCATTATGTCTAAGGAAGAGTTCCTCCTTGGACCACCCTCCATTCATTTTTTGCTTATGAGACTTTAAAAATTGGAACTCCTCACAGTTATTTCCCCCTCCTCAGACATTCACTCGTTCTCGAATAGGGCCTAAGGCCCAATCTATAATTTTGGGCCCTTATCTATACAAGTATAAAATCTACCAAAAAATTATTATTATTATTATTTAAAAAGAGTTTCACTTTATCTTGGATATATGCATGGTTAAGTAAGGTTGTAATCTAATTTTAAAATTTTTATTTTAGCATTAAGAGAGAGAGAGAGAGAGAGAGAGAGATTTTTTGATGTGTGATTGTGTGTAAAATTAGATATTTAATGTTGGCAATCTATTATGTAAGATATTGGAAATCTACAAAAGTTAAAGCCCTCATACTATTTCTATTAGAAAAATAATCATCATTATGATCTATTGCATTTACAACATTTTTCTTTTTCAAATAATATATAATTTCAATTGAGTTGAGTTTCTATTGGTTTACTTCTTCTTTTTTATTAAAAAAATTATTATCATAAAAGGTAAGTTATGATTGGTAAGGGTGTGTCCCCACATGAGCCACTGACATACTCTTACCAATCACAACTCACTATATAGCGAATTGTAGCACAGAGTTTTGTCAAAAGTTATGTACCTAACATAATTCATTGTTTTGGGTACCTGTTAATTGTTCCTTTGGGTGCAGGCATTGACTAACACTATTCTTAGCATTTTTGTGTAATTCAGTTGAATGAGTAGCCACCCAAATTTTTATTATTATTATTTTTTTTTTTTTGGGGGTAGGTATTGGTGTGGTTGTTCAAAAGATTTCAAATGAAAGTGAGTTTGTGTTGGTGTGGGTGTGTGTTCCAAACACTTTTATTCTTGTTTATTTTCTAGCCGTTGGAAATTTATGAGTAAAATAGCCGTTGAACAATTATGAAAAAAATAGCTCTTAGCCAATAATTGATAATATAGCCGTTGGACTTTTAAGGGTTATTAGTAACCAATAACTATAGACTATTATTTTCATAAATAGCCTATATAATACTCATCATAACACATTTTCTAATGGGTCTTTTTACTACTCTATAATAGAGGGTTGTTCTTGAACTTTTGTGAGTGAAAGTGCGTCCATCACAAAGGTTGACACTATAGTCTAATCCTGGGGGGTTGTTTGGCCAAGAGAACCAGTCAGACCGAGTTTTACTCCGAGTGGCACAAATCAACCTTTAAGGACAACACTTTCACAACGTGATTCTATAGTATTGTGAAATTGTTCTAAACTCTTTTTTTATTTTATGTTCTTACTAATTATTTGGGATATTGTTTATTGTATCAAACTTGTTTATTCATTATTATTTATCCAACAATTTGTTCACAGACTATTCGGTTAGGCTTTTAGGCTAGGACATTAAATCCATTGCTTAGGGTCGAGTTGGACTAAAACCCAAAATTTAGGAAAATAATTAGTTTTATTGAAAAAAAGAAGAAGATAGATTGAGTCTCTTCCTTATCTCAATAAGGCTCCCAAAACTATGGTTCAACACATAATAAAGGCACATATTCACTTATTTAATGGCTAGCTATGTGATATCAGTCTACATAAAAGAAAACAATAATAATAAAAATTTCATATTAAATAAATAAATAAAATATTTATAGGGTGTAGAGTCTAATTTGTTTAGTTTCACTTGTCAATTTAATACTATTTTTAGTTTTTTTTTTCTTTTATCAATTTATATCAATTCTTTATTAAGTAGACTCTACAATAAATCATTTTTAACGAACATCGGTGTCCGTTAACATTTCCCATAGGGTTGTGTTAACAATAGGCACTTTAACAGCAACTTTTGACTTTTTTTTTTTGTACAATTTTTTTGTCTTTTTCTACAGTTTTATGTCATATTTTTCAGTATGGGCAAACATTGTAAAGAGAAAAATATTAAAATAACTAGAATGACTAGTTTTATATCATTTTCATTTATTTATTTAATTTTTTTATTAAATGAGACCCATTTTTGTACAACCTTAAAAACACCTATACGGTGCTTGTTAACATTTGCCCCACACACACATATAGATATATAAATAATTATATATATATATATATATGTTTGTCCAACACTCAAGCTTTAATTTTGTGTACATACTCCAGTCAATATCAGTTAGTAGTTGTAAGGTGAGTCAAGGTAAATGGCGGTCCGAAAAGTCTATGGCAGCCTCAGCTCACCGGCCACATTGAAGGTTCTGGCATGCCTCTTTGAGCATGATCTTGATTTTGAGTTTGTTCCGGTCAATCTTGATGCTGGAGAGCAGAAGCAAAAAGCATTTCTTTCCATGAATGTAAGTTAGTAGTCTGGGATTTGTACTTTCCATGAATGTTTCCAAATAGTCCCCTGAATAAGTTTTGACTTTAGAGTGAGTACTTTCTGTTTTGTTCATTGGTTCTTGTCATTGTTCCATTACTTTTTTAACATAGTACTTGGAATGCACAAGAATGAAATACACATTTTAATGAGCATATGCACTTACGTAGTTGGTTAGGCATTACAAAAGAATATTTACAAAGATATCAAAGTAATGAAATAGCATGCGATAACTGATAAAGTTCTCTCATGGAGCATAAGTTGTTCATCTATATTTTGTAGCCATTTGGTGAAGTTCCAGTGTACGAGAACAGTGACCTCAAGGAATTCGGTAAGCGCTAGCTATATATGCAATTTTCACTACTTTTATAGATATATTATGTATATAAAGCAATTTGTACTTTATGCCATATATATATATATATATATCCCTGGCTAACAAAAATGCAACCTATTGATTGTAGAATCAAGAGCAATAATAAGATGCATGGCCCATGAAAATGGCAAGAAAGGAGAAGAGCTAATTTACTGGAATGCGAGGGAGCAAGCCATAGTAGCCAATTGGGTTGATGTTGAGGACCACCGGTTTGAGCCACCAGCAATGAAACTCATATTTGAGTTGGTCATTAAGCCAAACAATGGCTTGGCTCCTAACCAAGGTGAAGTGGCCGAAGCTGAAGCCAAATTAGGCAATATTCTTGATGTGTATGAGACACAGCTAGCAAAATTCAAGTATTTGGCATCTGACAAGTACACCATCGTTGATGTACTTCACCTCCCAAATTTGCAAAGTCTTATGGGAACGCCAGCCAAGAAACTCATTGAATCGCGACCTCGTGTGAGAGCATGGTGCGCTGAGATCCTAGCTCGACCTGCATGGGCCAAGGTGCTTGAGATGAAGCATAAGGCTCAAGCCTAGGCTTCTAGCTAGCTATAGCTATGTCTTTGTCTATGTAAGTGCATGGATATTACTCGCTTCAGTCCTATGTCTTGGAATAATCGATGGAACTTGGAAGTGCTTGTAATTCTCCATTATGAATGAGATATTAATTTCGTTCTATATTTTATTTTCCAATATTTATTTTGGAAATTTACATGGAGTAATATTATTATAGATTTTACATGGAAAAATATTTAAGGTAGAAAAATTTATAAATTTTACATTTTAGTTAATTTAGCTCTACAATATAATGATGATTTGCCCCAAATCCGTTGTAATTAAGGAGCCTCTATATACAGTGAAATATATAATCGGAAATTGGGTACAAAATAAATAAATAACTCGTAAAATCACCTTGATCATAAGCTATTCAAGGATATTTCCTATTTGCAAGGTCGCCTTGATATAGTTTGAGGCTTAATATGATAAATTTAAGCGAGTTATCTATATTTAAATATTAATTAAATTTATTTAATAGTAACAAAATCAAGGTTAATTTGATGAATTAAAACTAACCAAATCAAGGTTGATTCTATACAAAGAATTATCATAGTTTAGGCATAAAATATAATCATTTAAAAAAAAAAAAAAAAATTATGGAGGTTCACTTTATCTTGGCTATAAGGCAATGCACAATTAATTAAATTAAATTGTAATCTAACTGCTTTCTCCAAAAAATACAAAAAAAGTTGTAATCTAACTTAAAATTTTATATTTTAGTGTTGTGAGAGAGAGAGAGAGAGAGAGATTATTTAGTGCACGTGGTTATGTGAGAGATTATAGGTAACTAATGTTGACAATCTACCATGTAAGATATTGATTTACTAAAATTTATTTAATAGTAGGGCTTTAGGCATTGGGCTTGGGCTGCCAAATTTATTGGCTTTTATTTTTATTAACACCTGTTTTTAAAATATTTATTAATTGATTATTTTAGAAAAATTGTAATATTATTTTTATAGAAAATACAAAAGACTGATTTTTTTTTTCCTTATCTCATAAAAAAATTATAAAAAATATTTCCCAAACTAATATAGTTAAGGCACCGTTAACTTTTTTTCATTCTTTATTTACACCTTTCCAATAGAAGAGTCATTTAAAATTGTATCAGGCAAGTTGATCAAATGACTCTTTCGAAATTAGGGAGGACTTTTCTTTGGACAATAGCATAAGCCAACGTGGTCCTGGATTGTTTTAGGCACCGGTGAGCCTGCTAGTTGTTCCTTCGAGTGCAGGCATGAACTATCACAATTATTATTATTATTTGGCTGAATGAGTAGCTACCCAAAATGGTGTGGTAGTTGTTCATCAAAGAAAATGGTCTGGTAGTTGCCATTTTTTTTTTTTTTTGTGGGGGGGGGGTGGGGGAAGGCTGATGGTGTGGTTGATCCAAATGAAGATAAGGTGGCCTACACACTACTCGGGTAGACTGTTAGGCTAGGCCATTAAAGTCAATGCTTAGAGTCCCCATGAGGCAAATTTAATTTTAGGTAGTTTTATGAGAAATAAAAATTAAAAAATTAAAAGGTAGATAGACCGACACTCTGTCCCTTGGCCCAAAAAGAGATTCAATCCAATTGGAATCCTATGCTCTTTCACGAAAAATTGATGAGTGAATTATTGATGATCAATTTTGCATTAAGGTGTTACAATTTTCTTACATTTTAATTATGATTAAATTGCAAACTACACTTCTCAGAGTTTGGAAGTGTTTGAATTTTAAATAATGAAATTTCAAAATTTGAATTTTTTCCTTTTAAAGTTCTATTCTGTTTACATCAATAGTCTCTCCTTCCATATTTTTTGTTAAATGCCACATAAATTTGTTATTTGTGTTTAATTTGTCCAATAAAATGATGCCACATTATTTTTGTAGCCTAAAATAAATTAAATAATTAAAAATGACATGTCATAATAAAAATGATGTGACATAATTTTATTGGATTAACTAAACATTCGTGGTAAATTTATGTATCACTTAACGAAAAATATAAATGGAAGGGTTGCTGATGCATGCGAGTAAGATAGAATTTTAGGGTGTAAATCCAAATTACGAAATTTCAAAATATAAAATTCATGCACTCCAAACTTTAAGAGTGTAGTTTACGAATTGGCTAACAATTAATTAAGTCAAAAGAAAATTAAGTGAATTAGTCATTTTGTCAATTAAATGTAAGAATGGATTTTAATTGAAAAAATTATGATGAATCTAAAACGAAAATTTCTCCACTTAAAATTGTTGCATTAGGCGACAAACTATATTGAGTTGGACTATACACTATAAAAGAGAATATGTATACATCATGTGCATAAGATCATAATTATTATCCAATTAAAAAAAAACATCACCAACCGTTTTACATAGCATGTTTTGAACAGCTCTCTTTTAATTCTGGAGCACAATGTACACTCATACAATAAGGAAGAGTGTTGTTTTTACTGACGATGTTAAGCAAAGTTGTTAACACGGTACCAAAGGCTATTTTAATTTGATTAAAGGAATAAAATATTTCAGTAGTTGTTAATACCAATATATCATTTTGCGCTTATCACTATATATATGTATGTATGTTTTTATGTATTTAATTCATTTACTAAAATGTTAATAAACACATAATTCAAAATTCATGTTTGTATGTATTTTATTATTTTTTTTATAACTTTTGAAAGGTAAAAATATTTTTTTTTCTTTTATTGATTTTTATAGTATTTAAAATATTACCATTTGAACATTTTATGAGTTTGTATTAACCAAAATAATAGAATTTACTTAAGTTACACTTGGTATTTTATTTAACTATTAAAATTCATTCTATTTGTAACTGAAAATTCAACTTTGAAAAAGATTGCAAAAAAGACTATTCATGTGAAAAAAATTCTAATACCTAAATACAATATACGAGGTATTTTAGTAACTTAATTGTGTAATATTTCAAGAATCAAAAGATCTCATTAAGTGTGAACAAACAAACTATGGATAGAAGGTATATGCCTATATTTCAATTGTTAAAGGGGTACGTTGCTCGATTATAAAGTATAGAGAGGGAATTTGAACCACACAATAGATAAAGGGGGGAAAGTGTAATTTACTCTATATGTTTTTAGACTCCTTAAAATACAAGTTGTTTAACTTAGTTATTTAGCCAAATGATTACTTAGATAAATTATTCAAATTTAGGTTAATTCAATAAAATTATATCATGTAAATAATGAGGAAATATAAAGAACACATGATATGATAACTTAGGAAAACCAAACCGGTAAAAAACCTGATGAGGATTTAACCTAACTATCCTAAAGGTAAAATAGATCCACTATGAAAGAATTAAAGTTTGTATAATAAGACTTAGACTACTAACATCCTATTGCTACATCGAGTAGAAAACTTACTACCATGACCACATGATAGTTTTGAGCCCACGGACTACTTCTTTCCTTGATCCATTACAACCACAAGTTCTCATATTTGTGACTTTAAGACTCCACTCAAAGGTTTCAAATCTTCTTTAAATTCTTTATGAAGCAACTGTAGCGATCACTAAGTTCTTAACATGAATTTTGATCTTGATAACCCTAAGTGTGTATAAAGGTAAACATTTCTAGATCTCACAAGAGATTCAACACATAACACATTAAAAGACTTCTAAAACGTAGTTAGGGTTTTTCCTTTTATACTTGGAGTAAAGCATAAAACCCTACATGTCATATGGGCTTGAACTAAATTGGAAATTCTGCAGAAAAGTAAATTTGCACGAGATTCAATTGATTGAGTCTAATTTTCAATTGATCGAGCCTTGTAGATATAGTCCAGTAAATTATGCAATCACTCGATTCCAATTTTACAAATAAACACACTTTAAGCAACCTAAATCTAGACTCTATGTTTTGATCATAGTTTGCCAACACATTACAAATTGTAATTCTAATACATTTAGTTCCTAGTCTTAGAACGACCTAACATACTCAATAAAAAAATTCACTAAAGGAAAAGAAATATAATCAGGCTAACTAGATCATATCTTCTATGAGAGGAACGTTTTTTTTTTTTTTTTTAATTAGGCGGGGGGTTGGGGGGTTCTTTTAATTTTGGTAGGGCTAGGGGCAAGTACCCTCTAAGCTCGACCATTCGTAAATACACTCCTCTTTGATAGTTTAATAGGTCTCATCATAAATGTAATTGTTGTAATTTTTATATTGTAAGAGGAGAAATACGTATGCACCTATTGACATTGTACTCCTAGCAATTCTATAATTAGTTAATTACTCATATTTTAATGCACATTAATTTTATTATTTTTTTAATAGTGAGCAAATTGTTTTCCACGTTACTTGTTAATAAATTGATTTATTCAAGCAAATTTATTGTCTTCCAGTCGAAACGAAGAACAAATCAAACTTAGTACGTTAGTATAAAGAAATCACACTATATGGTACGAAAGCCTACTCCTTTTGTGATCTACCTGTCAAACAAACAAGGAAGAACTCCCAGTTAGGTGCATGTGATGTGATTGCTTACAGGTAGTATCACCCATTCAACCTTCTGAATATTCTCTTACAATTTCTTTTTTCTTCCAGAAAGAGGGAATTCAATCTCAAATTCTTAGTTTATTTAATGGTGTTTTGAGTCTCTTAAACGTCTGTCTCTTAAGATACAATAATTAACAACACGTAAAAAAAAGTAATACAATTTTCGTGTAAAATGAACATAATTCTCTCTCTCTCTCTCTCTCTCTCTCTCTGAAGACTCTTATAAATGATGCAAAAACTAACAAAAATGAAGTGACACACACACTAGCACCAGTTTATAATAGAAGTAGCAGCTAATAAATATATTGTTACGTACTCACGCTAGTTTAGAAAATGTGCAATAATGAATAAACATATTGGTTTGGAATTAAATACAGCACGCACAAACAAACATTAAAATAAGCTTAACCCACTTAGACCGACATTTATAGAATTAATTTCTCATTCACACTTTAATGGTTTGGGGTAAATGTCCATGACTTAATAAACCATTTTTTCAACAGTTATGGTACTGTTGTATTCTTTACAGCATCAGTATTGTAATATTGTACTCTTTAAGTATCATTGATGAGTACTGTGTGAGCGTTTGGATACTTTTTATCCCTCAATGTTTTGTGTCTAGTGTTTATGCTTTGTGGGACCCACGACTACAGTAACTAAAATATTACACCCAAGATTGAAAAATGCATCTGTCAGTGGGTCTTGTGTACTGTTCATGGAACCTATAAACCTTTTTTTTAACAAAATTTTCATTAAAAATAGGTCTCATGACACTATTCACACATTTAAAAATTATTTTATTACAGTGTTTTTAGTTTTCAATAATAAGTAGTATCCAAATAAATCCTGTATCTCTAAGGTTAGGTTTATTATCTTTTTTGATGCTGAGAAGGTTAAGTTAGGTTTAAGATATTATAAATACTGAGGTAACTGAGCATTGTATAATCGTTTGACACTCATAATATAATAATACTAAATTTTTCCATCTCTCTCGCCAAGATTTGTCCTTTTCAATCTCTCTTCCTCTCCCAAAAACAGGGTCATGGCTATTAGGAAACTTTATGGAACCCTTGGTTCTCCAGACCAAGGAAGTCGATACCGTACCGGTACCAGCCATACCGGCCGGTACGTACCGTACCGGTTGCATACAGGTATCGAAATATTAACGTTTCGTACATATTTAAATACTAGCCATGTACCAGCCATACCGACCAATTTCGGGTAATACCGGCCAGTACCAGGCATACCGACCGGTATAGAAAAAAGTTTTTTTTTATTTTTATTTTTTTTAAGTTTTGTAATTTTTGAATTTTTGTTAAGGTAGAATGATAACTTATTTGTATTAATTTATTAGTATTATTTATTTTCTTAGTATGCAATGGTAACTTTTAAGCTTTCTATTTTTTATATTATGTGTTTTTTTTTTCTTTTAATTGATACTAAAGTCTAAAATTATGAATAATTAGTTTTGAATTGAGGAAATATTTTATGATAAACTTTTATATTTATTATAATATATATACACACACATACATACATATATATATATATATATATATATATATATATTTTTATTTATTTATTTATTTATTTAAAATAAATAAAAAATAGTGGTAAACCCGAAACGGTAGACCAGTATTGACCGGTATCCGAAATATATCGTACCGCTGAGCAAACCGGTACAGCTTCCGGTACGGTATTGACTCCCTTGCTCCAGACACAATCCGAGCCTTAGCTTCCATCTTTGAACATGAGCTTGATTTTGAATTCATACCAATTGACCTCAACGCTGAAGAGCACAAAACTGAATCTTTCCTCTCTTTAAGTGTAATTTCTAGCTCTCCTATCACTCAAGTACTCATATTTCCAAAGAATATTGTATTTATGTCTCTGTCTCGTTATTTCAAATGCTTACTGACATATTTTTTTTATTTCATCTTTTTCCCATTTCCTTCCTTGGCTTTAGCCCTTTGGTCTGGTTCCAGTCTATCAGGACGACGGTTTGACTCTATTTGGTAAGGCTAAGGAAAATAATGAAGCCTCATTTCACCATATATCATTTTTTTTTTTTTTTTGAAAATCACTTTACCATATATCATATTTGTTATGACATACATACATTTTGTACACTACAAATTTGAAGGTTAAGTTATGATTCTATGAAGTTGTTTAATTTTTATTTAGTGTCATTACAAGTCACAATTGTTGGTGAAATGTTGTGATTGATGCTACTAAAAATGATGTAAATCCATGTGAAAGTAATTTTGTTCCAATCACAATCTCACATTAGCAGTTGTGAGCAATATTGTAAACATTGTTGTGTTCTTAGCAATACTGTTTCAAGTTATAAACAGATGTGTTGTAACCCAGAATCAAGGGCCATAATGAGGTTTATAACGCATTATTACCTAAAACCTGGAACTGAGCTAGTCTACGAGGTGCCAAAGCTACAAGGAATAGCGGCAACTTGGATCGACGTTGAGGATCACCAATTTAGTCCCCCAGCTGAAAAACTTAGGCAAGAGCTCGTGGACAAGGACAAAAAGGCGTTGCCAATGGACAAAGAGGTGGTGGCAGAAGCAGAGGCTAAGCTGGTTAAGGTGTTGGATGTGTATGAAGAGAGACTTACACATTCTAAGTACTTGGGAGGTGATAGGTTTACCTCTGCTGATCTTACTCACCTTCCTTACTTGTACCACCTAATGGGCACACCTGTGAAGCAGCTCTTTGAAGAGCGACCCAATGTTAGTACATGGTGCAAGGACATTTTGTCTCGCCCATGTTGGAGTAGGGTGGTGGAGATGGTTGAGAAGGATAAGGTGTAAACAGAAAAATCTCATGATTAAGACATGAAAAAATTCGATAAGTCACTTCATGAAGAAAATAAAAGAAAGAGTTTTCGGTTGCAACAAGCGGATAATATGTAATTGAATTTATCGGTTGTCACAATTTGATAATAGGGATTGCTGTAATCGATGAATTAGCTATCATTTTCATATGATTTTTTTTTTTTCACAATTGCACACAATAAAATTGTAACAATAGTTATGACATAAAGTTGTGTTCACATAGTCACTTTCTCTTGTTTGGGTTCATATACTTTCTCTTTATAAGTGTAAGGTTGAAATTAATCAACCATCTTATTGGCTTTATTCCGTACCAATTTACTTGTAATTTAGCACTTAGTAACCCTGTATTTAGGTGAGATTCATATAAAAGTAATATGTGAAGAGGGTGTGAAGAATTGCTCATCCTTGTGCAAAGTAGTAGAGACTTGCGGCTAGGACTCGCGACTGACTCGCGGCTTACAAACTGCCAAATGCTATGCAAGTGACAAGCATACGGGAAGGTGAAGGGTCACACCAGCTGTTGTACTACAGGACAAAAGTCCCAAGCTGGCTAGGCTGTTACCTCACGACTTGAACTCGCGTCTTGGACAAGCCGCGAGGCCAAGTCGCCAACTTACCCTGTTTGGCAAAAACTGACTCTTTATATTCCAAACACACACCACTATATATAAACCCTTATACCCATGAAATCAAGAGAGCTTCCAGAGAGAATTAGTGAGTGAAACCCTAGAGAAAAACAAGATTTCCTCATCCCCAATCTTAACTAAGAGACTCTTCAAATTCTTCTACTCTCTTCCTCTCCATTGATATATCCTTGAGAGGTTTTTGACCAAATCATTTTCTCATCATACCCACGTCTGTGAGAAAGTTCATTTGGTGCTAAGAGAAGCAATTTGGAAGGGACCAATGACTATTGGTTGATGCTATAGTGTATAGCAGAATCTGGTAAGCTAAAGAAGAAATAAGTTCAAAGCAACCTCGTTGGAGCAAGAAGCTTAGAGAACTTAGGTACACTGAGTAGATTAGGCTTGGAGGATTTTCTGCTATTCATATATCCCAACTACATTCTTTAGTGGATTATTTACCGGGAAAGTGGCGGAGAGGTTTTACGCCAAGGGCTTTGGTTTCCTCTTCAATAATACATCGAGTGTTGTCCTTGTGTTTGCATCTCTCTTCCTTTATCTTTGCCATTTATTTTATGATGTGGATGTGATTATATTTGACTTAGATTGTTTATCAATTTTGTATTTGGTTTATGTTCATGTTGCACACATTAATTGTTTGATAATAAGCTTAAATTGATATTTTGTAATTTGGGATCTAATCGTTCAGAGGTGTTTTACACGCATTTTGAACTTTCAATAAGTGAAGTAGAGTTCGCAAAACTACACAAGGATGTGCATTCAATAAACCTATAAGGGCGAGAAAGTCTGTCTTGTTTTTCTTAATTTCTCTAGCACTGCATGGGCTAGTTCAGAAATGGTGTGCAATTTGTCTTACTGCATGTGTAGGTGTTTTTATGAAAATTAATGAGTGATGACATATTGTTGAGAACAATTTTTTTCCCCATACATGCCAAGAATCTTTTTGTCAAGAGTGGGGATTGAATTCAGAATTGCACGTGATGCAATCATTCTCAAAGATTGAGATTGAGAGTTGACAAAAAAATAACTTTCAATTTCAACCATTGAATAAATAAAGTGAAAAAAAATTGAAAGGTGAAAGTAGTGAAAAAAATTTAAGTGAGGAGGGGGTAATTGTACCAGGTGCAATACGATCATAATTTTAGAAGTAGCTCTAGGATCACAAACTACTTCAAACTATAATTCTTACGTGATAGATGATGAGTAATTAATCCACAATTTTTTCTTCACTACTCACACTCTGTCATATCACATCACAATTGTGTAATAGTTTGTAGTACTAGATTTTTTTCTTTGTCAAGAAATATTATCCAACAACAATTAAATTTCAAAAGTTTTGTAATTCAGAAATATTGCTTACTCTCTTTTATAAGGAAAATTAGGGTTCAAATTCTTACTCTTTCGTAGTTGTAATTATTAAATTTTATATATGTATACACACACACACACACACACACACACAAGTAAATTGGGCTTTAGAAGTTTTTTTTTTTTTTTTTTTTTTTTTAATTACAATGAGAGATAAGAGATTTGAACTTACGTTTTCATTAAAAGCATATCCATTAATACAAGACTCTTGGCAAGTGGGCTTTGGATGTTCAACATCATTAGGAGCCTTGGGATAAGCTACAAGCTACAAGTTTTAGCTTATTTGAGTTTTTAGTTTCTTTTTGGTACTATTCATGGGTCTCATTACACTTTTTAGTACTATTTATGAGTCTTATTGTACTATTCAGCTAAATTTTAACCTTATTTTCTACACTTTTAGCAAAAAAAATTCAATTTCAACTAAATAAACTATTTCTAAACAGACCCCTAAATTAAATGTGGAATTAATGGGTTGTCAAAGCCCATAAGATATTCAATGGGTTGGTTGCACAGTCTGATAACATACTACATACTACGAGGGATCAGGACTTAGGAGTAGTGGTTTGGATTTTGGAAGGTAAGTGTATAATGTTAAAAGTGTCCATATGATATATGTAACCATGGGACACTTTTTATAATCAGATTGATGTCTTGGTCTAATGATAAAGAGTTATTATCAAGAGTAGATGCCATAAGTTGAAACTCTCTAAAAAAAAAAAAGATTGGTTCTCTAGCCGTCTAGCGAAGTAAATGTAGAAATGATTCGATACAAGTGACGCTTGACCTTTTTTGAAATTTTTTTTTTTTAACACTCTTGGAATATTCTCTTTTTTCCCTCTTTTTAATTAGTGTGACCAAAATAGTCCAATCAAACTAATTGCAAATTACATTAAGAACTCAACAAACACCTCCTCATATTTTTTAGTTCTAACAATGACGTCTCTCAATTATTGAGTTTTTTAAATTTTATTTTATATATATATATATATATATATATATTTATTTATCTTATAAAAGTCTATTTGTTGAATTCAATAAGAAGAAAGACCATGTCATTTTAGATATACCTCCTGTAAGGACCAGATTTGAACTTGGGGCCTACTGCATGAATGAATTCAAGCCCAAAAAGTCCAAAAATAATAAATTTGTAGAGAGTGGACTAAAGAATACTGGGCTTTAGTTAATCAAAAAAATGTTGGAATAAATTCAGATGATTAGAGAATGAAAAGAAATAAGGTTGTATTGAAGAAAAATAGTTCTCGGTAGAGTCCAAGGTGCACTATTCTTGTATATTATTCTCAAATTGGGTTACAAGTTTGGTTTCTGGATTCTACAGTGTTTTCTTTTCTAATTTCCGATCCTTTTCCCTTGTTGCTTCCTCTTCCTTTTATATCATCCTCTTCTTCCATTCCCACTTCACACATGCATGCTAGATAGTTCTTGTGGATACTTGTCCCATCATTCATTTTCATTAGTCTTGATGTAGTAGCTGTAAGGCTATAACCTACTATTCAAGTATCACCTCCACATTAATGCGGCTAGGGTGTTAGCTGCAATGCATTTAATGCGGAGGTAGCAGCTTTCCTCCTTAGATATTTTAGGGCATTGCCCTGTTCATCACTCTTTCAATGCCTATCAACACCGATGAAACTTCTTAGAATTTCATTCCGAGTGGCTAACAAATTTTTTTGGACGTCGGCATTGGTTATCCGAGGACAAATTTATGCACGGCCTATCCCTCAAATTTATCCACAAACTAGTAATATGAACAAACGATTGGCTCCTAGGCCTAATATCCCTATATATATATATATATATATATATATATATATATATATATTAAAAACTCAATAATTGAGAGACAAAGAATTTGAATTCTAGCTAGATGTCTTTGTTAGAAATGTGAGGAGGTGTTTATTGAGTTCTTAGTGTAATTTGTACTTTACTTAGTTTGATTGGACCATTTTGGTCATACTAATTAAAAAGGGAAGAAAAGAGAATATTCCAAAAGTGACTACAAAACATAGCTTTAAATTTATTTATTATCATTTCCATTGAAATTTTGTTAAAAGAAAAAAAAAAAACTAATATGAAATATATCAATACAAAAAATTGAAGTACAAATATAAATATCCAAAAGAAGCGAACTACCTTAAATTATAATTATAAATAAAAGAGTCATTTTGTTTGAAGGCAGTCTAAATTCTTAGTTCTCAATTTGCCCTTAATTTTATAATGATGAGGTTGTTGACTAAATGATTTTAATTGCACATAACACCAAAAAAAAAAAAAAAAATTTATATAATATCTTCTTCTCTTTTTTTAAATTGGGGAGGGGGCCACATCTCATAGGCCAGTCAACCATTTCCTTTTCTTTCTTTATATATATATATATAATAGTGGAATCTGGACAAAATAATTCTTAGGGGGAGTATAATTTTTGAGTGCCAAACATTGATTATTTATGTAACTATTTATATTCTAGAAGGGTAGGTGTAGGGATATTGGGCCTAAGAGCCCATCGTTTGTTCATGTTACTAGTCTGTGGCCCAATCCGAGGACAAGGGGGTTGTCCAAGGATGAGGAATCTCTTTAAAGACTGTATTAGTAAACAAAGGTTAGCTTTGACCATAATGGCTCAAGGGATAGGCCGAGGATAAATTTGTCCTCGGATAACCAATGCCGACGTCCAAAAAAGTTTGTTAGCTACTCGGAATGAAGTTTTAGAAGTTTCATCGGTGTTGATAGGCATCCAAAGAGTGATGAACAAGGCAATGCCCTGAAATATCTAAGGAGGAAAACTGCTACCTCCGCATTAAATGCACTGCAGCTAACACCCTGGCCGCATTAATGTGGAAGTGATACCTGAACAGTAGGTTACAGCCTTACAGCTACTACATCAAGACTAATGAAAAGGAATGATGGGACAAGTATTCACAAGAACTATCTAGCATGCACGTGTGAAGTGGGAATGGAAGAAGAGGATGATATAAAAGGAAGAGGAAGCAACAAGGGAGAAGGATTGGAAATTAGAAAAGAAAACACTGTAGAATCTAGAAACCCAACATGTAACCCAATTTGAGAATAATATACAAGAATAGTGCACCTCAGACTCTGCCGAGAACTATTTTCCTTTAATACAACCCTATTTCTTTTCATTCTCTAATCATTTGGATTTATTTCAACATTTTTTTGATTAACTAAAGCCCAGTACTCTTCAATCCAATCTTTACAAATTTATTGTTTTTGGGCTTAAATCCATCCACGCAATGAGCCCAAGTTTAAATTTGGTCCTTACAATTGGCGCCGTCTGTGGGAATACTGATGTTTTCAATGACTTCAACTTTCAACAATGGTAGGTTCAAGTCCACATTAAGCAGAGTCTATGAGGTCTCAACTTCAAGATCACTTCTATGATCTTGAACGGCAAAGAGACCGGGAGGGAAGTGTACACACTAGCCGTACTAGTAGAAGCCAAGCTAGGGGTAACAACCATGACTCTCAGGAGAAGAATGCCAGGAACATGCAAAAGAAGATTGATCACCTAAGGAGAAGCTTACGCCATGAACGACGAAGGCGAGCCTCACTCGATCCTGATTTCTCTTCTGATGGCGAGAAGGATGTTAGCTATAGGCACAGATCAAGAACTCCCCCTAGTGAGACTTTCTCATATGATGAAGACTATCATCATGAATGGAGAGATAGAAAGTCGTCCTCGGACGGCCTGGGAAACGATGCTATGAGTAGAGCACTGAACCAAATTGCAAGGTCATCTTTCACATGCTAGATTGAAAGAGGGAGACTCTCTCAACAATTTTCCCAACCCACGTTCACCATGTACAATGGAAGAACAGACCCTGTGGAGCATGTTAGTCATTTTAATCAAAGAATAGCCGTACATTCCAAGAATGAGAATTTGATATGCAAAGTATTCCCCTCCAGTCTGAGGTTGGTGGCGATGAAGTGGTTTGATAGTTTGAGGGCAAACTCCATTGATTCTTTCAAGGAGCTTACTCAATCATTTGGATCCCGGTTCGTCACGTGTAGAAGGGCTCCTTAGCCTTTAGCTTCTTTGTTGTCTTTATCCATGAGAGAAGGAGAGACCCTGAAAACGTATTCAAACAAATATTGGCAGACTTTTAACGAGATAGATCGTGATTTTGATGACATTTCCATTAGCACTTTTAAGCTCGGCCTACCTGCCGAGCATGGCTTAATGAAGTCTTTAACTGGGAAACCTATTACCAATATACATCAACTTATGGACTGGATTGACAAATACTAGAGGGTTGAGGAGGACCAATAGCAAGATAGGGGCAAGGGCAACGTTATCCCTCAGGAGAGAAGGGATTTTAGGTCGAACCATTACAACAATAATAGACCTCGGAGAGATTTTGCTGGGCAATCTTCATTTGTAGCTCCCCAAGTTGTAAACACTGTGTTTAGGGAGTCAGTGCATCAAGTTTTAGAGAAAATAAAAAATGAGCCATATTTCAAATGGTCGAACAAGATGAGCGGAGATCCCTTGAGACGCAACCAGAGTCTTCATTGTCAGTATCACCAGGAGCGAGGAAATACCACCGAGGACTGTCGGACATTGTGGAGCCATTTGGCACAATTGGTCAAGGAAGGGAAATTAAGCATCTCGAGTATCGCCCCAATGGGCAGGATGATCAGTCGAGGTTTGGGACTCAAGGAATGCCTCTTCAAGACCCCCAATAGGCACAATCAATGTCATCTTTGCTGCACCTGGGAGGACTAGTTCACAACCTTCTAGGGTGATGTTTGTAGCTTGGTTCTTAGCTGAGGATACAAGCTTTGGGCCGAAGAGGGCTAGAATAGAAATTCGACCGGTATTGAGTTTCTCGGATGAAGACAAGGAAAGGACCATCCAGCTGCATGATGATACTTTGGTGGTAACTCTTAGAATAAGTGGGTATGATGTGAAAAGGGTGATAGTAGACCAGGGCAGTTATGCAGAAATCATGTATCCTGATTTATATAGAGGACTGCACCTAAAACCCGAGGATCTGACCACCTATGATTCCCTTTTGATGAGTTTTGATGGGAACGTGGTTATCCCAAAGGGCCAGATCAGGTTACCTATGCAGGCAGGCTTAATGGTAATAGAGGTGGACTTCATGGTGGTGGACGCATACTCCTCATACACGGCCATTGTGGCCAGGCCTTGACTCCACAATTTAGGGACTGTTTCTTCAACTTTGTATCAAAAAGTGAAGTATCTGTCAGGAGATTGGATTGAGGAACTGGTAGGAGACCAATCCATGGCTCGGCAATGCCTTGTGTCCACAATCTCGCATCAGTCAGCAGTTGAGTCCTTGGCCTTAGTAAATGAAGTTTTATAGTAGTCAAAGTCTATAGTCTTACCTGATAAGGGGCTAGCCAAGGATGCCAAATGTGAAAATTTAGAGAAATTTTTCATAGGAGATGATCCAAAGAAGTTCTTTCAAGTTAGGATTCAGTTACCCCTTCAGGAAAAAGAAGAGTTGGGGGAATTTCTTAAGAAGAATGTTGATGTTTTCGCCTGGTAGACCTAGACTTCATCTACCACCAATGGAATGTCAATCCAGCTGCTACCCCAAAGAAGCAACCTCCTCGGCATTTGTCCAAAGAACATTCTGAAGTCATCAAGGACGAGGTGATGAAAATTAAACGAGCTTGGGCTAAGACCTCGAATGATTGGCTAACACAGTGGTAGTAAAAAAGAATAATGGAAAGTGGTGCATGTGTGTAGATTTCATGGACTTGAATAAAGCTTGCCCAAAGGACCCCTTCCCTATGCCTCGGATTGACCAGTTCGTGGATGCAACTATTGGCCATCCTCGGATGAGCTTTCTGGATGCTTTCCAAGGGTATCATCAAATACCTTTAGCATTGGACGACCAGGAAAAAACAGCTTTTGTCACCCCTATAAAGAATTAGCATAACAAGGTGACGTCTTTCGGTTTAAAAAATGCAGGGGCTACCTATCAAAGGAAAAACATAGAAATCTACATTGATGATATGGTGGTTAAGAGTAAAGTAAAGTCCGGCCACGTTAATGATCTCGAAAATACTTTTGATACCTTGAGGAAACACAAGCTACAGCTTAATGCTTCCAAGTGTTCATTCAGTGTTGGATCAAGAAAATTCTTGGGTTACATGGTTACTTACCGTGGAATTAAAGTTAACCTTGACTAAATTAAGGCAATTAACAACCTGCAACCACCTCGGAATCCCAAGGAAGTTTAGAGGCTTACAGGGATGACTGCTGTTCTAAACCGATTCATCTCTCGGCCAGTTGACAAGTGTAAACCTTTCTTTCAATTGTTAAATAAGTGGAAGGGATTTAAATGGACTAAAGAGTGTGCCCTAACTTTCCAACAATTGAAAAGGTATTTGTGTCAGCCTCCCATAATGTCCAAACCCGAAGTAGACGAAGTTTTGTTTGCCTACATTGCGGTAGCTTCCCACACGGTGAGCTTGGTGCTAATATATGTTGATAACGGTGTTCAGAGGCCAGTTTACTATGTAAGCAAGTCATAACATGAAGCCAAAGTTTGTTATTTACCACTAGAAAGGGCCATTTTGGCAGTGGTACACACTACACGTAAGTGTTCCCACTATTTTCAGTCACACGCAGTTGTCGTCCTAACTTAGCTCCCACTTAAATCTCTACTACGGAGTGCGGATTACACAGGAAGAATTGCAAAGTAGGGCACAATTTTAAGGGCCTTTGACATCAAGTACATGCCACGCACCTCTATCAAAGGTCAAGTTCTTGCCGACTTGGTTGCTGAATTTGCTAAATCCCCGGAAGAAGAAAAGATGGAAGAGCAAAACATGAATGGAAAATCAGTTGGAATGATTTCTATACAAAAACCTGCATCCTAGAAAATCTATGTTGATGGTGTAGTGAATCATAGGGGATCTAGTGTGGGGCTAGTCTTGATATCTCCAGAGAGCATCACGATCGAAAAATCTTTAAGATTGGGCTTCTCGACTACAAACAATGAAGTTGAATACGAAGCTCTACTGGAAGGGATGATCATGATACAAAAAATGGGTGGAAAGACAATAGAGTTGGTTTTTTATTCAAGATTGGTTGTTGGCCAAGTTTAAGGAAAGCTAGAAGCCAAAGATCCCCGAATGCAAAGGTACTTAAACCAGGTTAGACATTTACAGTCTAAGTTTGAATCTTTCAATTTGTTGCAAGTTCCTAGAAGTAAAAATACACATGCGGACTCCCTTGCCACATTAGCAACCTCCTTGGCACAAAATTTACCTCAGGTAATACTCATAGAAGAAGCTACTAAGGTTGGAAGAACCGTAGTTCGTGTTAATCAAATAAGGCCAAGTCCTAGTTGGATGGACTCTATTGTATTGTTCCTTAAAGAAGATGTTTTGCCAAAGGATAAGTCTGAGGTCAATAAAGTGCAAAGAAAAACTCCTCAGTTTTGGCTATTCGAGGACCAGAAGTTGTATAAGAGGTCTTTTTCTGGCCCATATATGCTATGTGTACATTCGGAGGGAGTTGAGCTAATCTTGGAAGAATTGCATGAAGGAATTTGTGGAAGCCACACGGGGGGCAGGTCTTTATCACATGGGGCCCTTACACAAGGCTACTAGTGGCCAAGGATGCAGAAAGATGTAGAGGACTATGTAAAGAAGTGTGACCAATGTTAGAGGTTTGCCCTAAACATTCATCAACTTGGTGGAGTCCTTATTCCTTTGTTCAATCCTTAGCCTTTCACTCAATGGGGCTTGGATATTGTAGGCCATTTCTCTAAGACAATAGGGAATAAGAGGTATTTATTAGTTGGCACAAACTATTTTACTAAATAGGTTGAGGCTGAACCAATAGCAAACATCAGAGATATGGATGCCAAGCATTTTGTTTGGAAGAATATTGTAATCAAATTTGGAGTCCCTCGTGTCCTCATCTTAAACAATGGATTGCAATTTGATAGCAAAGCCTTCAGAAAGTATTGTTGTGACCTAGGTATAACCAATAGATATTCCACCCCAGCATATCCACAGGGGAATGGGCAAGCTGAAGCTGTTAATAAGGTCATAGTAAATGGACTCAAGAAGAGATTAGATGATGCGAAGGGGAAATTGGTCAAAGAGCTGTCACACATCTTATGGACTAACCGAACCACGCCTCGTAAGTCTACATGAAAGACGCCTTTTTCTATGACATATGGGACCAAGGTTGTTATTCTTATTGAAACTGGATTCCCCACCCTAAGAACAAGTGCTTTTACTCCAAGTAGCAACAATGGGCTACTGGAGAAGAGTTTAAATTTAATTGAAGAACGAAGAGAAAATACCCTTGTCCAATTAGCATATTATCAACACAAGCTCAAGTAGGGTATGATGATAGCATAAAGCTAAGGCCACTGATAGTGGGGGACTTGGTCTTAAGAAAGGTTGTAGGAACTGCCAAGAACCCAGCATGAGGGAAGTTAGGACCCAACTAGGAGGCTCCATATCACATAATATCAGTGGCTGGGATAGGCGCATACTATCTTAAAGATCTTGAGGAAAAGGTTATACCTCGTCCATAGAATGTAAATAATCTTAGAAGATATTATTATTAATTCAAGTTCCCTTCACCTTTTTTGGGTTTATTATATTACTTATCTTGCATCTTTACCGTCATTCTAAGTGTCAAACTGAACCTTGGTCATACCTGACTCCTTGGACCACATACCTTAAGAAAATTAATATATTTTAATTAATTTTTTAAGTGTTAAATAGAACCTCAGCTATGCCTGGTTTCTCAGACCATCTACTGTGGGAAAATTAACACAGTGTGGCATCATTCTAAGTGTCAAACAAAACTTTGGTCATGCCTGGCTCCTTGGACCACATACCTTGGAAAAATTGATATCTTTTAATTAATTTTTTTAAGTGTTAAACAGAATCTCAACTATGCCTGGTTCCTCGGACCATCTGCTTTGGAAAAATTAACATAGTATGGCATCATTCTAAGTGTCAAATAGAACCTTGGTCATACCTAGATCCTCGAACCACATACCTTGGGAAAATTGAAATCTTTTAATTAATTTTCTAAGTGTTAAACAGAACCTTAGCTATACCTGATTCCTCGAACCATCTGCTTTGGGAAAATTAACACAGTATGGCATTATTCTAAGTGTCAAATAGAACCTTAGTCATGCTTGGCTCCTCGGACCACATACCTTGGGAAAATTGATATCTTTTAGTTAATTTTCTAAGTGTTAAAAAGAACCTCAGCTATGTCTATTTCCTCGGATCATCTGCTTGGGGAAGGTTAATACATCATAACAGGTATTAAAGAGAAAATTGGCCATGCCTAGATCCTCGGACCACATGCCTTGAATAGACTAATCTTTTCCTTCAAATGGCTATGTGTCTAGACAAAATCTTATCCATAATAGACTGTATGAGATATACATATATGTATAGTAAGTTAAAGTTCCTTTGTTAACTACTTTGGTACCAGATGCAATCACTCTAATCAACAATGATTTTCGTTGTGATAAAAGTTTCAAATGGATGCACATGAGCATCACTTAAAGCATTTATGGGCATACTTGTATTTGCATAAATTTGATCATCTTACAATATTGTGTATGTTCATAAAATTAGGTTTATGTCTTGTCAAGGTGATTAACTTAATAAAATTCATCTGCTGGTACTGCTGATCATATGAAGCAAGGCAATTATTCTTTACTCAAGTAAGTTAGTGAAAGAAGTATTACCTCATCATTATTTTCACTAAGTTTTGGCTAAAATGCAACCGATATCAATTTTAGTATAGGAATCACAAGAAAGAAGGAAATATCCATAACTTTCATTAAAATAAAAGCCTTTAAATAAGGTAGGACAAGCACAAAAAAGATAGGTCGATTACAAACGAAGAAAATAAAAGACAAGGGAGAAAATAATCTATTTCTTCATCTTTATTACAAGTTTGTCTTTAGGATCTTTAGGAAGTTATGTGCTTGCTGCCATGGTGGACACTTCAGCCTTGTCCTTGGGACCCTCTTGAGGAGGTATGGAAAGGGTTGCCAATACTAGCTCCATACTTTGAGAAGTTTCTTTATCCTTAGAGGGATCCTTCGGAGCAAAAGGAGGAAGGTAAGAGCCTTGGACTGTTTCTTTGTTGGCCTCCCCTGTCTTTGAGGCATCCTTGGCTTGCCTTGTCCCTTCTAAAGAATCCTTGGTTGCAGGAGGAGCTTGTGGCAGGTTGCTTTGAACTTCACTTGCCTCTGAGGACGTTAGGTCGGCCTTGGAGTCTGAAGAGCTTGAAAGGCATATGGCTGAAGGGTAGTAGATATTTTCTGCTCTTCTAAGCACGAAGGAAGCCTCAACCCCGGCTTGGTTGAGGGCTTCACCCCATGTTAGGGCGTAGTAAGTTCTACAAACCGTCAGGACCTCAGCCCTAAAGGAGTCCTCGGTCTCACCCACCCCAACCTCATACCCATGTTGCTCAGCTTCATCCTTAGCTTTTTCTGCCTCTTCCTTGGTTTTCTCGGCTGAAGCTCTACCTTTCTCTTCCTTCTCCAATTTCTTTTTCAATGCAGAAATTTGAGTCTTGGAGGTAGCCAGTTGGTCTTTAAAACTCCGCAGTTGCAACCTTTGACTCTCGACCTATTTCTCTACATTTTCAAGGGCAGCTACTGCATATTTTCTCTCACTTTCCTCCTGTTGTAGTTTCTTCTTCATCTCCTGAAGGCTCCTCTCAGCCACTTGAAATGCCTCCACAGCAACGTTGCGTCTTCCCTCATCCTCTTTCATCTGTCGGTGGTAGGAATTGACTATCTCTTCAGCTCAAAAGGTAGCTTAAACAGCCTGCCAAAGAAAAAATGAAGGGAGTTACATATATATATATATATATATAAACACATAATATAAATGATAAGTCAAAAAGGTGTCAAGTAGAGTCATACCATAGCCAAGCATCTTTTCTGGTAGAGGAAGACCTCATTATTCCTCATGGACCGCAGCTCGGCCACATCTCCAGGAAGTAGTAGGGCTTGCTCCACCGCGTCGGCCACATAGCCGGCCTTTCCACCTTGAAAATCTTTGATGGATGCATAATCTAGCAAAGGGGCCCCATCCAACATTGGGGCCGGAAGCCAGGTTGCAAGCTCAGGAAGAGGGTTATTCCTCCTTTCACCGCCTCTCTGCCCCATCTTGGCTTGTTTAGAAGCTCTTTGAGCTTCATCCCCATGAAAGGGAAGAGTGGGTCTAGCTTTTATCACCTCTTTTCCCTTGTGCTCTCTTTTCCTCTTAGATTAGCCGATTGAGGAGGGGGCAAAGCAGGTGGAGGAGTGGAAGGCTTAGTATGGGCTACCTTCCCCGACACATCCTTCCCAGGTTGGGACTCGATTAAATCCAACAAACTGGACTTGGGTTTGCGCTGAATGCTCATCTCGTCAATTAATGGAGAGAGGTGTAGGCCAAGGTCAAAAAAAGAAGTCTTCGAGGACAAGGCTCAATTGAAAACTTCAAACTCGTCCTTGGAATCGATAACTTCTACCACCTTTTCCTCTTCTAAATGGGTGGTATGAGATGAAGTGGCAGCACAGGTAAATTATTGTGATAACGAGGCCCCTACTCTTGGTATGCCTTTAGGTATATCAATTATATCTTGGATACCCTTCGGTGTTGGATGAGGAAGAGGAATAGGTTGTGTGATGAGAGTACCCTTTGGAATTGGAGTGCCCTCTGGAAGAAGAAATCCTTCCACAGCAACGCTGATGTGGTGTAAGCGTGGATCGTGAGCTTTTATTACACACTTGGGCGCTTGGAATGCGTGAGAGATCAAGGTGACTCCAAGTATCAAGTAAGCTGCCCGGAGTTGATTGTCATCTTTGTTTACAAACACCTCAGCTTGGAGAATTTTGTCTAAGCCCTCCCTATTAACCAAACTGAAATTTGGCTTGGTGGCTCATCTATCTGCCAAAATCATGAGATACAAATCGATAAAAGCAAAACAGTACAAATCAAAATAAGGTAAAAAGAGTAAATAATTTTTCCTACTTCTAGAACCACACTTAGCTATCCCTTTGCATCGAGTAGGGAAGGCCATCATGCCATTCCCCTGACACAATCAAAAAGTCTTTATTTAGCCCTTTACTAGACTCGAGGAGGCACTGTATGAACCTAATTTCGGGCTGCCTCGTCTTCAGGTAATACCCTTTCCCCTTCAAATGGTGGAGATTGTACACCCAATTAACATTGTGGATGCCCTAAACGCCCTAATATCCTAAATACGTTAGGAACACATTGGCTGGGTGCTAAACAGAAGAATCTAAGGTAGTCCCTCATAACTGTCCCCATTGGGATTCTCATGCCGCCTTCTATAAAGGTGATCATAGGAATCGCTATCTCACATTCTTGCCTTCGCTCGAACCACTCTTCCTCCTCACAATATCTGAGGTTAACGTTGGGGGGAATTCTATATTGAGCCCTAAAACTTGCCATTGCCTCCTCAGAATCTACTAGACACTTAAACCTACCCATTCCAGAATGGTTTGAAAAGCCCTAAAGTGGCTGAGAGAAAAGGAATAGAGCTGAGGGTAGAAAAAGTATGAAGAAAAGAAAAACGTATGGAAAAGTAAAGAATAGAGATTTGTGAAGACTTACAATAGTGAAAAATGGGTCCTCAGACAGACTGTTTGTATTTGTAAAAGTTCGTGTAAGGTGAGAAAGTTGGTAAGTTCAAAGTATGTGCCCTGAGAGTTAAATGATTGCTAAAGTGAAGGAAGTGTTTGAGTTAATTGATATTTATATCAAGAAATGAGCTACAGAGCAAGAAAGTTCCTACCCAGGTCCCAATAGGATTCTTAATTGTTAGATTTGGATCGCACCGTAGAACGTGGGGAACAGGATGCCGTAAATATTTAATGAGGAGCGCATTTCGTAAACCGAAATGAGAAGAGCTTGTCTTGGGCAGTTAAAAAGGTGTATTTGTTGGCAGAGATGGAACGAGACGGACATAGATCAAGTCTAGTGACATCAAAATCCTCATTTCTTCCCGAGGATTCAGAAAGAAGAATCTCGAGGGGTTATTATGGGGATATTGGGCCTAAGAGCCCATCGTTTGTTCATGTTACTAGTCTGTGGCCCAATCCGAGGACAAGGGGTTGTCCGAGGGTGAGGAATCTTTTTTAGTAAAGGCTGTATTAATAAATAAAGGTTAGCTTTGACCATAATGGCTCAAGGGATAGGTCAAGGATAACTTTGTCCTTGGATAACCAATGCTAATGTCCAAAAAAGTTTGTTAGCCACTCCGAATGAAGTTCTAAAAAGTTTCATCGGTGTTGATAGGAATTGAAAGAGTGATGAATAGGGCAATGCCTTAAAATATCTAAGGAGGAAAGCTGCTACCTTCGTATTAAATGCACTGCAACTAACACCCTAGCCTCCATTAATATGGAGGTGATACCTGAACAGTAGGTTACAGCCTTACAACTACTACATCAAGATTAATGGAAAGGAATGACGGGACAAGTATCCACAAGAACTATCTAGCATGCACATGTGAAGTGGGAATGGAAGAAGAGGATGAAATAAAAGGAAGAGGAAGCAACAAGGGAGAAGGATCGGAAATTAGAAAAGAAAACACTGTAGAATCCAGAAACCAAACTTGTAACCCAATTTGAGAATAATATACAAGAATAGTGCACCTCAGACTCTACCAAGAACTATTTTCCTTCAATACAACCCTATTTCTTTTCATTCTCTAATCATCTGAATTTATTCCAACGTTTATTTGATTAACTAAAACCCAATATTCTTTAATCTACTTTTTACAAATTTATTATTTTTGGGCTTGAATCCATCCACACAGTGGGCCTCAAGTTCAAATTTGGCCCTTACAATATATATATTTATATCTCTTATAAAAGTTTATTTGTTGCAAAAGTTTATTTGTTGCATTCAATAATAAGAAAGACCATGTCATTTTAGAGATATATAAATCCCCTTTTAGAATATAAAGAGTTGGCAGAAATTCAAAACTGACCTTCTAACTTTCAACCTTTGTCATTTTAGTCCTCTAACTTTTAGTTTTGTCATTTTAATTCTATAAGTTTCAATTTTTGTCAATATAGTATATATTCCGTTAAATATCAGTTAAGTGGTACCGTTAAGTGAGTCAAAACGATATCGTTTAGACTCTATTTTTTTTTTTTTTAAATTTCATAATTAAAAGAAAAAAAAAACTATTCTTAAAACAGCTAATTGAGAATCGAACCTTGACATCATGTTGATCCTGTCTCATCTTCTGCACCAGCCCTAATTGTTCTACTTCCCATACATCACCATCTTCATTAACTCTTAGTCTAGCCCTTTCAGACAAAGAAGAAAACCCCAAAACCACCAAGAGTTAAAACCAACACAAAGAACACAGTTAACCAACAACTACAGAAACACTCTTAAGATCACTTGCATAGGTCAGTGGTCACCAACTATCACCAAACCAACAGCCCAACATAGAAGATACCCATTTGGGGTCTCAAGAACACCAAGTTTAAAGCAAACCAAACAATACCCAAAAACCAAACTTAACAAAATTTAAATAGAAAAATCCCTAATTTGAAGTCACAAAAACACAAACTTTGGCACTTACCCAACAATACCTAGAAGCCCAAACTCACCAAATTCCACAATCTTTTCTCTTAATAATAGTTTTTTTTTTCTTTTAATTACGAAATTTATATTAAAAAAAATTAGAGCCTAAACGGCGTCATTTTGACTTATTTAACGACACCACTTAACTGATATCTAATGGAATACTACATTGACAAAAATTGAAATTTAGAGGACTAAAATGACAAAATTAAAAGTTAGATGACTAAAATGACAAATGTTGAAAGTTAGAAGGCTAGTTTTGGATTTTTGCCTAAATGGTTATATAAATAGTCAATGTTTGACACTCAAAAATTATACTCCCCCTAAGAATTAGTATGTCCAAATTCCACTAAAAAAAAAAAAAGAAGAAGAAGAAGGAGGGGAATGGTTGACTGGCCTATGAGAAGTGGCCCCCTCCCCAATTTTTTTTTTTAAAAGATATTATATAATTTTTGTGTGGGTGTGTTATATGCAATTAAAATCATTAAGTCAAGAACCTCATTATTATAAAATTAAGGGAAAATTGAGAACTAAGAATTTAGACGGAATTCAAACAAAATGACTCTTTTATTTATAATTATAATTTAAGGTATATAGCTCCCTTCTTTTGGATATTTATATTTGTACTTCATTTTTTGTATTGATATATTTCTTATTAGTTTTTTTTTCTTTTAAAAAAATTTCAATGGAAATGATAATAATTAAATTCAAAGCAAAAATATTTTTTTTAGTCACCATAATTTTTTCCTAAATTGTGTCAATAATTAGTAAGGACTAGAAGATCAAAAGTCTAACAACTTATCACAAAATAATCATACTTCTTTTAGCTTCTACTTCAACTACATAATGAACATTTTCGATCATGAGATATCCTCAAAATTAAACTTTACCAAAACATAAAATAAATAAATAAGATTTTCTAATGGATTCTTAGAGTTTGTACAAAAAAAAAGGGAAATGTTATGAAATTTAGTACATAATCAAACATATATAATTTTCAATATTAAAAGAATGTCAACTATCATTAGTCGATGATTGTTTTGGAAGGTAATGAAAAACATAATTTGAATCTTTTTGTTAGATTCTAAATATCTAGGATTAAATGTTTAGTTTCCAAATTTATGTATGTTGGCAAATCAAGAACAAAAACATGTCTAGATTAAGTGTTAGGGTTTGCTTAAGATTGTTCAAGTTAAGTTTCAAGAACTGTCAAGTTGCAGAATGAAGAAGCAAGCTACTGTGAAGATTGACTAATCGAAAGATAGGTTCAACCGATCGAAAATCGTGTTCTGCAGAATTTAAGTCAAGCCCAAGCCCGCGAAAACATTTAGGATTTTAGTCCAACACTATTAGGTATAAAAGGAAAACCCTAATCATGTTTTAGGAACTCTTGGAAGACTTGTGAGTTACTCATGTGAGATTTGTGAAGTTTCTGTACCTTCTAACTCTACAAGTGTCTATTGGAATGAGATCTACAATCAAGAATTGATGAAAACAAGTTGCTGCATAAAGATCTACTACTGATGGTGATCTGAAACCTTTGAGTCGGATCTCAAAGTCACAAACATGAGAGTTTTTGTTTAACAAATTCAAGATAGAAGAGACTGTGGAGTTGGAGCTGTACGTGGTTGTGTTAGTAAGTTCTACAAGAGGTAGCTTTAGATTTATGATTTAAATCTATTGTAAACTTCCATTCTATCATAATGGATTTGTTTACTTTGAGGATAGTTAGGTTAAATCCTCCCCAAGGTTTTTACCTTGAAACAATTGGTTTCATTGAATTTCCTAGGTTATCATATTACTGTCTTCTTTACTATTTCACACTAAGTAATATGTTTGCATATGTTTAACCTAAATCTCATAATTAACCTAAGTAACTACTTGGTTAATTCATTAGGTTAAACTAATATGTTTTAAAAATGGGTCTAAACAGACCAAACACTTTTCATTTATTTATATTTTGTTAATACTAAATAGATGCTAGTTTTTATTATTATTATTAATTTAGTCTTAAATTATAGTTTTTTTTTTAATTCCTAAATTACAAAAATCTTTTGTTCATGATTTGACCCCTTAAAAGATGAAATTTTGGTTTCATCCGTATATTGATTGATAGGATTTCAAATATTGGGGTTTATAATCCCATCATATAAAATTTCCTATAAGAATATCAATTATTTTAATTAAACACAAGGTAAAACAAAATTATTTATTTATTTTTTGAGAAATAAACACATACGTGCAAGGGGGGGGGGGATTCTAATACAAAAGTACACCACAAGAGAGAGTGTGATAAATTATACTACACAAAACACATTCTCTTTAACTCTTTGGCAATGTTGGACAAGGTGCTTGCACTTCCCCAAAGGAACTTTGTCCTTTGAACTTATGAGATCTTTCTTTTCAAAAAAAATAATAATAATAATAAATAAATAAATAATTAATTAAAACTTATGAGATCTACATGGCTATAGAAAATATGCAAAAAAATTTCCCAATAAAAAATATATAATGAAAGTCTTACGACTTCCAAAAAAAAAAAGTAACTAGGAATATGCTCATCCCAAGTCCCCTCCATGTGTGTATATATATATGTGTGTGTGTGTGTGTGTGTTTTTACTCAAGGAAAGAATGTAAATGCATTCAAGCACCAGAGTACACTGGAACAACTAATCCACACCTAGTCCTTGCTCTTTTGCTCTTTACACTGCTATCAACCTAACATTGTTTTCTTTAGGGGCTAGGCTAGGGTAGGTGATATCATACCAAACCATATGTAACAAACTAGAACCTAGCAGTGGTTGAATTCTTGAAACCACTGGCAGCCTGACACAGAGAGCTTAGGCTTATATTTATTAATGGAAAAAATTTAGTTACAAAATTGGTTATAGTCTAAGGTTATAACCTTACTCAATATCATTAATATTACTACATATTTTAAAAACCTAACGGTTGAATTGCATGTTCTTTACACTCTTAATACATATGTCAAATTTTGTGACGTTGAATATTATTTACTATATAATTTATAAAATTATATTTTATGTATAATTTTAAACTACAAAAACTTACAATTTAAACAATTGATTGATAATATAGCTATTAATCTTTAATTTTCTAGAAATTTTGCAAGCATAGAGCTAGGATACAATAAGAAAATGTAATTTATTAGTGAATTTGTCAAAATTCACATTCAATAAAAAGATATATGAGTAAAGTTGTAGTCTTAAGATACAACCAATTTTATACCCAAACTTTGTCCTTAATAGATTTGTACGTAAGAGAGAGCAGGAGCTGATTCAAAACATTACACAATAAATTATCTATATTACTACATTTCATAAAAATTTAATTTAAATTATTTCATTTTCTTCAAACACAACAGCAGCTATCTACTCTATTTATTCTTCCTCAAGATATAATTAAAAAAAAAAAAAAAAAAAAAAAAAAAAAAAAAAAAAAAAAAAAAAACTAAATGTAAAATCAATAGTGTAAATAACAACCATGAATTTTTGTAAAACTTTGCATGTTTTAATATAGGTGAATTTTTGGCTAAAAAAACTAAATAGATAAATTGTGGGCTTGATGGGCTAAAATGCAATTCTATTTCTTTTATATCGAGTGCTAATGCTAGTGCTCTAATATTAATTACTACTTTCATCATCACGCTCGCCAGTAAAATGGTATTTCTTGCTTTGGTCAGAATATAATGGTAATTGAAAATCTCACCAAACCAATAATAGAGGAGGAAAAATCATCCAATATGTAATCAGCTGCCACGGACTTTGTACTTTCTGTTTCCATGGACTTTTGCCAGGATTAAGAATTCTCATTCAGCCGTGAAAAAAAAAAAAAGGTTTAGGAACGGAGTTCCTGGTTTGATTGGCTTACAATGTAAGCGTTCTAGAAAGAAAATTGAGACATACCTCCCTTCCAAATGCCGATATGAACTATTCTTTCAAATACCAATATATATGTATATATAAATGAATCAGAGGAGGCATGTGGAGTATTGCTCGCTCTATCTCCTCCTTGTTATTGATAATATCACCATCCTCCCCCATCATGGCAGCGATCAAAGTCCATGGAAACGCTCTCTCAACAACTACAATTCGAGTTCTCTCTACCCTCTATGAGAAAGAGCTAGACCATGAGTTTGTTTATTGTATACTTGAGAGCTGGTGAACATAGAAAAGAACAATTCCTGTCCCGCAATGTAAGAAACTAAAAACGTTCATGTATCTCAATATTTTTAGGATCAAGTAAAAAAAAAAAAAAAAAAAAAGATGCCTTTTCCAATCCTTCCATTTCTTGTAAGCCAATTGTTCATTATAATAATCTAGAAGAAACGACAATGAATAGGTTCAATTATTTTTATTAATATTATAATCATTTTGAATCAAACATTTCCTTGTCTATATATGCAGCCATTTGGTCAAGTTCCAGCTTTTGAAGATGGAGATCTCAAGCTCTTTGGTAAGCGTATATGCAGCTATAATTTACCTCATTTTTGGACAGGCGAAAGAGACAAGAGGTGAAAGTGACTGGAATATATCCTAGAAATTAATATATTTTTATCAACTTCCAGTTTCTATCATTAAGTTGATTTAGTAGTTTATCACTCTATTCTCTGCCAATTTAAATCGTTTATGGAGGTAACTTAGTGGTAGGAAGTTCTTATGACTCATTACCCTTGTGAGTTTCAAAATTGTGGATTTAAGTGACAAGACTTATATTGTGCAAATAGTCCTATACCATTCATGATAAAGTTTAAATTTAAGTAAACCAGGGGTAATGACCACATTTACCAGTCTTTTTGTGGGTTTGGTATTATTGCACAAGTGGCTCATACCATGCATGACAAGATTTAAGTTTAAATAAGCCAGTGGGTTTGGTATTATGTGCTTTAACTTCATGTATTTTGATTTTAATGTTTACAGTCTGCCATTTTCAATGTGGTGTGTGGAGAGTTGAATGTTTCTATAGGTTGCTTTCACAAGTTGTTATTATTGTTGTGCCTTCAATCTTCAAGTTGAAGGCATCAAGTTTATGCAGTATTTAAAACGAGTGAATTCTCCCATGCCAGGGCAATGGGATTGTTGCAATAATAATCCATATACATGCTCCTCAGGTTCATGTCCCACATTACTCAAACTGAGTTTAATCCTCTCTCTCTCTCTCTCTCTCTCTCTCTCTCTTACAGATTAGACAGGGACTATGCACTCTTGCTATGCATAATGTTCTACAGTGCGTGAAAATTCATAATCCTCATAAGTCATGGACTTCAAGATTTATACCCATTCCATGTGATCCACATCCCAGCCAATAAAAATAATACGAAGTACAAGTTTTGTTTACAGATAAAAGAAGGTGAAAGTTGACATGAATAACTGAAAATGACCCTTTTATTAAATGCAAGTGAGAATCTCAATGTATTGAAGTGTCAACCCTCCCAAGTTTATCTTAATCTCCATTGAAACTGCAGGTTAATTGGAGGCAAATCACAAATTAAAGTTTCTTTCGGGTCCATATCCACAAGAATAATAAAATTGTCTAGTTGGATTGCCATGGGCTAATTTAATTGATAGATTCACTTTAAATCATATCAAGTTCGGGTTAAATCAAGTTTGTGCTGATAATAGGTCCTCCTAAACGGTTTGCAATCTCTATGACCTTTACATGATCTTTTGAGGGTCAGGTCAACTTGGTATGACACGAATTTTATTCCCTATTGAAACTATATAATAAAAGTTATATTAGTAGTTCAAAAAAAAAAAAAAAAAATTATACTAGGAGTATAGTCATCCCATGTCCCAACAATAGGCTCAATTTTATTAATAAACTCAAGGAAAGGATGTAAATACATTCAAGCACCAGAGTACACTGGAACAACTAATCCAGACCAAGTCTTTGCTCTTTATTATATGGTTTCTTGTTTTCCCAACCTTCTATCTTCAATAATAAATGAATATACTAAGCAATGAGTAGGCTGCTTTGACGATTACACTGCTATCAGCCTAACATTATTTTCTTCGGGCTGGGCTGGGGTCGGTGATACCGTGATATACTATCAGAACATACGTAACAAACTGGAACCTAGCAGTGGTTGAATTCTTGAAGCCACTGGTAGCCTGACACACAGGGAGCTTTGGCTTAAATTTATCAATTTGTACAAAAAAATATTACTGCTTTCTTCATCACGCTCACTAGTAAATTAGTATGACTTGTTTTGGTCAGAATAGAATAGTAATTGAAATCATCCAAACCAATAATAGAGGGGAAAAAATCATCCAATATGGCAATATGTAATCACCTGCCACGGACTCTTTCCAGGATTAAGAATTCTCATTCAGCGAAAAAAAAATGTTTAGGAACTGAGTTCCTGGTTTGATTGGCTTACAAAGTAAGCGTTCTAGAAAGAAACTTGAAACTTTCCTTCCTTCCAAAAACCAATATATATGTATATATATAAATGGATCAGAGACGGCCTGTGGTATATTGCTTGCTCTATCAGCTATCTGTTCTTGATCATATCACCATCCACCATCATGGCAGCGATCAAAGTCCATGGAAACCCTCTCTCAACAGCTACAATGCGAGTTCTCGCTACCCTCTATGAGAAAGAGCGCTAGACCATGAGTTTGTTATTGTAGACTTGAGAGCTGGTGAACATAAAAAAGAACACCTGCAAGTCATTTTTTTCCATTAAATAAAAAATTATGGATGGATATAATTAGTATGATCCTTATGCTTTGACCTTTCGTAATTCAGAATCAAGGGCAATTACTAAATACATTGCCTATGAGTATGCTGCTAAGGGAACCCAACTGATATACCAAGACCCTAAGAAGATGGCAATTACATCGGTTTGGATGGAGGTTGAGGCCCTACAGTACGAAAAAATAGCTACAACTCTAGGCATGGAGCTAGGATATAAGCCAGTAGTTCTTGGCATTAGTCTAGACGCAACAGTTGTGGAGGAAAATGAACCTAAGCTAGCTATGGTCCTTGATATCTTTGAGAGTCGACTAGCTGAGTCAAAATACTTGGGAGGTGACTGCTTCACCCTAGCGGATTTGCACCACATGCCCATTATGCATTTCTTGTTGGGGACACAAATTAAAAAGCTCTTTGATTCACGCCCCCATGTGAGTGCTTGGGTAGCAGACATCACAGCAAGGCCAGCTTGGTTAAAGGTCCTGGCCTTGCAAAGCAAACAGTAAGGAATTGATTGTTACTGACTACTCTGTAGATCTCTCTGGATGTCATTTGTCTCTAATAAGTATATGTCCTTTTACTTCATGTATTTTGATTTTAAGGTTAACAGTCCACCATTTCCAATGTGGAGACTTGTATGTTTCTAGGTTGCTTTCATAGTTCCCATTGCACTGGAATGGGAGGCTTACTTTGTATGTTTCATAAACTGTCACTGTTGTTTTGTCTTCAATCTTCAAGTTGGTGGGATCAAGCATATGGGAGTTGTTGCACTAATAATCCTTATACATACTCCTCTCTCTCTCTCTCTCTCTCTCTCTCTCTCCCTCTCTCTCTCTCTCATACCCTTAGCTTTCTCAACAACACTGTATTTTCACTTCTAATATAGATCAAAAAGAAGTAGCTAGGAATTATTCACTATTTCAATGCAAGCACAATGTTCGACAGTGGGTGCAAATTCCTTATTCACGCGGTTTGTTAATAAAATAAATATTTATTTATTTTTAAGTTTTGTTTTAAAGAATTTCAATCTATAGAGTCTGCTCTCGATAATAGATCTTCATTATCTGAACAAGACACTAATCAATTTTTTATGTAGTTAGGAATTAAATTTCAAATCTCTTATTTAATCATTATAAATTTTACCGGTTGAGTTTTATTGGTTGCAATTCCACTAGATTTAATTAATTATAAAATGCATCGTTTTAGACTTTATAGCCCAATTAGGATTAATTACCAATTTTAGAAAATTAACCAATTGAGCCCCAATAACTAATTTGCCAATAACACAATTTAATGGATATTTACAAAATTCAGGAAATTCCAATACTCACACACCCAAACAAAAGATATGTTTACAAAGAGACCCTTCGGAACTTAAAAATTAAATATATGAATTATTTGATTAGTCTTGGAATTTTTATTTCAACTTACATTGTATGCTGACTTGCTCGAAGGTTTTAGTGCCTTAACTTTAAACTCATCAAAGACAAAGCAATCCCTCTTCACTCTTTATCCCATTAACCTCTGGGAACAAATCATAGGTTATAATCCCAAAATCTACCTCACGTATGGTATAAATTTTAGGAAAATGCTAACGAGTGTCCTTAGAACGCTGGTTAATAATCCATTTAAAGAAAAATTTTATAAGAAATGAAAAAAAAAAAAAAACGTAATTAATATTTTGATAGTTTTTTTCATTTTCCATAAAAGTGATATCAAAACTTTCTTAAAATGGATTATTAATAAGTGCCCTAAGGACACTTGTTAGTATAACCCTAAATTTTAAGTTAATGTTGGTGTTGAACTAGAAAAGCTTGATAAAAACAAAGGAGATACCTCGCACGTTTTGAATGTGTATAACTACCCTTAGCCCTTAGGATTTGATTGTTGAGAGTGTACCATATGTTGGCAAAGTTCCTATCAGGATTATTATTATTATTATTATTATTATTATTATTATTGTTAGTGTTCCTATATGGATTCTTGAGGCTACTTTGAAATTGACCTATATTTGGCTAACATTGGATGGTATATCAGAAAAATTACATATTTCCACTTTAAATTATATGTCAATTTACACTTAGTCCTTTAAACTATCAAAACACATGATTGATCATCCAAATCAAAAACTTTGTAACATTTAATTTCCTAACATTTTTTTTTCTTACAAAATTCAGCATTAAAAAACCAATTTATCTCTCTACCAACTATTTTGGAGAGGGTAAATTGGTCTTTCAATACCTAATCCTCTTATACTTAACGCAAAAATAGACAACACGAAGAATATTGAAACATAGTTATAACTTTGGAGAGTTAATTGTACATTTCAATAATTCAAAGAAAAAGTATAAAAAATGATATAATTTATAATGGCAAAATGTAATTTTCCCATTGTAAATTACAATTTTCCCATACTAAAAATGTAATTTTAGTATATCTATATTAACTAAGCCACTTAGAAACTAAGACGGAGCCTTAATAGTTGATGGAAACAACTATCTTTTGGAATTTGGATCCATTCACACCCGGTGAGAATTTATTCATTAATATAGTGCAGCCAGGAGGGGCCTAAGGGGCCCGGCCCGCCGGGCCTTGTGAAAAAGTAACAATAGATGTGTGTGTGTGTGTGTGTATATATATATATATATGTGGATGCTTATTTAGATTTTTTTTTTTTTTTTCTTAGTTTTATTATCTGGTCCCCCTATCTTGAATCCTGGGTCCATAGACTTTTTTTTGATAACTTGATATATAATTCGATAGAATTGATAATGCAACTAAAAATTTGGTAAAAATAATTAAAAGTATGTTTGGTACACTGATTAATAATTACATTAAGAATGGCAAGTTTAACACATTTTGATGAGGATGAATATAACGATCATCCATTAAGAGGACAATTGTTACGATTTATGAAGCCTTCATTCCAAGAGAAACAACCATACATAAGGGTCCTCTATCAATGAAGAAATCATCTTATATATTGTGGGACTTACATATCAGTCTCACATGAGTTTTATACGCCCGGAGGTATACAAATTTTTTTCCTATCATTGACCCTTATCTATTAATACCAACAATAAACCGGTGGTTGAATTAATGGTTCAAATTTTTTTTAAGCCACATGTGGCAGCGATCAGCTGCTAGCATTATTTTCTTCGGGGGCTGGGGTTGGTGATATCATATCAGAGCATGTGTAACAAAACTGGAGCCTTGGTGGCTGAATTTTTTAAGCCATAGACAGCCTAGCACAGGGAGCTCAATGGCTAAAATTCATGAATTTGCGCATAAAATATTACTACTTTGGTCATCATATATGCTCACTGGTAAATTACTACCACTTGTTTTGGTCGGGAATAAAATAGTACTTGAAAAGTCCTTAAAGCAATAATAGTGGAGGGTATAAAAAAATCATCTAATATGTAATCGCTTGCCAAGCACTTTCAACTTTCTGTTTTCATGTTCTTAATTTTGGAGAATATCCATTATATTTCGGAAATATGCATCTTCTCTTTCACATGAGTTACTTCTCTTATATTTTTACTAAGATTAAGAATTCTCGTATAAGTAGTTCTAGCCTTTTAGGATCAAATTATTTTATAATTTTTTTATCACAACTTTAATATAACATACTGAGTGATTAATCATTACTTCCTACTATTTTTTTCATTAATCATATTTTGTTATATCACAGTTTTAGCAAGAAGTTGTAAAAAATTTTATAGTAGTAGACTTTTCCTTCTCATTCACCCAAAAGAAAAAAAAAAAGTTTAAGGACTATTCTAGAATACTGACCCACCTTCCAAATACCGATATAAACTATTATTTCAAAAAATAGTTTATATCAATTATAGTTTATATTGGTATTTGGAAGGTATATGAAATAATTTATTTCAAATACCAATATATATGTATAAATAATTGGATCAGATGAGGCCTGTATGGTATATAGCTTGCTCTATCTCCTCTTTGTTCTTGATCATATCACCATCCTCCCCCATCATGGCAGCAATCAAAGTCCATGGAAACCCTCTCTCAACAGCTTCAATGCGAGTTCTTGCTACCGTCTATGAGAAAGAGATTGACCATGAGTTTGTTTTTGTAGACATGAGAGCTGGTGAACATAAGAAAGAACACTTCCTGTCCCTTAATGTAAGGAAACTAAAAACATTCATGTATCTCAAACTTTTTTGGGATCAAGTACAAAAATCCAATCCTTCTATTCCCTATAAGCCCATTATTCATTATAATCATGAACGAAAACAACAATGAAATAGGTTCAATTATTTTGTTGTTATTATAATCATTTTGAATCTAACATTTTCTTGTCTATGCAGCCATTTGGTCAAGTTCCAGCTCTTGAAGATGGAGATCTCAAGCTCTTTGGTATGTCTATATGCAATTGGTTGACATTAGTTATAGTTTAGCTCTGGTTTGGACGGGGGAGAAAGACATTAATATATTTCAATCAATTTCCCTTTTCTCACTCGTTAAATTGAAATTTTCATTAGCAATTTATGTTTTTGCGACAAGTGTAAGTTTATTACTCTCCTCTCTCTGCGTTAAAACATAATAGGTGCATTTAATTAGTATGATCCTCACGCTTTGAGCTTTTGTAATTCAGAATCAAGGGCAATTAATAAATACGTTGTCTGTGAGTATGCTGACAAGGGAACCCAGCTGATATACCAAGACTCTAAGAAGATGGCAATTACATCTGTCTGGATGGAAGTGGAGGCCCAACAATACGACCCAGCAGCTTCAAAGCTAGGCTGGGAATTGGCAATAAAGCCACTGCTTGGCATGAGTACAGACACTGCAGTTGTGGAGGAAAATGAAGCTAAGCTAGCTAAGGTTCTTGATGTCTATGAGAGTCGATTGGCTCAGTCAAAATACTTGGGAGGTGATTGCTTCACCCTGGCGGATTTGCACCATTTGCCCACTTTGCATTACTTGTTTGGGACACAAGTAAAAAAGCTCTTTGATTCACGCCCCCATGTGAGTGCTTGGGTAGCAGACATCACAGCAAGGCCAGCTTGGTTGAAGGTCCTTGCCTTGCTAAGCCAACAGTAAGGAATGGGTTGCTATTGACTACTCTCTGGTCATTTGTCTCCAATAAGCATGTGTGCTTGGACTTCATGTATTTTGATTTTAATGTTCATAGTCTGCCATTTCCAATGTGGAGGCTTGTATGTTTCTAGAGTTTGGTTTCACAAGTTGTCGTTGTTGTGTCTTCAATCTTCAAGTTGAAGGCATCAAGTTTATGCACTATTAATAATCCATAGACATGCTCCTCAGGTTCATGTCCCACATTACTCAAACTGAGTTTAATCCTCTCTCTCTCTCTCTCTCTCTCCATATAGATCAGGTAGATGTAGCTAGGGACTTTGCACTATTGATATGCAAACATAATGTTCAATAGTGCGTGCAAATTCACAATTCACACAAGTCAAGGACTCTTAAGAGTTATACCTACTCCATGTGATTCATCCCAGCAAATAAGGCAATAACAATAATACAAAGTAACAGATAAAAGAAGGTAAAATATGACATGAATAACAGAAAAATTGGCACTTTTATTAAATGCAAGTGAGAATCTGGATGAATTGAAGTGTCAAACAATCCAAGTTTATTTTAATCCCCAGCTAGAGGCTAATCATAAAGTTTCTCTGAGGTCTTATCCACAAGAATAATGAACTTGGTACGAGGACTTAGTAAACAAATTGGGTTGATTATATTCAGATTCAGTCTAATTAAGTTCAGGTTAAATCGTATTTGTGCCGGTAACGTAAACTGTTTGCAATGTCTATGAACTTTACTTAGTCTTTTGAGTAACATATCAACTTGGTACGACTTGTATTTCTTTTTTATATGCAATAAAAAAAATACAAAATAAAAAAAAAATTCAATATTATTGTCTTTGTCATCCTTTTAATACAAATAAAAATAAGAAATGAACAAAAGAACATAAAAATAAAAGTTAAATAATATATAAATTTTTAAGTTTACATCGTTTGAACGTTAATTTAAAACAAAATCAGAAAGCCAAAAAAAAAAAGCCAAAAAAAAAAAAAGAAGATCAACCATGTGACCCATGGGTTAACTCAACCCACCATTTCAATGGGTTAGGTATGCGTCGTTTTCCACTTGGTTAAAGGTCGCTCCCTTGCTTTCACTCACTAATTTAAAATAGTGCATAAACTTTATACCTCAAAATTGAAAATTGGAGAAAAAACAACTCAGTTTATGAAAGTAACTTATTAAAATCATACAAAGCAAGTATCCCACTCCAGTGCAATGGGACTTGTTGCACTAATAATCTATATACGTGCTCATTAGGTTCATGTCCCCCTTAACTTCAACGAAGTTTAATCCTCTCTCTCTCTCTCTCTCTCTCTCTCTCTCTCTCTCTCTCTTAATAATTCAAAATCAAATAAATTTATGTTCTTAAAATCATCGTTAACATAACTGTCATAATTTTTTATTCATTTGGAGAAGAAGGTAAAATGAATAACATGTCATTTCTGAATTTTTTTTTTTTTTTTTTTTAAATACACATTCTTAATGGAAACAAAAAATCAAATGTAAGTAAGGTAAACAAGAAAAACACATTTTTAATGAAAGTAAAGAAGAAATAAAAAGAGGTTTAGAAAAAAAATAGTAATGATTTGTTTATATATGGGCCAAAATCATGGGTAAAAGAATCGGGATGAGACAAGATTTTAAACAAGATGAAATAAAGTAGTGATTTATACCAACCAACTAAACTAAAATTTTCAATATTAGTTTATACCTACTCCCATATGATAGACATCCAAACCAATAAATAATAAAAATATACTAACTTTGTCAACAAAGAAAACAAGGTGAAAGTCTGGGAGATACATGATTTAAATTTTTAAAATTAATAGCTGAATTTTTTTTTTTTAATTTGAAGTTTAAATAAAAAAATTTTGGATTCTGAAAATAAAATTGAAAGTTTAAGTTTTAAGTGAAATATACCAAAAATTCCAAGTTTTAAAAAATAATTTACACATTTTTTTTTCAAATGTACAATTTCGGTTGTTCTAAAACTTGGGAAATTTATAATTCAAGATACAAAATCTATCAATAGAATTAGGTAATCTTTTAGTTATTTTTTAAAAAAAATATAACCAAATTTTACTATTTAAATTGTCCATAAAAATTAGTTATTGTAAACATCAAATAAATATATTAAAATTTTTGAAGAATATATAAAGAAGGTACTCTGCACATAGTGCGGCTCACTGTGCAGGTTATATTCTAGTTTTATTAAAGTCAAAGCATAATCAGAATCTATATTGAATTCAAATTCATTTCTAATTTTTGGCTTTTTTTTTTTTTTTTTTTTTTTTTTTGCCGAAAGAAAATTTTCTAATTTTTAGTTTTAATTTTCAATTTCTAATTTTTTTTTCCCTAATTTTGTGCTACCTAGCCTAATTAATTTAATTTATTCAATTTTAGTACCAAGTAACCCATTCACATTACTTAGTGCAAAAGTCAAAATGACCATATCACTCACTTAAATAAGAACACCACCTTAGCACCATTATTATTAAATATTTTTTTGAGTGTAAGTACGAGTTACAACTTTTCAAAAAAAAAAAATATATATATATATATATTAAATTAAAGGAAAGAGTGTAAAAACATTGTATGATTAGAGAACAAGAGTAATAGATGAACAGGTTCACTACATTGGAAGAATGAATGCAGACCAAGTCATTGCCCTGTATTAAGTGGGTTCTTGTCTTCTAATTGTTCTCTCTTCAATAATAAATGGATATTAAGCAATTGGCTGTGTGGGAGGGGTAAGACTCGAGTACAAAATAGAGCCTGTAGGCCCAATCCAAGGAGGGAGAAGGGCCCACTTATACATCAGTCTTGACCCAACACGCAGATAAGAGTTCGAGGAGGAAAGACAAAGAGGCAAACCTTCCAAGGAGCCTGAATAGCGAGCGCTCCTCAAGAATTATTAAGCAAGCCACTTGCACCAGGAGACCAGATACCAAAGATGGTAGAGATGTTTAAGCAAAGAAGAAGGGAAATATCCAGATAAAGTAGCCATGCACTGTACCAACTCAGCTGGCCGCATTAATGTAGGAATATCTCTTGAATAATGGCCTCATAGCTTGCGACACACTCTACTACCTCCAGCACAACCCTGATGGGACAAGCATCTAAAGGAAGGCTCATGACTATACAAGTAGAGGGTTGGGATGCAATCTGATTTATTATATAAGAAAAGGAAACCCCTACAAATTATGGGATGAGAAATTGAAAGAAAACAAATAAACTATGTAACACAATCCTATATTTGAGACTTGAACTTTATATTAACATTTGCACCTTGGCCAAATTCAGGAAGTGTTAATCCCTGATTTAGTCTCTTTTTTGTGATTCATTCAGATTTTTCGCTATTAACTTAATAATTTGAACATAAAGGCGTATTAAAATTGATCTCGAAACCCCTTACTCTAACAAATTAATCATTTTGGGCCTTGTAAACCTAACTCCACTATACTAAGTGGGCTTAGCCAATTTTGGCCCCTTATAGGCTGCTTTGATGATTACATCGCCATCAACCTAACATTATTTTCTTCAGGGTTTGTGGTTGGTGCTATCAAATCAAAGCATATGTAATAAATTGGGAAAAATGTTTATCTCTAAACTTATTTGGAGAAAAATCTTTCAAATTTATCTTATATATATATATATATATATTAAAAATCTAACTGTTGAATTGCATATTTTTTATATTCTTAACATGTATGTCAAATTTTATTTAAATTAGAAATCATTTACTATTTGATCAATAAACTTATTTTTTATACATAAATTTATACTACAAAAATTTAAAATTTAAACCTGTGGTTGATAGCATAGATATTAATCTTTGATTTTTTTGAAGTTTTACGCACATAAATAATATAATAAAAATATACAATCAAACGAGTAAATTTTCAAAATTTATAACCAATAAAAGTATATAAGCGTTTTTCCACGAAGTAGAGCGTTGAATTTTTTAAGCCACTGGAGCTTTGGCTAAAATTTATCAATTTGCAAGTAAAATATTACTACTTTAGTCCTCATGCTCACCAGTAAAATAGTACCACTTGTTTTGGTCGGCATAATATAGTACTTGAAAAGCCACCAAAGCAATAATAGCGGTTGATAAAACAAATCCTCCAAAATAAAGAATTCTGTTTTGGTCAGCTGCCACTTTCAACTTTCTGTTTCTATGGACCTTTGCCAGGATTAAGAATTCTCATTAGGCCAAAATAAATTAGGGACTGTTCTATGATCTTACCCTTCCTTCCAAATACCAATTTAAACTATTCTTTCAAATACCAATATATAAATGGATCAGATTAGGCCTGTGGAACATTGCTTGCTCTATCTCCTCTTTGTTTTTGATCATATAACCATTCTCCCCCATCATGGCAGCGATCAAAGTCCATGGAAGTCCTCTCTCAACAAATACACTGCGAGTTCTCGCTGCCGTTTATGAGAAAGAGCTTGACCATGAGTTTCTTCTTGTAGACAAGAGTGCTGGTGAACATAAAAAAGAACACTTCCTGTCGACCCACAATGTAAGGAAGCAAAAAACATTCATGTATCAACTTTTTAAGGATCAAGTACAAAAAGCCCATTATTCATTATAATCATCAAGAAAAACAACAATGAAATAGGTTCAATTATTTTGTACGTTGTTATTATAATCTTTTTGAGTCTAGCTAACATTTCCTTGTCTATGGCTATGCAGCCATTTGGTCAAGTTCCAGCTTTTGAAGATGGAGATCTCAAGCTCTTTGGTAAGTCTATATGCAATTGGTAGACATTAGTTATAGTTTTTCTCCTGTTTGGACCGGGGAGAAAGACATTAATATATCTCAATCAATTTCCCTTTTCTCACTCGTAAAATTGAAACTTTCATTAGCAGTATTAGTTTTTGGGACGAGTGTTAGTTTATCACTCTCCTCTCTTTCCGTTCAAGCATAATGGATGCATTTAATTAGTATGATCCTCATGCTTTGACCTTTTGTAATTCAGAATCAAGGGCAATTACTAGATACATTGCCTGTGAGTATGCTGACAAGGGAACCCAGCTGATATACCAAGACTCTAAGAAGATGGCAATTACGTCTGTTTGGATGGAAGTGGAGGGCCAACATTATGAACAGATAGCTGCAAAACTAGCTTGGGAGATGGTATATAAGCCATTACTGCTTGGCATGAGTGCAGACAAAGCAATTGTGGAGGAAAATGAACCTAAGCTAGCTAAGGTCCTTGATATCTATGAGAGTCGACTAGCTCAGTCAAAATACTTGGGAGGTGATTGCTTCACCCTGGCGGATTTGCACCATTTGCCCACTTTGCATTACTTGTTTGGGACACAAGTTAAAAAGCTGTTTGATTCACGCCCCCATGTGAGTGCTTGGATAGCAGACATTACAGCAAGGCCAGCTTGGTTGAAGGCCCTTGCTGCCTTGCAAAGCCAACAGTAAGGAATGGACTGCTATTGACCCTGGCGACTACTCTTTACTATCGACTATATGTATGTGCGCTTTTACTCCATGTATTTTGATTTTAAATTTCAGAGTCTGCCATTTTCAATGTGGAGCCTTGTATGTTTCTAGATTTTGATTTCACAAGTTGTTATTGTTGTTGTGCCTTCAATCTTCAAGTTGAAAGCATCAAGTTTATGCACTATTTAAAACTCCTATGACAGTGCTATGAGAATTGTTGCACTAATAATCCATATGCATGCTCCTCAGGTTCGTTTATCCGTTAACAAATTTTGTTAACGGATAAAAGAAGGTGAAAGATGACATGAATAACTGAAAAAATAAATAAAAAAATAAAAAAAGAAGGCACTTTTATTAAATGAAAGTGAGAATTTAGATGAATTGAAGTGTCAAACCCTCCAAGTTTATCTTAATCCCTATTGAAACTGCAGGCTGGAGGCAAATCACAAAGTTTTTTTGAAATCTTATCCCCAAGAATAATGAAATTGCATGTGGTTTGCCACAAGCTAATTTAATTGATAGATTCACTATTAATCATAAATATATATGTGCACGCACACAACTTAGTAAACAAGTTGTGTTGGTGTCAGTAACTTAAACGGTTTGCAATGTCCATGACCTTTACCTAGTCTTTTGAGGATCAAATCAACTTAGTACGACATGAATTTTTATTGCAAAGAAACTCAATGTTATCATTTTTATCATCCTTTCAATACAAATAAAAAGAATAAATAAACAAAAACACATATAAATAAAAGTTAAATAATATATAAATTTTTAAGTTTATTTCAAGCCTTGACATCATGAAGAAAGATCCTGTGAGTAAAAAACAATTAAAAAGAAAGGAAATAAAGAAAAGAGCATTAGAGCAATAAGTGTAAGTTTTAACATTACTTTAAACAAGGTTAGAAAGCCAAAAAAAATAAAAAATAAAAAGATCAACCGTTTGACCCATGGGTCAACTCAACCCACCATTTCAATGGGTTAGGTAGGCGTCGACTTGTTTTCCACTAGTTAAAAAGCTCCTAACAATATTTATATTTTTTTCGTTCAAATTCAAGCAGGTTATTATGTTTAAATCCAATTTTATAGATTTTTAACTATGAAAAAGTTTAAGGCAAAACCACTTACTTGGTCCTCATATTTTAGGCCTCGTTTCATTTTGGTCCTAATATATTGAAAACATTAACTCAATTTAGTCCTTAACTTTTCAACAAATTTTCATTTTGATCCTTGTGGTTATCAACAACAAAAACCACTTGGTTGAAGGTCCTTGTCTTGCCAAAAAAATAAAGGGTAAATATCTCATAAGTCGCTCCATGGGATGGACACAACAAATAGCCCCTTCTAGTCTAGCGGGTCATTTATGGAGTGTGCTTTGACTTTATGTATATTGAATTGGAAAATATGTCATTAGTTTAGAAAATATTTTTAGAAACATTTGATGAGAAAAGTAAAAAATAGGAGTCCAAATCTCCTGTCCTGCTTTTCCTGCTTCACTTTATACTTCACCAATAAATATTTGTCATGCATTCACATAATTAATTAAATATTATCATTATTGACTTATTAATACTACAGTTATTAATTAATAGTAATATTTAATTAATTAAGTGAACACGTGGCAATTATTTATTGATGGAGTATAAAGTAAAGCAGGAAAAGTGGGATAGAAGATTTGGACTCAAAAAATACTACTAACTAATTTTTGACCATTTTTTATATTTCTAAAGTAGTATCAAAACTTTCTTAAAATTATGAATTAACAAATGTTATAAGAGCAACCGTTAATCGGACCCAAATTAAATTTAATGTTAACAATCTGCCATTTTCAATGCAAAGACTTGTATGTTTTAAGTTGCTTTCACTCACTAATCTATATCTATATCTATATAATAATAATAATAATAGGTAAAGCAGAAAGAAAATTAAATTAAATTTCAAATTAAAATTCAATTAGAGTCTAATTTTACGTCACATGTCTCATTTAATATAAATTTTAGAATTTTGTGCCAAGTGAGTTAATTTAGGGTAAAAATTGAATTTCAACTAGAGTTTAATTTTGCGTCACGTGTCTCGTCTAATCTAAATTTTTGTGCCAAATTAGTTAATTTAGTGTAGAAAACAAGGAGTCCAATATAATAAACCATAAAAAACATAATCATATAACTAAAAAAAATTCAAATTTATAAGTCATCTATATATATATATATATATATATATTAATATTAATAGGTAAAACTTAGAAAAAGTTTAATTATAATTTGAAATTATAATCCAATTTTGCACATGTTTAAATTTATGTGAGAACTATACCATAATTATCCATTTAAGCATGTGCCATGTGTCTGCTTAAAATCTTTAATTTTTGTATCAAGTGAGTTAATAAGTGTAAAATACTAAGAATCTAATATTAATTAACTATAAAAAAAAATAAGAATAAAAAAAAATTACGTATACTCAATAAAAATAACCACATATTTCTCAAAAAATAAATAAAATAAAAATCATCACATGTTCTATCTTATTATAAATTAGAAAAAAAAATGATCATAAGTAGTATTAAATTTAGGTAAGAATTTTTATATGTTACTAATTATATTTACTTTAAAAAAATAATTTGACTAATTATCTATATTTTATGATAAAAATTGTGTTTAATTTTAAATGTATATATACATATGCATGAATGCATGTGTTACATGATTTTTTTAAAAATAATAATTTGACTAATTATTTATATTTTTATAATAAAAATTTTGTTTAATTTTAAATGCATCCATGCATTTTCATGGAGTTACATGCTAGTTTAAAATAATGCATAAACTTGATACCTCAAACTTGAATATTGGAGAAAAAACAACAATGACAACTTATGAAAGGAACTTAAAAATATACAAAGCAAGTATTTCGTTCTAGTGCATTTGGACTTGTTGCACTAATAATCCATATTCGTGCTCATTAGGCTCGTGTCCCACTTTTCAACAAAGTTTAATCTTCTCTCTCTCTCTCTCTCTCTCTCTCAATAATTCAACATTAAACAATATTATCATTAACATAACATGTCATAAGAGCAACTACATTAATATGTCTAAAAGATTCTGTCTATTTACACAAAAAATTACTTTTTTTATTTTACACCATTACTTTTACAAAATACTCACATAAGTTTATTTATTATACACACTTTTTATTAAGATAATATTTTTTTCTCACTTTTTTTATTATTTCCCACCTACCCTCACCTAACCCATAAAGTATCTGCCTCTCACTCTCCCCTAACCCACAAAGTCTCTGCCCCTCTCTCATCCCTCAAAGTCTCTGCATCTTTTTTTTTTTTTTTTTTTTTTTTTGATAGTTTGAAAGCTACAAGGAAGAGAGAAGATGATGATGATGAAGAAGATGAAGATGATTGAAACATAAGGAAATCCCTCATCTCTCTCCTTAATTCTTAGATCCCTTAAGTCTCTGCCACCATTGGATTTGTATTTGATTTTGATTTTGGGTTTGGGTTATGAGTAACAGAGGAGCAAAAATATGAGAGAGAAAAGAAAAGCCTGAGTTTGTTTGAGAGTTCGTTTCAAAGGAAGAAGAGAGAGAAAAAAGGGAGCCAAATTGGAAAATCTATATATATATATATAATAATAGGTGAAACAAAGAGAGTGTGAAATTGAATTCCAAATTAGGACTCTAATTTTGTGTCGTGTCTAGAATCTGAAATTGAAGTTGAACTTTGCATCATGTGGCTAAATGTATGTGGGTTCATTCTCATTAAAACCACTTCTATGTATCGGGTCAAGTGAGTTACTGTGCTAATTAAGTTTTTTCTTAATTTTGCAGTCAAACGTAAAAACTAAAGAGATTAATATTGATGATAAGAACTTATCATTAAAATCACTTCTATGTATCGGGTCAAGTGAGTTACTGTGCTAATTAAGTTTTTTTCTTGATTTTGCAGTCAAATGTGAAAACCAAAGAGATTAATATCGGTGATAAGAACTTGGTTTGGGTACATTGCATAATTTTCAAAGAGATAACAAAGCCAGAGTTTGCATCTTTGTTATAAATTGCTTACAAAGTTTGCATCTTTACATTTGCATCAAGTTTCGGATTAAAATGCTTTCTTCTTGGTTCTGACACTAAGTTTTGTTTACTATTCACTTACAAAGTTGGCATCTTTACATTTGTTATAAATTACTAATATATGATTAGATGCACATTATGCCTAAAATTCACTATCCTTATATTTGGCTTTTTGTTCAGGTTTGGCACCTATAACAATGAAGAAAGCACTACTGTAGACTGATGGATGATACTTTTTGCAGGTTACAAAGAAACTTAGTGATCAATGGAATTTTACACAAATTGGAGAGGACCCGGCTGTAGATGTTTGGATGGCAGATGTGAGTCACTATATTTTTAAAATTTTCAGTGAAGATAAAGTTTATGAACAATGTAAATTTTCCAGAGAGAGATTTATTATTCTATATTTATGCAAGTTTGGTCGCCTTCTTGGAGTGGATCACTCCACCCTATCTTTCTACTAGAATTTTTTATTCAAATTGTTACAATTTAATCTGAAATTTTATTTGAATTTTCCTATTGTTTTTACTATCATATATTATCATTCCAATTGTTCAATTAGAATCTAAAATTGGAATTTAATTTTACTATACATGTGTACAATCTAATTATTTTTAATTTTGCTGTCATGTGTACAAGCCAATGAGATGAAATTAATAACACATTAAGCACTCATACTTTGGGAATCGGTAGTACCAATCTAAATCCATTGGACCTGCTTCGTGATAATATAACTATGAAGGATATATAAAACCACACACAAACTCATCTTTCTATAAAAAGAGATTGAAGAGAATTTCTTTTATCAGTCATAGAACTTTAGAGGTTTTTTCTTCACACAAATGTCCATCATGTTACAAAATGACCTATCATAAAACTACAAAATGAGTACAACTCTGAGTTTTTTTTTTTTTTTTAATTTTAAATTTTTTAAGCTGCGAAAATTTCAATCACCAATAGAGATTGAAAATTCAAAAGCATCAATGGATCTTTTAGATAAACATTGTCACCAAGGTTCATCTTTCTGTGTAAAATATATATACTGTTAAGTTTTATTAATGAAATTTTCTGGTTAATAATATGAACTTAGACTTAACTAAGCATTTTAAACTTTAATAAACTCATGATTAATAATAGATCTATTTCCGTGCGGTAACACGGGGCTACATACTAGTTATTATAATACCAAATACATGATTTACAGTAACTATGCATATATGAACGATTATTGTAGTAATTGGGTATAAATACACAATTTTATATCCCACTGATGTAGGTTTTTTTTTTTTTTTTTTGCCAAAATGTGTAAAATGAAGGAATTTTTGTATTTTAAAAGACTATGCACCCATTGATGTGGATGCTCTAAGTGAATAACACGTAAAAAAAAACACACATTCTTAATGGGGAAAAAATGAAAGTAAAGTAAAAGAAAAAACATATTTTTAATAAAAGTAATGAAATAAAGGGGTTTAGAAGAAGAAAAAAAAAAATAATGATTTTCTTACATAACAGCCAAAATCAACCATATTGGGTGGGCAGAATTTAGTAGATTGGAGTGGAACGGGTGAAATGAATCGGGATGAGTCGGAATTTTAAATGAGATGGAATACATGGAATTTTAACATAACCCTTGGTTTATACCTACCCCATATGATCCAAAACCCAACCAATGAATAATAAGATACAAACTTTGTCAACAGAGAAAACAAAGTCTGGTTAATAACATGATTTTAATAACTGAATATAGCACCATTTTCAAAGCAAGAGAATCTCGATGAATTGGTAATAAGTGTCTAAGTTTATATTTAATACTCAAGTTTCTTTCTTATCTACAAGATTAATGAAATTACCAAGTTGTAGACAAGAAAAAGTTAAATCAGTCTTTCCCTTTTCTTTTTTTTTCTTTTTTTGATAGTAGGACAAATATATTTTGCTAGGAATAATGCTGTACACCTGAGAAAATGCTACGAATATGCTCTATTTCTAGCTATTGATCCTTTTTTATATTAGTTCATTCAAGAAAGGAACGAATGTTCATTGAATGGATAGAGCACCCCAAAAGACTGTAAGATAAACGAGTCAACAGCACTGTGGACCAATAACAAATCAAAACCCAACAAATCTTTTGCGTTTGCATTATATTCTAGGTTCTCTAATGAAGTGGACATAAAGTCATTGCCTATTTGGCTGTATCATACTGCTTCTGTCTACAAAGTCGTCCTTTTCTAACATTATCTTCTGCACTAGGCTGAAGAAAACGTGTCCATTATGCCCTGTGGCTGTGAGGACTCGACTAGATTTGCATCCTAGTGTCCATGTAATTCAAGTCGACGCCGTAACTACCGGTTAAGACTTTATATCAATTTTTTTACTTTATAGCAAAATTTTGAACTGCTTTATAGAGTAGGGAGCCAATCGAAGCTAACTTATTTTTAGCCTCTCTGATCGATTCATGCTAATTCTTGCCAATTCATTTAAAATTTAACTGTTTAAATAATTTAATTGTGATTAAACTAAATTAAAGTTAATATGAATCGGAAAAATTTAGACTTTATATTTAGTCTTTAACTGGACACTCAAGCCTCTCACATTGGGGTTGTGACTGACTTTAAGAGCTTATGTAATATCCTAGAAGCCACTGAGAGCCTGATTCAGACACCTTTTGACCATTCATACTAATAAAGTTGTACCTTTCTCTTTTTCTATCCAAATAAAATAGAAGGGAGGGGGCAGGTTGAATCATTGAGTATGTAATAAGCTGCCACGAAATTTCTGTTTCCCAGACTTTTTCCGGGATTAGATTGCAAATTCACAGTTTGATAGACTTTTCAAATAGAGCATTCTAGAAAAGCTATTTGTAACCCACCCAACTTGGAAAATATAGTATAAAGTATAACAACCACTTCCCTCATTGCCATAAGCCATCTACTCCTTTATCTCCTCTTTGTTTCTCATCATTCAAATTCAGCAGTCATGGCAGCCATCAAAGCCCATGGAAGCCTTATCTCAACAGCTACAAACCGAGTTCTAGTTACCCTTTATGAGAAAGAGCTTGAATTTGAGTTTGTTTCTGTAGATATGAGTACTGGTGAACATAAAAAAGATCATTTCCTGTCCCTCAATGTAAGGAAACTAAACATTCATGTACCTCAACTACTTAGGATTATGTATAGTATTGCCTTTCCAATCTTTGTATTTCCTAACATAATTATTATAATATTTTTTAATCTAACATATACTTGTTTATGCAGCCATTTGGTCAAGTTCCAGCTTTAGAACATGGAGATCTGAAGCTCTTTGGTAAAGTTTACATGAAATAGGCAAACATTAATTTTTTACTAAAATATTATATATATTCCAACCATCAAACATACTCTTAATGGATGCATATAATTAGTACGATCCTCATGCTTCGGCCTTTTGTAATGCAGAATCAAGGGCAATTACCAAATACGTTGCCTACGAATATGCTAACAAGGGAACCCAACTGATACACCAAGACTCCAAGAAGATGGCAATCACATTGGTTTGGATGGAGGTGGAGGCCCAACAGTATGACCCAGTAGCTTCAAAGCTAGTCTGGGAGCTGGGAATAAAGCCATTGGTTGGCATGGTTACAGACAAAGCAATTGTGGAGGTAAATGAAGCTAAGCTGGCTAAGGTTCTTGATGTCTATGAGAACCGACTGGCTCATTCAAAATACTTGGGAGGTGACTGCTTCACCTTGGCAGATTTACATCACCTTCCAACTCTTCAATACTTGTTGGGCACACAATCTCAAAAGCTCTTTGATTCACGCCCCCATGTCAGTGCGTGGGTAGCTGATATCACAGCAAGGCCAGCTTGGTTGAAGGTCCAAGCCATGCGAAACAAGCACTAAGGAGTTAGCTGCAGCCTGCTACTCTGTTTTAATTTTTCTTAAATAAGCATGCCCTTTGACCTATGTGTGTTTTGAGTTCAGTGTTACAACTCCCACTTCAATGTGGGAGACTATGTTTTTAGGAGCCTTAACGAGTTGTTACTAGTGTTTTTCCTTCAATCATCAAGTTGGAGGCATGAAGTTTATGGTGTTTTGCCTTAAATTTTCAAGTTCAAGGCATGAAGTTTATGTACTTTATCTATCAAAAAAAGTTTGTGTACTACTTTATTATATTAAATGTTTACTCTTGCACAATTTAAAGATCACCAATTCATATGCTTCAAACAAAAGATTATACGATCCCGACTGTACAATTCATCCTTATTCTCTTAACAGCCGAAAATTGCAATTCAACAATTGTAGTTTCTTATACAGTGTAACTAGTTGAACTAGGAACTAGAGGGAATTGACATGTCCGGAGTCTAAGATAAAAAAATTCTAGATAAGCAACAGCTTGTCCTCAACTCTTAAGTGGAAAAAATTGCCCACTGCCCTGTTCACTCACTGAGAAGTGAAAACAGGGAGCTAATTTGAACATTTCCAATTATTCTGGTTGCAGAAAATCCCAATACAATGCTATAAATGAATTATTAGTCTCTACTGTACAACAACAATCAAATCTTCGTCCCAAAATATTTGGGGCTGGCTATAGATCCTCAACAAAAAGTATAGAGTAGTGTTTACCTTTGAACTGAAATCAAAATTGGGATGCTGAGGTAGAAGGTTGAAACAGGCACATCAAGTTCAATCAAAGTGTAGCTTTGACTGACAGCAAATAATGTGATTCAACAAACAAAAGATCGCAGCTTTGAAGCGGATGTTTTTATTCCTTCCCTTAAGTTAGCTATTTAGAGCATCTGTATGGCCATTTAAGTAAGAAGATGCAAATTGATCCTGAGGCCAAATATTTGTGCTAAGTCAAGAGTGTTCAGAAAAGTTGTAAAATTACCAGGATCAAATCAGACCATAGAGGCACATCTATTAAACAAACGGGATAATCATCTCTCCGCATGCATATGACTTAATGTGCTACTAATAATTCATAATCACGCTCCTGAGGTTCAAGCTCCACAGAACTACAACCCAAGTCCTTCATAATTCCTCTCTCTTTCATCATAATCCGCACTTTCTCAACATCACTCCATCTTCCCATCTCTGCATACAGATTAGAGAGCACAACATAGTAACCACTATTCTCTGGTTCCAGTTCCACAAGCTTCCAAGCTGCAAACTCACTGAATTTCAAATTCCCCCGAGCTCTAGAACCAGCAAGCAACGATCCCCACATAGCTTTCGTAGGCTCAAAAGGCATGTCTCTTATGAATTTGAAAGCGCCTTCAAGACATCCGGCACGCGCAAACAGATCAACCATACATGCATAATGTTTAACACCGGGTGAAAACCCATACTTCCCACCAATCAAGGAATTAAATATCCATCTTCCGGTATCTACAAATCCAGAGTGACTACAAGCACAAAGCACTCCAACCAAAGTCACTTCATCGGCCTTGAACCCTTCTAGCTCCATTCTATTAAACCACAAAACCGCCTCTTCACCACTTTTAGCAAGTGCTAGCCCTTTGATAAGTGCATTCCATGTAAACACATTCTTCTCCTTCATGCTTTTGAAAACACACAACCCCTCTTCAATTCTTCCACATTTTCCATACATGTCAATCAAAGCAGTCCCCAAAATCACATCCAATTCCCATCCACTCCTCTTTATAAAATCATGAATCCACACCCCCATATCAAGGGCCCCAAAGTTTGCACACGCCGCCAATGCATTGACCATAGTAACATGATTTGGCACCACGCCTGCATATTGCATTTGCTCAAAAGCCATCAAAGCATCATCATATTTCCCAGCATTCTTATACCCCATAATCAAAACCGTCCACGACACAACATCTCTCTGAGGCATTTCGTCAAACACTTTATGACATAACCCCATTTGACCACACGATGCATACACATCCAACAATGAATTTTGGACATAAATATCATAAAGATGACCCAATTTCACGACATGGGTATGTACGCATTGAGCTTGTTTAAGATCATGGGAGTCAGACAGGGACTTAAGGAGGAAAGGGAAGGTATAATTATTAGCAAGTATACAGTTTCTTTGCATGTGGGTGTAGATATAGAGAGGGGTGTGGGGGATGTGAGAGTGAGAGAAGGCTCTAATGAGAGTGTTGCAAATGAAAACATGGGGTCTGTGTAGTTGAGTAAAGAGAGCAAGAGCCGAATCCAACAGGCCTAATGATTGGGACGCAGTGATGAAGTGGTGGGCAATAGTGGTGTTTGAGTATAGGCCTTGGAGGATGAGTTGGGCTTGAATTTGGTGTATGTGTTTAAGAGACGTGCAATTGCTTAGTAGATACACAATCTTGCTTGTTATGGTATTCATCATCATTGGTTGCAAAACGAAACTGACTTCCAAGGATGTGTGAAAATTTATACAAGTATCTTCGTTGCTTTTACTCTTCTAGAATCTATCTCAGCCAACCCAAAAAAAAAAATGTAAAAGAATTTTGCGCAACCGGGGAATCGAACCCCGGTCAGTACCGTGGGAGGGTACTATGATACCACTACACCAGTTGCGCTTCTTGGGGTAATGTATGACAGAAATATAATATAATATAAATCTAGAGCCCAAGTTGCTCACCAAAATTAAGAAACTCACCCTGGGTCAGAGTCAGGGTCAGAGTTGAGCGTGAAAAAATAGAGAAGATGAGAATAGTAGGACTAACGGGTGGAATTTCATCGGGGAAGAGCACCGTCTCCAATCTTTTCAAGTCCCATGGTGTCCCCGTCGTAGACGCCGACCTCGTCGCTCGCGTATGTTCTTTTCTTTTTCTCTCTCCTTGTTTCTATAGTAACTGTCAAAGATTTGCAATTCGAATTAGCGTACCTAACATCTAAATTTTTTTGTTTTTTTAATTTATTAATCGATTATTCATATCAATTTGGTTTAAAAGGTCTAATAGTTGTTGTTAATTTTAAAGTTAATGAATGAGCTTGATTTTGTACAAAATATATAAAACTGGATTGTGTTTCCAGGATGTGCTGAAGAAAGGCACTGGTGGGTGGAAAAAGGTAGTTGCAGCATTTGGAAAGGAGATTTTACAAGCTAATGGAGAAGTTGATAGGGCTAAATTGGGCCAAATTGTGTTCTCTGATCCTGCTAAGCGCCAAATTCTTAATCGGTACTCTTTTTTTCTTTTTTTCTTTTTCTATTTTTGATGAACAGACTAAAACTTTATTCATTAAATTCAAATACAAGAAACACCATGAATGAGGACTTGTTCTAAGAAACAAGGACATTCCTCCATCCAAGCACGACAATAGTCAATCAAGTGAGCCGGCCTATTGCCCCGTCGTCTAACATGAGAAAAACTCATATTTCTAAACTCATTACATTCAGCTAACATCCCATAAACCAGATTAGAAACAGAAGAGGGAGCAGATGAACATTCCTTAAGAGCCTGAACAATGGTTAAGGAGTCTGCTTCCTCTCTGATGCCCACTTCCTTTGCAAAAATAATACCGGTTTCAAATGCTTTTGCTTCAGCTTCAATAATCCCCAGTGGAGCATGGATTTTCTTACTCAAACCTGCAATAAAATTCCCTTCATGGTCATGAATTAAAACACCAACACCAGCAGCCTTTTGAGTTGAGAATATAGCAGCATCCACATTGATCTTGTATGATGGAAAAAACAGGAGGACACCACTTCACATCCACCTGTGTTTGTATTTTCAGAGGGGTATTGTTTGCAGCCCAATACTCTTCCAAGTATGATCTACACCAGTCAACTAGTAACACACCTGTCTTCCTCAGCTTGCCATGAATCACCTCATTTCTATTAGTCCACAAGCCCAAGCAATAGTGATAGCAAGGCCAGCATCTTCCATAACCACTGTGCATCCATCAAAATATACCATAGGAACTCAAAGAAGGTCCGAAAAGGGATTAATGGCAGCAAGGAGAAGAGAGACAAAGAAATCCATGTGTTTCGAGCCGTAGAGCACTCCCAAAACAGATGAAAGAAAGATTCCGAAGCAATGCCACACTCCTCACACACACTGTCAACCAGAACCTTTCTACAGACCGGATTTTCTTTTGTAGGTAAGATGTCACAGGCAGCTCTCCAAGCAAAATGTCTGACTTTGTGGGGAATTTGAATTGACCACAATCTCTTCCAAAAACGGCGTATATTACTCCCATCAGAACAAGAGCCAATCTTCCTATTTGTCTCTAATTCTAGAACCAACTTATAAGCACTTCTTACAGAGAAAAAGCCATTTGAAGTTTCAGCCCATACCTGCCTATCATCAGGCATTCTAACACTCAAGGGAGTTCCAGCGATAGCCTCAGCCTCGAAAGGAAGAAAAGTTCTATTCAAAAGGTTCCAATCCCAGCACTTATTATTCACATCGATAAAATCACAAACTCTAGAATCCAATGGAAGCATACCTCTTGGTGAAATTACTTTATGAGTGGAAGAGGTAGGTACCCAGCTATCCTCCCAAACCCAGATCTGCCTACCATTTCCCACCCTCCAGCAAAGCCCTTTTTGAACAATTCCTTGTGCAGCCATAATACTCCTCCAAACATAAGATGGTTTTTTCCCCAAAGAAGCATGAACAAAATCACAGGTAGGAAAATATTCAGCTCTAAAAACCTGATATACTAGAGAATTCTGACCAACTTGAAGCCGCCAACCTTGCTTTGCCAAAAGTGCCAAATTAAAATGTTTCAAGAGTTTAAAACCCATCCCCCCACAAGCTTTAGGAATGCACATTTTATCCCAACTCAACCAAGCCATTTTTCTTTCATCCTGTTTTTGTCCCCACCAAAAATTCCTTATCATACTAGTCAATTCATCACAAAGGCAATCAGGAATTTTAAAACAACTCATGGAATAAGTTGGGATAGCCTGAGCCACTGCCTTAATTAGAACCTCCTTTCTTGGCTTAGAAAGCAATTTTTCTTTCTAACCTGCCAATTTCTTTGCTAATTTTTCTTTGATATCATTAAAAGTATTCTTTCTATTCCTACTAACCAAAGAAGGAAGCCCAAGATATTTCTCATGCTGACAAATAATCTAGGCACCAAATCTATTCTTTTTTTATTCTCTAATATCATCCACTGTATTTTGACTAGAGAGAGAGAGAGAGAAGTTTTAGCCCTATTCAATTGTTGACCTGAAGACTCTTCATATACTTTCAAAACATGCTACAACGCATCACATTCCTCCAGGTGAGCCTTACAAAAAAAAAGGCTATCATCTGCAAAAAAAAATAAGTGCGAGATACTAGGACCACCATGGCAAACAGCAACACCCTCCATAAAACCACGCTGCACAGACTCTTTTATTAAAACAGACAAACCCTTAGCACAAATCAGAAACAAGTATGGGGACAAAGGATCTTCTTGACGTAAACCCCTTGATGGAACAATGCAGCCACGAGACTTCCCATTAATACAAATGGAATAAGTAGCAGAAGAAATGCATTGCATCATAAGAACCCACCACCTATAATTGAAACCCAGCTTCTCCATAATTTTATGCAAGAAAATCCATTCCACCCTATCATAAGTTTTGCTTATGTCTAACTTCAATGCCAACTCTCCAACTCTCCAACCCTTCCAGTTCTTTTTTGACTTATGTGATGCATAGTCTCAAAAGCTACCAATACATTATTAGTGATGAGTCTACCATGAACAAAGGCACTCTGACTATCCCCAATAATAGAAGGCAAAATCTTTTTCAATCTATTCGCTAGCATCTTGGATGCGAGCTTATAAACAACATTACAAAGACTTATGGGCCTACAATAAGTAATACGTAACGGGTTCTTAATTTTTTGGATCAAAACAATTTGGGTATCATTAAAATTTGGTGGACAAACACTAGAATTTAGGAAGTCCAAAACTTTTTTAGTGACAACTCGACCAACAGTAGGCCAAAAATGTTGAAAAAATAAAGGAGGCATCCCGTCTGGGCCTAGTGCTTTTAGAGGATACATTTGTTTAAGGGCTTTACATACCTCATTCTCTTGAAAATCCTTGGTAAGCATCTCATTCAAGGTTGTGGAAACTTTAGGATGAACAGAGGAAAGAATCTCAGCAAATTCTGTGGGGTTAGATGACTTGAATAATTCTGAATAGTAGTTGAGCACCACATTCTCTATCTCACGCTGATCTTCCACCCATCTGCCGTTCAAATCTAGCAGCCCCTCAATGAAATTCTTTTGAAACCGTGAAGAAGCTTTGGAGTGGAAAAAGCCTGTGTTCTAATCTCCAGACTGTAGCCAACTTAATCTAGACCTTTGATGCCACATAGCTTCTGCCTTATCTCTCCAACAATTCAACTCCACCCTAGTCTCCCTCAAAGAAGCAATAACTTCAGGTGTGGCACTTTGTAGTTCCAGCCATTGTAAGTGTTTCTGAAGTCTGGCCAGATTATTCCCCACATGGCCAAGCACATTTTATTCCGATCCTCCAATTTCATACAACAATTATTCAAACATCCCACCATAGGGAAATCTGATCCGTTGATTGTTGCTTCCTCCCAAGCCAATGTAACCACTTCTTCACAGCTAGCTTCTTTCAGCCACATCGCTTCAAAACGAAAGCTTTTTCCAAAACGCTGAGTCTTTTTCCTCTCTTCGAGATGTAAATAAAGAGGGCAATGATCTGAAACAGAAGATGTGCAATGATAAAGTCTTGCCATAGGAAATTTGTCTAACCAATCCACTATAGCAAAACCTCTATTAAGCCTCTCCCAGATTTGAACCCCATCTCTCTGCTGATATAGCCCAGTAAATTTAGGACCAACAAAACCCAAATCACTTAGACCACACCAATTAATTGTATCCACAAACTTCTGCATCTGTTGGGCAGATTGTACTGCCCCACCCTCCTTCGCATACTGTCATTTTATTTCATTAAAATCCCCTCTCACTAACCAAGGTAACTGAGAAAGACCACTTAAAAGTTTAAGAAGGCTCCATGATTCAACTCATTTTGTAGTCACTGGATTCCCATAAAAACCAGTTAAATGCCAACAGCCAACATCCTCACCACAAAACACTTCAACATCAATATTAGAGAAACAATACTTTAACAGATTAACTTTAACATCACCTTTCCACAACAAAGCAAAACCGCCACTACTATTTTTACTAGGAACAATTAAACCTTGCTTAAAACCACACTGATCAAGAACTTTTCCAGTCTCTATCCAATTTAGTTTCCATAAGAAAGACAATTTTGGGCTTCTCTATCCTAATAACCTCTTTTAAGGCATTAACTGATCGAGGGTTCCCAAGCCCCCGATAGTTCCAACTCAAATGATTCACTGTTCCTAGCGGGGTTGCCTAGCAACCTCCGCCAATCCCAGATGTGTAGCCAAGAGCACTCCAAACTTCTTTGTGTCCTCCTCAAGCTTTGCTTTTTTTCCCACACTCAGAACAGGAGTTTTCCTTGGAGACTTTCTCTTAAAACCTGTTTCAGACTCAGATTTCCCCAAGTTAGACTTCACTAACCTCCCACACTTTCTAACCCAAGTACGAAGTCTGGGCTTCACCCTAGATAAGCCCACATTATATTTATGCAGTATATCCCTACTCATAGTTCCCACATTCTGAGGAAACTTATCCACCTTGGACTTATTCAACTCAGCATTAGTAACCAAATCATCTTTAGTTTTAGTGGCACTTGAACTACCCAACAAAACATCCTTAGAAACCAAATATTTCGGATCCTTGTTTGGAGGCACATAATCCTCGGAAATATCCTTATCTAACTACTGAAGTGTCTCCTCAAAATTTGGAACTGATTTTTCAAAATTTGAAAGCCCACAAGTATCAGGAATAACCATACGTTGGCAGCCACCACTGAGTGCATCCACCATTGGCTCCACAACCAGCAATTGCTCACGGTTCCTCCGACTACCAGCATCATCATCATGAAGAATCACCTGAGTGCTTCCAATAGAATCATCTTGAAGAATCATTAGATTGCTAGGCAGAGCAGGAGCTCTTTGTTTCTCAAACTGTACAGGTTCAGGACTCACTCTCCAATCCTCACCATATCCCTTGACATCAATCACCATCTTCTTCAAAGGATTGAACTGAGATGCACGAAGCCATTGCCCAAATTGTTGATTCTCAGTCTTCAGAGATCCCTTGCGTTGTAACTACAAAATAGTCTTTATCATCATGGGAAAGTCATCCACACCAATAAAAAACATTTGGTAGGCACTCATATTTAAAAGCAATCCAACCTTCTGAACCATCTTCAAAAGTAACTTGTCTGCCTCGGCAAAGAGGTTGAGAGATGTCAATAAGCACCCTCACTCACATAAAATTTCCTCCCATCATCTCAGAGGTATCCTCAGATAATACCACAGTGCCTAAAGTTTGTGCAATATCCATTGCTACCTTAGGTGTCAAGAGATTAAAAGGAAGGTGGTGTAATTGGACCCAGAATTTCGAGAGGCCAAAATCCACTTCTTTCATTGGCGCTTTTCCATCATACCTTTGAAGACAACAAGGTGTCTATTGAAAGACCAAGGCTCACCCAGTAGGACCTTTTCCACGTCTGCCTCAATTTCAAAAGCAAACACCAGATAGTTGTTTCCAGCATCCCTGATATTAAAATTCTGTTTCATTCTCTATAAAGGCCTGAAAGTCTTTGCTACTACATCAATATTCACCGCCCTCTTGGAAAAGAACTTCGCTGCCAACCCAAATTCTTGAGACTGCTTACCCTTTGACAGAATGACTCTCTTACCATCCTTATTAGAAAGGGATAATTTAGTCCACGGTGTGTAAGATCATCCATCCTAAGAGCAAGACTTGCAATACACCAACACTAAAAGGATCATAACCAACAAAGAAAACCACTCATCTTTCTCAAAGGAGAAAGGGAACCAAAAAAAACGTACTCAAAAAACTGATCGTATTTCTCAGAGGAGAAAGGGAACCAACTACTATAGTTAGGCAAGAGTTGGAGGGACCAACTTTAACCCACTGAGAACTTTTTCACAACAAATACACTAATCAGTACTCTTTTTTTAGCACTATACTATGAAAAAGTTTGATTTTTTAAATTGGCCGACATACATTGTTCGTCCTTAAACTTTAGTTAGTGAGTGAATTTTTTTTTTTTTTTGGTTCCAAAAGTTTATTGTAATCACTTTTATTCCTAACAAACTTAAAAGGGGTTGCTTTTAGTCCTAAAAAAACTTAAAAGTGATAGCTTTTAGCCTTTTTTTTTTTTTTTTTTTTTTTTTTATCTTTTTTATGAACAAAAGGCGGGTGGGAGCGACCATTGTAACTCACCCCCTAGGTATGACCATATGGGCACCTCCGCTAAAGAATATTGGATTGAGTCATATCTACTGTAACCACAGACCTCACCTTAGCCCCACGAGAGAGCTAGAAGCTTGGGCTAGTTGCAGGTAGAAATCTCACAGTTCGTCTGTTGGGAATCAAACATAGGACTTGGTGCTCCTACGTTCACACCAAGACCACTAGGCCACCTTTCTCGGTGGTATAGCTTTTAGCCTTTTAGTCCTTAATGTTTCTAATGGAGTCATAATGTGTTAGATTTTTTTGTTTGGCTACGATCTTTAAGGGACTAAAAGTAATTGCTTTAAACTTTAGGGACTAAAATTGTTCATTGGCTAACTTTAGGCACCAATAATATCAATGAAATCAGAATAGTTCCTATCCCTTTTTGATGTATTTACCTTGAAGAACCCACAATTTTTTATTCATCCGACAAGCGTATTTTTAATATATAAATTTTAGAGCTTAAGTATTCTTTGTTTCATCCTCCCTTACTTGTTTGAACAATTAAATTTATTAAAAATAAATAAATAAATAAGTAAATAAAAAATCCAATGCTTTTGGGTTATGGCATGTGCTAACTTCCTTTTCAGTTTGTCACCACATCTTTCTTTCTTTATTTTTATTCGTCTTTCTCCTAAATATGGAATTTTGAACTGAATTTATCATTTATGCAATTTTGTTGTTTCAATTCGTTCAAATCATATATGGTCATAGTTCTTTCTTTCTTTTACGGCTTTGTGATATAGTATGGATTTTTCATATCAAATGATAACCAAGACATGATAGACAAACTGAACTTCCATAGGAAATTGGTTCTTGTTAAATTCTTTAAATTAATGCAATCATTCTTATTGTTAAATTGGCATATCCATCAGCATCTTTTATGAGATGGCACATAATGGATCATTGTTGTCTAATCACTTTCATTGCCGCCATCATGCTAGTGGAATCTCCCTCAATGACAACTTCCTGCAATCCTATTCTATCTGCTCTCTGCAAAACTGAGCTCTCATTGCAGTCTTGCAGATATTGTTTTTGCTTCGCCCAGCTCATGCACAATGTTACTTCTTTTGCTAGCAGCTGCAGTTACATTCCCCCAGTTGTTTTGAATGACTAATCCAATAACAGTCAACTTGTGTCCTGACCTAAAACCTCATCAAAGTTAATTTTATACCTGCCATCTGGTGATCGTTTCCATTTGTGAATTCTCTCCCCTGTCAGAACCTCTGTCTTGTCCTGGCTCAGCTCAATTTCTTTCTTAAACTCTTCTGCTAGTCTTGCCAATAACTGAGCCTCCTTCATTGTTTCCCCGTTTTGTACATCATTCTGATGAGTCCAGATTTTCCAAGCCAAAATTAGAAAAAGCTCTTTTTCCTCATTATGGTGGTCTAAATCATCACCTACTACATCAAGGAGATTTTGTTACCTTGTAGGCTTCTTATTTTACGTTAGTTCCCTCCTTGATATCTAGAAGATTAACTTTTGTTCCAAGTTGAGCCACGCCACTTGATTAAATTTCTGATGGATGAAATTTGGTTCTCAAAATGTAGATTATAAAAAATTGTTATCTTTCAAACTTTGGTGATCTAACTTGATTTGAAAATAACCTGTAATTTCATGATTGCCAAGCTGGTCACATTTTAATTTTTAGTGGTCGTTAGCAACTTTCAATCATGTAATGGTATCCTTGAAGTTGTACCTGCTATGACTTCTCATTTGCAATGTTCAAGTTTCAGAAATATAATCTTTTATATATCTGGATAAATTACGCCTTTTACAATTATCAACATTTCCTTTGCTACAATATTCTTGGTCATGTATATTAGAGATTTGTGTTGAACTATGCTGTCGAAGAAATTGCATATCAATCTGTTCTGAGTTTTGGGCAGTGATCTTCTTGTAGGCTATTGGCTCCTTATATATCCTCTGGTATCTTTTGGGAAATTGCAAAGCTATGGATGAGAGGGTTTAAGGTAATTGTACTTGATATCCCCTTGTTGTTTGAAGCCAAGATGGACAGGTGGACGAAACCCATTATAGTTGTATGGGTTGATCCTGAAACACAACTTAGACGACTCATGGCAAGAGACACAGCAAGTGAGGAAGATGCTCAAAACAGGATAAGTGCTCAGATGTCTCTGGATTTGAAAAGGACCAAGGCAGACATAGTGATCGATAACACAGGATCACTAGAAGACTTGAATGAACAATTTAAGAAGGTATTATTTGAGGTCAAAAAGCCCTTGACGTGGACCGAATTTGGGCTTTCTAGACAGGGAGCATTGTCAGTCTTTGTTTCTGTTATTGTAGGTGTTCTTGTATGCCGAAAAATCTCTAGTGGTTATGGTTTGGAACCATCATAATTATCAAAACCTCTTGCACTTGAGATTCTCCAGTGTATCTGTGCTTTACAGTCATGTTCATCTGTTTTTGGAAAGGAAAATGTTTGTTTTGTGTTTTCAAGCGACCCTGCAATTATACAGGCCGCAGCCTTGAGATAAAAGAAAAGCATTTTTGCTTTCCTCTCAAGTACTCGTCAGTTGGGTCTAACAGTGAATGTAATGAAGACTTGACTTATTTGTGAATCTTTATATTGATATATTTTCTACTAGATCTTCCGAATTTTATTGATCATTTCGCATTTTATAATTTCTTAGTTCTTCCAATCAAAGTGATCTTTAAAAAGCAGGACATACTTATTTGTGATGTTAGCAAGAGCCACTTTGGAGGTGGGCACAGTAGTGCTCTGTTGATAGTGTTTAATTTGAAATTCCAAATACCAAACAATTAGTATTATTGCATCTTTAACTGAAATATGTTCAATGGAGCTAAAGAAATCTAAATTCTCATGGTGGAAGAGATTGCTGAGGAAGCTAAAAGCTCAAAAGGAAGGCTACCCAAGATACATCGTACTTACATAATTTTATTACAATGCTTTGTTCATCCTTTAAAGTTTACGAAAACAACTGATGCCCCTAATGCTTGGATCACGAGCCAAATTTACATGTAGTAGTTATAGAAAAATATAGCATCTACTCTGTAATTATAATACATCTCTAGAACTATTCGTACTTTTTAAAGTTGTGAGCACTAATCCGTTCCCACAATTTTTAATTATTAGTCTTTTTGATTCACTGGGTAGTCAAGTTATCATCTCAGTTTATTTTGTGCTGTAATGTTCATTGCCTTATCACTGACCAGTGACAAGTGCTTTCATTGGGCATAATCTGAGACGATATTCCACTTCGAGTCTGCAATCATTAATCCATGAATATGGGAACTTTGAAATCTTCATATGAATTTTACTCTCATCTTCAATTGGCCAAACCCAATATGAAAATTACATTTAACCATACTTGTACCTTTTTCTTGACCATTTAAAACTCTCAGAGGTGGTCAAGTTCTGGATAAGCCACCCAGGTCCATTTCATGGAGGTTGTGTACCGTAATAATATCATTCTAGCCATCAAATTCTATTGACTTTTGTAGGGGGACGAGGATCCAAAGAGTTGATGAAGTTCATATGGGAGTAAACCTTCGAACACTATAGATGGGTTATCCTCGGAAGTTAGCCATGTAATTTGTACTTAGACTGAGCAGCCATAATTGGCGAAGATGCCGAGGCTGCCTGCCTAACCTCGGAAGGTCAAGGGACAGAGTCAAAGGGAGCATGACTAAGTCCAAGGGGAGACAAGGATAATTTGGTGTTGAGCATGGAATAGAAGAAACAGGAGGACAGAGTAGTCATCCCCTCCGCATTAAATACACTGTAACCACTTAGATGACCACATTAATGGAGAAGTGACATTGAATAGTGCTTTCACAACTAATACCTTAAGGTAAAAACTTTCTAGCAAGGTCTGGATGGGACAAGTATCAGGAAAGTATGATCATGACTCTCTAAATGTAAGATCCAAATGCATCTTTACTAAAATATATAAAGCCAAGAAGCATTCGGATCAAAGGGGAGTCTGATTAGGAAAAATAGGGAAAGAGAGAAAGGCCATCAAACTATAACATCCACCTTGAACCAAACCAAAGGACAAACACTTAACTATTTCAAAGATATTTTTACATGGATATTATACATACAACTTTAGATGTCACTTTTTATTTTTTGAACGGGTACTAAAATGTTGACATTGTATTCCATCTCTAAAAATTAATTGTGTGAGCACATAACAAGTGGAGTATAACCTCTCATTTCTGTTAATTCCATTCTCCGCCCGCCACAACTTCTTTTGCAGATATATATTTTATAATCTATATCATTTTTGTGGAACGATGTAAAGCAAGAACTATTATTAGTGCCTAGTGCTCTAACAGGTCACCCTTAAAGCCTGACAAGCCAGATAATATAGGCTGACACAAAGTGGGAGATAAGTTTGATTGGCTACATTGTTTTTATACTCATATCAAAACAAAAATGCCATCTCTACTCTTGATCTCAACCAAGGCATAAACAAAGCTGTAAATGGGTATCTGCAATATAATTAAATCATTCCACTAAAAGTTCTAACATTGTTTATTTCCAAATCCTCTTGCTCTCTTCTTCGTGGCTTGAAATTGGTCTGTCTTCTGACGTATGTCGTATTTGTGTCCATTGTTTTCATGATCTAGCATGCAGAACCACTTAGCAAATTGCTGTTTCATTGAAATGTTAGACTACCGTTGGGGAGTCGAGTAATACCGGCACTAGCTTTAATTAATATATGTAACAGAAATGGTTTTATATTGTTTGTGGTTGCCTTTATGGCAAAGTTATACAAATACTATCTCATTCTGGCTGGATAGTCATACCGGACAATAAATTTTTTTTTTCTCGCATAAACAGGCGATATATTACATAAACAAAGGTTAGAGCATCTCCAACAATTTCTCTATATTTTTGTACTGTTTAGATAGTGAACAGTGACATTTATCTTTTACCTACCTGCTTCTTCAAATACATCTTTCAATAAATTCTCTATCATTTCTCTATCTCATTTAAATAGTATTTCTTCATTCATTATTTATTCATATTTGAACACACATATCCCCATACCCCCATCCCCACTCCTTTCTTTACTATTTTTTTATTTTGTTTTATTCTTTTTCTAATGAATAGTAGCACATCAGGTTTAGAGAACGACTGTTCATTAGCAAAATAACATTTTGAGTTTTAAAGAAGCTGTTGGAGGACTATTTTTTGGTTTCATTCTGCATTATAGAGATTATTTTGCTTTTACCTAAGCTATTGGAGATGCTCACAAACACAAATATAACAACCGTACTTATATTACAAGAAAACACAACCCCATGCTCAAACTAACACCAAAGAGAGGCCTAGCTAAAACTACACAAAAACATTACTAGACTCTTATTATCCACAATGACTCTGGGATTGGACAAACCCCATGGAGTCCCAAAATAAACATTTCCATAAAAACGTGGGGCATGTATCTACAACATTTCCCTTTCAGATTGGGAAGCACCCCTTTTCACCAGTAAATCCGCACAGCTATTCGCCTCTCTCCATATGTGCTCAATGCATGCCTCCTATTCCTTGTGAAGGAGCCACCTGTAGTCCAAAATCAAGTTAGAGAATTCCATAGGAAACTGTATCAATAGTTAACCATTTGTATGCCAAAAGAGAATCAGTTTGAAAACAAACTCAGTAATAGCCCTTAGCCCATGCTCAGGCCATCACCTCTCTAAGGCCCCACAGTTCGGCCATATTATTATTAGTGACTCCCAGATGTAGAAAGAAACCCCACAACCATTCTCCATTAGCTAAGCGAGACACACCTCTCGCACCTGATTTTCCCAAATTATCGACTAAGCTGTCATCAATATTTATAGTGACGTAAGGTGTTTGTTTTCAGATTAACCTAGTTAATTAGCCAAGTGATTACTTAGTCAAATTATCAGATCTAGGTTAACACAAATATATCATATCAATGTAAAGTGCGGAAAATAAAGAACACAAAGATAAGATGACCTAGGAAAACCAAACCGATAAAAAACCTGAAGATGATTTAACCTAGTTATCCTCAAGGTAAACCTGAATCCACTATGAAATAATCGAAGTTTTATAATAGCGACTTAGACCACTAACATCCTATTGCTACTACGTGTAGAAAACTAACTACCATGACCACATGGCAGCTCCAAGATCATAAACTCCTTTTTTCTTGGATTCCTAGCAAGCACAAGCACTCTCGCTTGTGTATCTTTAAACTCTTATTGCAACAACTAAATTAATCATTAAGCTCTCGACATAATCTCCTTCTTGATAATCCTAAGCATGTGTGAAGGCAACCACCTCTTAGATCTCACAAAAGATTCACACACACAACAATTAGAGCAACCACAAAAACGTGGCTAGGGTTTTCCCTTTTATACTAAGAGTAAAACATAAAACCCTAGACGTCATATGGGCTTAGGGTTGAGTTGGAAATTTTGTAGAAAAAACAATTTACACGGCTTTCAATCGATCAAGTCTAATTCTTAATCGATCGAGCTAGACAGAATTGCACACTCAATTCTACAGTAACTCGATTCCAACTTTACATAAAAGGCTTATACTTTGAGCAAGTCTAAACAAGAATAAAAACTGTTTTGATCATGATTTGCCAACATACAAAATGAAGTTCTAATACATTAATTCCTAATTACTTAGAACCTAACATAAGGGAAAGGAGCAGGGTTCCATCTAATATATTAAATAGACAACCGAGAGGACCGCTTTAATGAACCGGTGCTGAGGAAGAAAAATTCTATGGCATGAGAGATAGCATTTTGTTTTAACAAATGGGGAGGAATGAATTTTCCTAAAAACGTCAAAGAATTTCACCCCAACTAGAGTGCCCATATTGTAAAGGCAAAGATAGTGTTACATGGGACATAGCTAGAAAGGTAACTAAGTTTGGAATTAAGCCTACACCAATCATGTAACTCAAGTCTGAAAAAGTTCGGAAGAAATAAATGCCCCAAGAAGGACAACCAAACTTGACGAGCAAAAAAACAATCCCACAGAACATGAATTGGTGTTTCAAGCTCATTATAGCAGGGGCACCCTTGGTCTCTTAGATCAGCATGTGGGAAAATGATCGATTTGGTGGGAATACGATGATGCGCACATTTCCATATAAAGAGATGCATTTTGGGAGGAATTTTGAATTTCCAAATCCACGACCAAGTTACTGAGGACCTCCCTATTACTTCTTTGGGATTAGGAAGAAGAAAATGATACACAGATTTGACAAAACACATGCCTCTATGATGGTCCCAGGTAAGGTCATCCGTCAAGGACTCTGAAGACTGATGGACGGGTAAAGGCTGAGCATAAATAATTCAGTATACTTTATTAGTTTATTTACAATATCGGGGGGTTTATTATTATTACTATTATTTGTTTATTGCTAAGCTATCGCCTATCGGTTTAAATTCTTTGGCACTGATAGTTGGTTTTTAGACCCCTGTTAACCAAGTTGTTACTGTTATGGTTGGTCCTTGGTTATGCAAAATAATCACCAATATTGAGCAAGAGTAAAAAGTAAATACAACAAAAAATACAGAGTACAACACTATGGTGACCCAAAACCAATTTCCTAGTAACCCTAAGACAAAAACAAATCCACTAATTGAATAAAAATTTTACAATACCAAGTAACCCTGTTCTTATTAAAACTTACTAAAGTGATCTAACACAACTCCGAATCTATGGATTTCTTCAATTATGGAAATGTTGCACATAAACCTCCCATCCACGACTCTAGTATCCAATTAAAGACTTTGGTCCAGCACTTGAGCAAACTAGAACTGCAACAACTTCAACACTATTAGTACTAACAGCATTCACATCTCAAAATTCTATCCTATCATATTTTACCATCTCAAAAAACTATTTTATCAATTATACTATTCAATTTTACAATTTTCTCAACATCCCAACTTTTATTTTACAATACAATACATTAAAATAATATTTCTACACAATAAAATAATATATCCCAAAACCCAAATAAAAACAAAAACCCAAAACCCAAAGAGAGAGAGAGAGAGAGAGAGAGAGGAATTGATAAAGTTACACAATAAAATATTAGTTATTTTTTTTTAGAATTGAGTCACAAGTCCAGCTGTGGGCTGCTTTTGGGCTGAATTGTAAACTAGAACTTACATTTGGCATATCTAAGTGCCAGTACGAATGCTCTAAATATGCTTCACTTTAATAACTGGTAGAGGCTTTTGAGAGCCAAAGCACAATGCCGTCAGATTTACACTTAGTAGAACTTTGAAGTCTTTTTCACTTGTATTAGGTTTTCTTATATACCTTTGGCTTGTATACACACCTAATGGGTTGGATGGGTTGAATTTACATTTCTAAAATCCCGCACTTCAATCAATTGAATTGAAGCTTGATCTATCGAAAACTGATCTTTTTGATCAATCAAACAACTCAAAACTAAACCTGATATTTGCATAATAAATTTCAGAATCTAGACATTAGTCTTGTCTATGAATACATACTTCTAAAACTCAATACAAGACATTTTTGTTCATGGCTTGCCAACCTAAAATTAAAACCTAACATTGATCTTTCAGTTTATACCAATTGTTTTGGCTAATATCAATTAATAAAAAAATCAATTTTTTTCTTAAACATGGAAGAATAATTTCTTTTGAATTAAAATAATATAAATCCATTCTTAGAATAATGTTAAGTTAGATGAAGTTATTTTGAGTTTGTGTGTGTTGGTAATTCCCAAATAGTATTGTTTACTTATTTTTACTGGCGTAAGAGAAAAAAATGGTCTCCAATAAGATATATAAATTTGCCTTCTAAGTTTATTTTGTGAAATTAATTGAGTGGAAGATTAAACTCAACCTTAAAATGATAGTTAAATGATTAAATTCATTATTTTATAATAGATTAAACTTTTAAAAGAATCGGTAATTTATTACAATATCAAAGTAAAAGACCTTGAATTCTATCATTGTCTCCTCTTCACGAGCTCAAATCTTCTGTCTCACTTTTCCTGCTCCACTCTATACTCCACCAATAAATACTTGCCACGTATTCACCTAATTAATTAAATATTATCATTATTGACTTATTAATACTACAGTTATTAATTAATAGTAATATTTAATTAATTAGATGAACACGTGGCAAGTATTTATTAGTGAAGTATAAAGTAGAGCAGGAAAAGTAGGACAAAAAATTTAGACTCCCTCTTCACTTCCCATTTAAAATATTGTGTTAGGCCTCACTAATCGTTGAGCCCACTTATTAAAAAAGAGTTTAGGTCCATAGATTCACTCAATAACCTTCTTTTAAAATGGTAAGGACTTTGTATTTGAATTTACACAAATGGCCTGAACCGGCGCCAAAGATACATAGCTGCGTAAATTGCTCATGGCGAAATTTTACGTTGATCTAAGATATCTTTTCGTCGGCCTATGCTATCAAGTTGAGAGAAATTATAGAAGAATCTTTTGCAGCGTTCCACGTTAAACTTTTTGTTCTTTGGGAATATTGGGCGTCCACCCGTACGGAATTCAGTCAATCTCAATATGGTAACTCTTTTATGTCCTACACGCACTGAGGAGGAATTCTATAGGAGTAGCCACACAATATGTTATAGGATATTATGGATATTATAAAACTTTATGAACCACTAAGTCAACCCATTGAAGATACCTATATTCAAATAGGAAAAAGAATTTGGGGAAAGTTTATTTGCACAACAAAATCTTACAAAATTTTTACAATACCTAAATATATTTGAGTAGATCCTGAATTTTAGATATAACTTTAGCTTGTAATACAAATGTTGTGAGATTTTGCTATAGTCAAGAAATAACTCTTGCAAATTTTTTAGTTAATGGAAGTTGGTTGTATCAAAGTGATAAATGCATGTTAAGTACTGGATACTCTCGTTTATCAATAAACAAAAACACTAGAAATTAAATTATGTACCATCACACATGATTTTAACGCGGCAGTAGGTGGTATATTAATATTACGAGGGAGAACATTATTCGTACGTTCTAGTAAATTCTCATTTCACTTTCTTCAGTTTCTGTAACGCTTTAATGAAAATGTACTACTATGGAAAATATGTTGTCATATGTACCAAATTGCTCATCAAACAATGTACGTGTCTGTTAATAGGGACATGGATAGAGCTTCAGGCAAGGCAACCACCAGGCCATTCTCTATTGCTTTCATTTTGCTCCTTCCATTTTTGAGTGAGGTGGTGTTTGGGATTGAACAACATGATCACTAGTGGATAGTGGATACAGTATGTTGCACTACCTTTGAGATTTAATGGGGCATTACTTGTTAATGTCAATTTTGCACCCAAATTACATTTTGAAAGCATAAAGAAAAAGCATATAAAACAGTAAGTTCCAATTAGCTGAACTAGTAAATTTTTTGTAGATAAATAAAATATTTGAGATTCAATCCTCGTATACACCAAAAACTAATTAATATTTTGGTCTAATGTTTAATTGATACTCTAACAAAAAAAAAAAAAAAAAAAAGAGGTATATAAAGTTATATAAAGTATCACTCCAAAAAGCATATAAAGTTATATATTTGCAAGTATTTTAATTGGTGAAGTGGGCAATTTTAAATATCGGGGGGTAACTTAACTAGCTAGTTTGATTCTTTTTTTGATAGGAACTACTAGTTTGATTAATGACTTGATCTTTTGAATCATGCATTTAACTTATTAGAAATAAAAATATTGGGATGGTATAAATTAAATTTTTGATTGTGATGGCTGGTATAGAGAGAATAAAAGCATCAACATAATAGGTATCGGATTAGGTTGCTTCTTCAATCCTATTCAATTTGGGCATTTAATTGTTTCTATTAATACTCTGTAGTTGTACTCACAAACCCCAACAATTCACTAACTTAAGCTCAGCTATAAATTGCCAGCTCTAGTACTAGTCATATATGCGAGACCAACAAGCATTAATACACTGTACACATCATCCTAATAGAGGATGTATTCATTACTCATAATAAGAACACTCGAAATCAAACATGTTGATCACAATGTCATCTTTTTCATCGTTTATTTTTCAAGGAAAGCATCAGAAAAGTACGGATTTTAAGGCCTCCGTATAGTTTTTGTATTTTATATATTATTTGTAGCACAAATAATATTGGCTCGTACTCGTACCATATATAAACAAAGCAAGGATGGATTATGACTGCTTTTGCTTTTAAAACAATCTGAATTAACCCCGGAATCGGATAGATCAACTGGATTAGGTTTACTAGTTAGAATGTTCTAGTCCTCTCAAGAATATATGATATATTATATATCAATAGAATTACCTTTCTCCATCAAAATAAAAATTAAAGGAGTATATATCAACAGCCCAGAGAAAATGCTGGTGGCTCCCAATACTTAATTAAAAAAATAATAATGAAACTCAATCTGAGACCTTAAGTGTTTGCCCAGCAATTAAGTTGCGTTTTAAGTATTTTTGGTCCCATAAGACTTTTCATGAACCGCCAAACCCATGAAAAACGCAGCAATCACTCATTGCTACAGTGTTTTGTGTTTTAAAAATTATCTTACTATGTTTTTAGTAATAAATTTTTAATTTTCAGCAAAATAAGTGATATCCAAACAGATCCTAAATAGTCTATCTTGAGCTACAAAGGCGTACCTAAAGTAAATCCACCAAAAAAAAAACCCAATAATTCCCTTCTTTTCTCACTATAATGCCTGAACAAATTTACATCTTTTATTTATTTATTTTATAATAGCTTTCTGGAAAAGGAACTGTTTGAGAAAGTTAATAGTATATCTAAAAAAGGTAGGGTTTTAGAAAATTGTAATTTAAAAAATAAGATTTTAAACCATTAAATCAGACACACACCAAGATAACTAGCTAGTTCATATGAACTATATGAAAAGGAAAATGAATATGTACCACACATCAAATACATGACTTAACGTACGATATTAATTTTGATAAGATAGCCTTTTTTTTTTCTTTTGGGTATAAGAATTTTGTAAGTTTGGTTTTATAACAAAAGTATTTAATATGAAAACTCGTTTGGTAAGATTGTTCTAATAACGTTTTTTTTTTTTTTTTTTTTTTAAAAATACTCATAGGTAAAAAAGTGTATAAAAATACATATAATGTTATTTAAACACTAAAATCTATTGCTCAAAATACCCTAACAAACAAGAATTACCTTAAAATTTAGTAACATGTTCTATTGCTCTATTCTATCTATGTTGGTAAAAAAAAGTTCAGATGGTGGTCACGGCTTAGTCACGTGACTTTGATGACGTGTCCTAGTCATAGTGGTCAGTGCTTACTTGGGATGTGGGGTGACGTGGCATCCACAATCTTGCTTTACCTCCGCCTTTAAAAGTTCTATATTACTCCATTTCCTTTCCCCCCTCGAATCACATTGCTCACTCACACTCACACTCACACTCACACAAACTCAAGCCTCTCTCTCTCTCTCTCTCTCTCTCTCTCAGATGGCAAACAAACCACCTGAAGATCAAGGCGCAGACACCCTGAAATACCAGGTTAACAAAGAAATACTATTTCTATGTCCAGGTACATAATTCTTTTCTTCTCTTTCTTTCTTTCTCTCTCATATATTGAGTTTCATGCAGACATGGGTTTTGAGAGTTTCAATCCACTGTGAAGGCTGCAAGAAGAAAGTCAGGAAAGTTCTTCAAAGCATAGAAGGTATGGATATTGGCCTAATTAACTCTAATAATAATAGTACGTACACGTGTTACTTGTTTTAAACTGATAGCAAATTGTGAATTTAATAGCTGGCTTAGTCGATATTCTAACACGTACAAGATAAGTTTCGTATATTTTGGTTGTGATTCTCATCAATTTTGTATATTCTTCAATGTTTGAATAGGTGTTTATGAGACCACTGTGGATTCACAGCAGCACAAGGTTACAGTGACTGGCAACGTGGAGGCAGATACCCTTATCAAGAAGCTTTTGAGATCAGGCAAACATGCTGAGCTTTGGCCTGAGAAGAAGGAAAAGAAGTCTGGAAAATCAAAGAATAACAAGGACCAGAAAAATATTGAAGAAGATGGTGGTGGTGAGCAAAAAAATACAGACGGTAGCAATGGTGGTATTGGTAAAGATACTGATGGTGGTGACATGGATAAAGAAGATGAAGAAAGTGAAGAGGTTGGTGGAGAAAGTGTTGGAGGAAATAATGGTGATGGTGGTGGTGGTGGTGGTGGTGGAGGGAAAAAGAAGAAAAAGAAGAAGAAGAAAGGGCAAAATGGTAATTCTCTTAATGGTGATGGTGGTGGCAGCAGCGGCAGCGGCGGCGGCAGTGAGAATTTTGGTGATGTACTGCCAGGCGGTGGTTCTCCTATGTCACCTCATGACATGGCCCCTCCTATGGCCGCAATGAATCTTAGCCCTCCACATCAACATATGTACCCATATCCACCAATGAATTATCCCCCACAAGTACCATATGGTATGAGTTACAACATGGCATACCCTAGTGCTAGTAACGCTTCATATTATGTACCTCCCATGCATGCTAATAGGTACTCTCACCATGGGATCTATGGGCCGCCGCCGCCACCGCCACCACTACCGTCTAATCCAATTTATACACATAGTGATGATGACGATGATGAGAGTGCTTGCTCAATCATGTGACAAAATTGTGAGGAGCTGTTGGTAATTAGGGTTGTACCTAAGAATTTAAGAGTATATGAGGAAGCGACTAAATTTTGTAAAAATACACTAAGGTATGAGTGCTTAGTGTAAAAGTAGTGAGCAATAAGAAGGGAAATGTTTAAAGGTTTGGAAGGTTTTTAGTGGGTTGTCCTTATCTAGCTTTATTAACTGCTTTGTGTTATTGCTTAAGTAATTAAGCTCATAGTTTGTAATATTTGGTTGTTTGTTGGACATTTAAAAAATCTTCCTTTCCCTCTCAACCTCATGTGTGAAGTAGAATTTTGTTTATGGCAATCTATCTCTTTTTCTTTCAATGTAATGACAAAATGGCTTTAAGGAAATGATAATTAATAAGGAGTATAATGCCATACAACTAGTCGGATTAGCTTCAAGTTCCTAAGTTAAGCCTCTCTTTTAATGCTTTAAAATATAAATGCTATTACATCTCTCATTATTAAATGTGCAAATTATATATATCATGCATGATTATGGTTGAGAACTTTCATGAAAATTGGTATTTTCCTTTGGGAAATGCTTAAAGGCATCTTTAAGAAAGCAAACTAAAACATCTTTGTGGTTGTGGCTGTCTTTTGCTTTCAATGTGAGTAATAGTAGTATCCCACTCTGCATTGAAAGCTAGTCTGTAGTGGTTGTTTTTTAGCCTCCCCCCCCCCCCCCCCCCCTCTTTTTTCCTCTTTTAGCTAATCTCTAGAATGGGGACCAACCTATACGTACGTAAATGCATAAGAAGTGCTTTTCTCAGTTGCTCACTTTTAATTTCATTCTTTCATTTTCCATTGGGTCGGATTTTTTAGTTGAAAATTAAATCTGGTGAGGGTGAGAAAGAAGTCATATTCAGTATGTCGATTGTGATACTTCAGGACTTGGGTGTGAAGTTGTGAATTGATAGAGTTTTTGCTTAATCCTACGCCGACATCGATCATGTCATGTTACAAAATTTCCTCGATTTTGTCTTCTATGCACTTCTGTTTTAAGAGATATTTGAGTTATCATTTGATGTTGCCAACCCTAATTAATCGGGATAGGATTGATAGCCTATTTCAAAATTCTGACATTAAGTCTTGATTGTTGCTGTTGTTGAGTAATGAAAAAGTATCATTTTGGTTACACAAATTAAGTATGCACCTAATTAAAATTATTTAAGGAATATGAACCAAGCTGAAAAGCAGCTTTCATTAACTACTAGAAAATGAGCCTGCCTCCGTTTTGCTTCAAATAGAAAAGGTAGAACCCTTCAATCTCAATCATCTTTATAGAATCAAATGGACTTTCGACCAACAACCTTACCTTTTATCCAGACTAGAATATTCACAATGGATTATACCACTTTCTCAACAATGAAAGAGTATTTGCATGCTTTATACCCTCACATATTATTTATCAAAAATAGAAATCTTATGCCCTGATACTTCCCAACTCTCTAGCTCACCAAGAGATCATCCTTTTTGAATTCGGGAAAGCTCTATCGATTTTGATTCAAGGACAGGTCAAAGATTTGATTCCAATACAACATGGTTGCTTTAATCATTTAAGGAGGTATATATAAGATTAGCATAAACTGAATTAACTCATTTCAATTGATCATAATGCTCATGAAAGCCTGAAACATAATGATTAAAAGATATTCTCATGCACGTATCCTTTAGATGCAAAGTTGAAATGATATGATTTCTTGGGTCCCTCTTGATGGGGTTTGGATTTATAGAATCTAGTGAGCACCAACTTTTCTTTTTTGTACTAAAAGTTCTGAAGTCTCTAGTTAATTAATGGTCATTAAAGTTTAATCAGCTCAACAAATTACAATCAAAATGAGAATAATATGTTTCATATTTATTAAGACATAATCCCAAAAGGTGAATCATATCGTGAAATGATTTTTTTTTTTTTTTTTGGGTATGTCGTAAATTGTTTTGAATTATATGATAAATGAAGACTTCATAAAAAGCATAAATACCTAGAAGGTATATATATTACATACTTAGGATATACTCAATTACACAATTATTTTATCATCATTTAAGTATACAAAATTTAACAAAACTAACAAATTATGTAAGTAATTTAGAAAATATATTTATGATATATAAAATCAAATTTGTGACACTGAATTGTGTTTCGGTTGAACAGTTTTTGTACATATTGTAAGATGCTAACCAACCACCATGCAAACACAAATAAAAATTCCTATTAATAGGTCACCTATCACATGCAAGATTAATACAATATACTACCATTCATATATCACATAACTTTAACAATTACAATAAAAATAAGAAGATAGTACTAAACATTCTCAAAAAAAATGAGGGAGTTTTTGCTAACTTACTTTTTAATAGATTTATGGTAGAATTATATTTTAGCTAGTCGGATTAATGGGTCAAATCCAGGGGCGAAACTGCAGCCAAGGGTATGGGGGCCATGAGGCCCATAACCCTCCAAATTTTTAATTTTTTTTTATAATACTTATAACTATTAAACTTTTTTTTTATTATTAAATATAACCTATAAAAATAGGAGTTGTCCCTCAAGTAAAAATATCTATTAAATATAAAAATAGGAGTTGCCCTCAACCAAAAATATCTAATTCCGGCCCTAGTCAAACCCATACCCAGCCCGTTTTCATGGATCGTTTTCGAGTTGATTGCTTTTCACATGTCAAAAGCCCTCTTAGCTAGAAACCAACTTCTTTTCCCTTTGGATTTGGACATTGACGAGTTCGGGTTTACTTTTACTAGTTTCAGTTATTAAATGAGAGGGACAAAATTAAACAAGATAATGGTTCCAATGTAATTCTGAAATGAGCCTAGGACCATAAGTTCTAGTATTAGTTCTTGTATTATTCTCATAATTTGATGATATATAGAAGAAGAAAAAATTGGTGGGTCGCAAAACTTTGGGACAACTTATGTTACACTATTTTGGGATTGTTGGTGTTCAGGTGAAATGAATGTGGACGACTTATGTTACACTATTCATTATAATGAAAAGATTGAAGAGAGAATCTTATTCCAAAAGTAAAATGCAACTTCTAATATGTTCAGTCTGTGACCTTTCAAATAATTGAAATAAGATCTTAAGGTATCATGATCGGTGATGACTTCTAGACTAGAAAGATGGTATCCTAGTGGTTCCTACCTCTAGACTGTCTCGATCCTTAAAATACTTTGTTTATAATTGCCACACTGGGAAAACAATAGCAATGCCTGGGTAGAAAGAGTGCCTTAATTAATCAATAAATTTTTTGGGTTGGGTTCTGTTAAAGGATTATAATAACAAGTGCTCTAAGGACAATTGTTAACAATTTATTTTAAAAAAGTTTTGACACCATTTTGACAAGAAATAGAAGAAACTATCAAAATATTAATTGTTTTTTTTTCTCATAAAAACTTTCCTTGAATGAATTATTAATCATTACCCTAAAATTATTCATTAGCATTTCTCTCTATTAAAGAGTATTCTTAAGATAATTGTTAATAAATTATTTTAAGAAAGTTTTGCTATTACAAGAAATTAAAAAAAAAAATTGTCAAAATATTTAATTGTTTTTGTTCTTTTTTCATAAAAATTTTCTTAAAATGGTTCAGTAACGATGCCCTTAGGGCCGTTAACATTTCCCTATTCTTTATATACTAACTACAAGATAGTACACATTAGAGACATTCCAAATTTAAATAAAAACAATGTCTTAATGAGATATTATCCAGCTGACAAAAGATGATTTAGATTCTTTTGGCAAAATCCAAAGAACTCAATCTAAAATAAAGGCATTAGTTATTAAGAAAAATTAACAGACACCTAAGAGCATTGATTTAGTAAATATTTTAGAAATTTTTAATTAGAAAAGAAAAAAGAATGGATAGTCTTTTATATTTCTCATAAAAGTACTTTTAAAACTTTTTTAAAATTCCATTAACAAATGCCTTTAAGGCACTCGTTAACAAGATCCATAGTTATTTAAAAATCTCTTTATCTGATATTTAAGAAAGATACATGGATATCTACTGTAGTTTATGGTGTCTAAAATTATAATTCTTGTTTGCAAATAAAATCTCTCATTTATTAAAAAATAATAATTGTCTTAACTGTAATAATGATTGTTGTTATTGATGAAGATTAAAGATGGGAAATGTGAATGAAAACCTTAAGTATATTAGTTTATGGATTATTTTTTGGAAATTATTTATGGGAAAAGGAAAAAAAATGTTTAATTTTTAACTGCTTTTTATATTTCTTATGAAAGTAATGTCTAAATTTTCATAAACAAATTGTTTATTAAAATTTTTTTTAATGGCATTCATTAACAAGACCCATTTGCGTAAAAGAGAAAATAACGATAGTACAACATTAATTTGGTAAGAAATAGTGGCGCATTTGGTTGATAAATCTTGTCACTGGCTCTTAATCAGTTACCTAACAATTACTGTGTGTTGGTGGGTTATGATCATGTTAAATGTCTGTAAGTGGGGGGACCCTAGGCTAGGCCTTATCATAGATGGTCACAAGCAAGTACTTTTGCACCACTAGCCCAATTGAGTGGTGGATCTTGAATGAACCACACCGGCCATAAAGTGCACCAATTGACTGAGCCCCTTGTTACAAGCAGTATGCCCCTAACTCAATTTTAAGCTAAGTTGGGGTTCATATGATCCACACCCCAAGTGATTTCTTTTGGAAGAAGGGGGAAAGTGGAAACCAAATGATCCCCACCCTTTGTCTTTTCTAGGACTCTATCCACATGTGTCTAAATCAATAAAAACTTTGTTCTACCACAGAATTTTTCCTGGAAAATCTTTTAGAGTTACCAATCAAATGCAGCCAAACTGCTTCTGAAAGTTGTTTGTTTATCAAAATCTTAGGAAAAGACAGAGAGAGAAAAAAAATAGTGAAATATTTTTGCTTTATATCAAGCCTCTCCTTTTTTAGATTTCCAAAGTAGGTATCTTTTGAGTCCCTCTTTTTCTTTTCTTTTCCCCAAAATCAGAAAGAATGCTCCAAGTCCCTCAATAAATGCAGCCGCATAAATATTTGTTCCCCTTTTGTTTTGTGTGTTTAATAGGACAATAAGAAGAAATTCGTTGAACACTCTAGAAGGAAATTTATAAATGAAATGTCTTTTGTGATTTTTACTAAAAGGGTCAAATGAATATGAAATAGCTCAAGCTCTACATTTAGATTTGAGGATTTCAAATTCCGAGATTTATAAAATAATTACTTTTTTTTATGAGGTATAAAATAATTACTAGTATATATTGTTTGATATAAATTTAACAACACATAATAATATCGACTTAAAGATTTTACTCAGAACAAAATTATTTGTGATATAATAGATTTGAAATGACATCTTATTCCAAATTATTTAAAATTCACAAATTAACAAATCTCAAATTTCTCCATAAATTTTATCAATAAACAAGAGTTATTATTTCATACCCTATTCAAGTCATTTGAACTAAAGTTTGAAATCGAAATCCTTCATTTTAGATTCTTTTATCCAAATCAACCATTGAAGTCTTTTACCAAAATTCTATGGAGTACTTTTTTATACCTTGCACTAGAGCCTAACCCTTGTTTGGTTGCTGAGTTACTTATCACTTATTACTCATTACTTAAATATCATTACTCATCACTCATCACTCTATAACTCATTTCTCATAATTTAAAAATCTCCAAAACACTCCCAACCTTGATTGGCAACTAAGAGCATCCACATCAATTGGTGTATACTCTTCTATAATACAAAAACACATTCATTTTACACATTTTGGCCAAAAAAAACACCCACATTAGTGAGTGTAAAGTTGTGCATAATTGTACAAATGCTAAAATAACCATGCATATATGTATGGTCATTGTAGCTCGTGTATTTATTATTTTATTAATTTCCGTTTATCAGCTTTTTTTTCTCTCTCTTCTCTCCGTGCACAACGAACTCAGTCTCATCATCTTCTTTTTCCTCAAATGCACACAAACACACCCACACACAAACACATCCACACACAAACAAACCCACACAGTTCTTTTTCCAATTATTGTATGTGGTTGTGGTTGTTGTTGTAGTTGTTGTTAATGGCAAGCAATCTAGGTCAATGGGTTGAGAAAAAGATCCAGGAGGTTGGATCGGTAAGAGGGTTGTGGAGCTTAGTTCGTGGATCGGCTGGTGGAGAAGTGATTTGGGTCGATGGGTTGAGAAAAAGACCTAGGAGGTTGGATCGATAAGAGGTTTATGGAGCTTGGCTCATGGATCGGCCGGTGAAGAAGTGATCTGGGTCGATGTGTCGAGAAAAAGACCTGAGAGGTTGGATCGGTAAGAGGGTTGTGGAGCTTGGTTCGTGGATCAACCGGTGAATAAGTCTGGGATCGGAGCTAGGGAGATCGGTGCTTGTGGATCGAAGATAGGGAGATTAGTGCTTGTGGATCAGTGCTTGATTGGGTCTTTCCTGATCAAAGCTGTGGATCGATGCTTGAGACTGAGATGGTGTGGATTAGATTGAGAAGGAGAGTTAATCTGTGTTTAGAAATGGGTATAAAGAGAGGTAAAGAGATGGGTAGAGAGAGAGAGAGAGAGCAACAAATCAGAAAAAATGGGTAGAGAGAGAGAGCGCGTGTATATAATGGGGGTAGTTGAGAGAAATAATAAAAAAATTTGAGAAAATTGATTATTTAAATAAAAGAGATGATAGAATAGATAAACTGATGTGAGTGTTTTGTAAAAATGAATGTGTAAAATAGAAAACATAGGTTTTTAGTGTAAAAATGGATGTGTAAAATACATTAACCGATGTGATTGCTTTAAACCCAATTCACTTTCTTGCCTAAAAACTCAAAAAAACTCACATTTTTGTGCGACCCACGGACTGACCACTGTATAGTGCGCACAAAACGGTCACCCGTGGTGAGCCTGTGATTTTTTGTTTGCATTTCATCTCTCAAAAGGCTTTATCCTATTTTCTTACACTTTCAGAGCCCGTTTGGTTGTGGATTTCAAAAATTATTGTTTAAAATTATATGAAAATTGTGATTTAAAAAGTATTGTTGAAATACGTCTTTATAGTGTTTAAAAAAAAAAAAATGTGTTTGGTATCATAGTTTAAATAACATGTTTCAATGCTCAAAAAACAGAAATATATGTTTAGTATGTCCGTTTGATTTAAAAAAAAAAAAAACTGACCAGGTGGACTTTAGGATTCGGCGTGTAGAGACTTTGGGATAATTGTGAGAGGAAAAGATGAGACATACCTGACCTAGTGGGCCCTTATCATTTTCAAAATAATTACCCAATTGCCACTAAGAACCCTTGTTTTGTTGTTTAAAAATAGGCCGGAGGTGATTTCAAAACTGTGAGTTTGAAAACCGGTTTTGGAACAATGTTTTCCAAACAACCTATGTTAAAAATGGATGACCAAACACGTATTTCTTTTTTTGGACACATATGTTCATTGTTAACGTGTGTGTTTAAACTAGATGACCAACCAAACGGCCTCTCACACTTCAACTCTCAAACCCCAAAGCCGCCACCCGCTGACCTCCCTTGAGCTCAACTCCTCCATAATTGCCCAACTTCGACGCTGCCATGGTTCCTTTGTGATTAAAAATTGAAAAACTGTGGTCAAAACTTAAAAGTGCTTATCGGTACTCTTAACGAATTAGCATCAGCACTCTAGGACAAGTGCATAAGATTTTTCTTTTCTTCTTTTCTCTAATCCTTTTTATGTTATTTTTCCAATTTCCCTCTTGCGATTAGAGATAAGGTTTAATCATCTAAAAGTCATGTCCTTTAAAAGAAAGTCTTAGAAATTTTCTCTAGAACTTCAATAGAGGAAGAGACCTCTCTTCCATTACTCTACTGAAAATTTTGTCAAAGTAACACTCAAAAACATTTTTCAAACCCGTGAAATTCTCAAGAAAATAACATTCATATCACTGTCATTATATACAAATAATAATTTCGGAGAGGAAGAAAGAGAGTAGTTGGCGTGAAGAGAAAAAACAGAGAAGCAGGCGTGAAGAGAAGAAGAACCAAAAAGAAAAAAAGAAAGAGAGCTGGTGATTAGACAAGACACTGAGCAGTGGCTCCTATTTATTGAATGAAATTACAATATTATCACAAAACTCATATTTCATAACTCGAAAACAAGTTTTTCTTGTTTCCGAATTTGTTCACTCATATCTCAAAAAACTGAGATATTTTAATTGAGTTAAGTGTTTGATAAGTCATTCAAACAAGCTTTGTACCCATAGGGTCCACCGATTTTGGGTTATGAGTTAACAAAATTGAGATATGTTAACTCAGTCTACCAAAATCCAAATAAGGCCTAACATTTTAAAAAGTGGCAGCTTAGTAAAAAAAAAAAAAAAAGTGGCAGCAAATGACTGAAAAATGGTGTGAATGGGGGTTTCATGTGATTGTCCAGCGGCAATGACATCTTTTGCGCAATGTCCTATGTTTGTAGTTCAAACCCTACCTCTCCTCTCTGTCATATTCTACCTATAAAAGAAAAATGGTAATTAAACAACATGGACAGGCCTAGAAGTTTTCTCTACCCTTTTTTCTGTTCATGTCGTTTCTACTTTTTGCAATTTCTGGGGCCTCTCAGCCCAAGAACACTTTCTTCACCCATTGGGGTATTGAGCAAATTGCAAAGGCCTGTAAATCCATTTCAGAATACGGAGCCTGATAATTTAGCTGGGATTAAGACCACAAGAAGATGTCTGAATTATATACTAGGCCTGGCCCAATATATTTTGAAACTACGAGGCCCGCATAGAATCACCTACATCGTTTTTTTTTTTTTTTACTCCTCCCTTGTGAAACAACTTTTTTTTCTTTTTTTCTTTTTTTGAGCAACCCTTGTGAAACAACTACGCTGTTATTAAGTTGAATTAAGGATCTGTCTGTTACAATTTCTTAACAAGTTAAAATTGTCATCCTAATATAATCTTAAAAAAGTATAAAGTTAAAAAAAAAAAAAAAAAAAAAAAAAAAAGGGTAAAGGAGATCTCCACCTCAAACATCACTCTTATTGTTCTTAAAAGCAGATTTTTTTTTTTTTTTTTTTTTGAGACCTAGCTATGCTTATAAAGTATTGAACAAGAAAGGAAAATGATGTGCTCGAATTTCAAAGTATGGATTTCCCCCTCCTATGATTTCTCTTATCTGTTTCTAATCTTCATTTCTATTATTTGGTGTCTTTTCTTTTTATCACCATTAAACACAATATTAATACTGTAAAGAATTACGTCAAAAAAGAAAAATTTGCTTTAAAGAATGGTGTAGGTCCAGGGCCTCTAGGCCACGTGGTTAAAACTCTAGCCCAATTGGTCCTGGATTTTAGTTCATAACCCTGAAAATATGCTAGGAACTTTGGAATGCCCTTATTAATTTATGAGAAATACTAACTAATGTTCTTAAGGTATTGGTTAATAATCTATTTAAAAAAAATTTATATTAAAAAAAAATAATTAATGTTTTGACAATTTTTTTCATTTCTTATAAACGTGTTGTCAAAACTTTCATAAAATTTAAAGTTAACCAATGCCCTTAGGACACTCGTTAGCATAACGCTTAATTTATAAATCAATTTAGACTGTTTTTGGAGGAACCAATTTTCATGAACTTATTTTATTTTGTATTTAAAAAACCAATATAAAAAATTAAAAATAGAGATATATCATATACGCCTATATCTAAAGAGTTTTACATGAAGTATGAAGTATGAACAGTCCAAGTTAGCTTTCATTATCTCCAAATAACAATAATAATAATAAAAATAATAAAAAATAATTTAGGGACCAAGAGTCTTATAGGTTAATTGACACCTCTTAGTGTTCCAATGGAAAAATCCAAAGTTCAAATCCCTTTAACCCTAATTATTGATGTTAAAAGTAACAATGTTATATTTTATAATTGCTATATAATATGATTAATTTTAATTGGTGCATAATAAAAATTGTGTCAACTAAAAACTTAGGTGAAAGTGATTTCTCTCCAATCATAATGGACCTATATTAATGGTTGTGAAATTAACACTACTCAACCATTAATGGCAACATCCCTTCCGAAGTATAAAAATATATAAATAAATGGCAACTCCCATGAGATAGTAACATGACGAAACTCATGCTTGTTTTTGTATTTATTTTTTTAATTTTATATACATATACACACATAGAATACTCATTATTAATCGAATCCATTTTTTTTTTTTCTTTTTGTGATTCATTCGACCAGTATTATTATCGTTGAGTGGAAGCATCTCAATTCTTAATTTGTAGGGATGAGAAAAGGTGATGTTCCGTCTTTGTGTATGCCATCGACATATTCCTCATTGTGCTTCAATTAGAATCTGATCTCCTAAAAGCAAATTCGTTAATGAAAGTGGGCATCGATCCTAGAAAATTCCAGGCACAAGAAAAGATTTGAACCTATTGCATGCACAAAAATCAGAATTATGCTATACAAATTGCATCAAGTCCTAGGCATGCAAAACATGTGATCATTGTGAAAATTTCGGCTATCAAATTTTTTTATTTTCCCTTTTTTTGTTTGTAGGGTATAAATTTTATTTCATCAGAATGAAGAGGAAATATTTTATATTCCAAACCAAGCCAAGCTCTTGTTGTTTTCAAAACATCACTTAAACCCTTTCCTGAATGAGTTTACTATTCACCGCTGGCTTATATGAAAATTTTTAAAGTCTCACTTTTTAAGTGTGATCATACCTACTTTTATCAGGTTTATTTGCATGTCAAAGAAAAACAAATAAATGAAAATTAACTCACCAAAATACACAAACGAAATCTTTTTTTATGGTTTGTTGTCCAATAATAACTCAATAAATCTAAAGCTTTTTTTTTTTTTTTTTTTTGAGAATGAATAAATCTAAAGCTAATATAACATGTTAGATACAAAAAAAAAAATTAATAATAATAATTTGAAAGACAATATTATAATTTACAAAAGTATTAGACAATATTATTTGTAAATCTATTACTAGAAATGTTTATATTTGATAATTGCATGTAAAATTGAAGAGTAATATCATAATTTTTTTTTTTCATTTAATTAACAAACAAACATATATTGAAATACCTCAATTAAAAATTAAATAAGAGAATGTGTAAATGAACCGAGTTTGGATCTAAATCCAATTGTTTTGGGTCAAAATCAAGTATGAGTAGGACAAGAATATATTTTTGTATTCCAATTATCCATGGTTTTTTCCCCCAAGCTAAAGAGTGCGATTTCAATTTTGCTAAGTTTACATATAAAAAAATTATCATTATGAATGGAAAAGGCAAAAGAAAACTTTTTTTTTTTTTTAATATTTCGAAAACAAATTAATAAGAAGGAAGAAGACGAATCGAATCTGAGGATAATAATGAACAGACAAGGTGGCGAATATTTTACACTAGTTGGGTCATTACATCAACTATTTGGCTGAACTGTCATCCACAAAGCTGAGGAATCAATCCAATCTCTACAGGACACTTGGGCCCTCTGCTCATGACTTTTTTGCCTCTTCTATTTCTATATATGTACCCTTGCTAGCTCTTCTCTCAAATTCTAATATGCTAGTGTAACCTAAGAAGCAAACACCATATTTTTCCTTCTTTTTGAGGTCAAAAAAAGAAGCATCAATTATTAATAATAAGGATGAAACCTCAACCCCTCTCTGGGGATTCTCTTGCTGATCAAGAATCAAAGAGAACAGTCGGAGAAAAGTTCAGGCAGGTTTATGAGGTGGCTATAATAGCCATGGCCAAGAATGGAGCTTGGGAATATGGTGGTTGTACTAGTCTTCCAATTTCCAAAGAAATTGAGAGACGAAAGTGGAGCTACCATGCAGAAGACCCAATTAAAACTCTGATGTTCTTGGGTTCTTGGAGTCACACTTAAGCTTTGATTTATTACTATGTAATAATTCGGGTAATATTGGCTTGGAAGATGATTGAAACATTCATGAGAAAAATATGTCAACAATATGAATTATATTAGCTGCTGATTTATGTTAAAAGAAGAAAATTCATGTATAAATGAAAATTCAACATGGTTGTATCAATTAAAAAGAAAGCTTGAATGTGTGTGTGTGTGTGTGTTGGCTGGGATTTCACTTATAGGATACAAGAAAATAAAGAATTTTTATGTTATGAGAGACGGTCTCAGCAATGTTCATAAAGTTAAATGGTAAACCTAATGTATACGTTTATTCAGTCAATAAATAATATTGTATCTGTACTTGAATTTGATATTAGTTCATCTTGTAATTCGTGCAATAGTTTCATTAATTATTGTTGGGGTTGTTCAAAATTTAATGTGCGTTAAGTCTAATGTATTTGAGAATTGAGACCCACATTTTAGGACGGCGAAATTACTAGCAGTATTAATCTATGAAAGCAAAGACAATCTAGTAAAGACGTTGATAATGTCTAAAATAATGGACCTTTCCTGTCGGCTATCAAACCAGAAATGAGTATTATCATATTTTGATCCTAAAATATTAGGAGTAATTATATTTTATCATTTTAAACTATATCTCAAATTACATTTTGCACTTTAAATTTTTAGAATACACAGTTACCATCTTAAACTATAACATATATTACACTTTGCAAATTGCTGTTATTTTGGATGAAAAACTAAAGTTTATGATACTGATTGTAATTGGAAGTATAGTTTAAAGTAATAAAGTGTAATTTTTCTCCAAAAAAAAAGTGTAATTTCTCTTTTATTTTTAAGGGGATTGAAAAGATTGACAATATATTGGGTTTTTTCACATGATTCCATTTAAGATAACGACAAATAGTAGGGTATAAAGTATAACATAAGTTGTAATTTATGGTACAAATCATATATTTTGAAAATTTATGACTCAAAGTGTAATTTGGGATAATTTAAACTAGTAAAGTGTATTTTTCCCATAAGTTACTGAAACGTAAATAACTATTTAATAGAGAAATTATGATATCCAGCGTCTCTTCAAAGTTAATTGAATCACGCGTCTTTTTCATTATAACTAGAGTCTTTTCAAAGTTAATTGAATCACTCGTCTTTTTCATTATAACTAGAGTCACTAGACCAGATATTTTTATTTTTGGGACCAAACTCTCGTACTTTGTGAGAAATGATTAAACTAAGGTCACAAAGGAACTTTTCAATCCCTTGATTCTCAAAAAAAAAAAAAAACTTTTAGACAATTTCTTTTTTAGACTTTTAGCATTATCAATTTGATTAGATATTATCATTCTTAGAAAATTGAATTAGTTAAATGGCTTCATTTACCACTCACAGTACAAACTTTTAAAATACACCCGTGCCTAGTTAGCATATATATATATATATATATATATATATCAATTAATATTTGTCCCACAAATAACAAAGTAACGCAACAATAAAATAAAAATTCCTTTTAGGAAACTATTATTCCAATCATTCTCTAAAAAAAAAAAAAAACTTAATCTTTTATCTCATAGGACCTTGAACTCTTTCTTATCCCAAAGATCAGCAAAACACTATTAATGAATCAAATTGTATATTAACAACTTGAGCTCGATTTGAAAAAAAAAAAAAGAAAGTCTTGTTATGTTTAAGTGTTTTGTAAATAAGTTAAGCTTAAGTTTAAGTGAATGTTCAACTATTAAACAAGCTAAGCTCAAATATAATAATATGTTCCTAAACATAAGGATCGATTTAACTATATATAATATTACATTTTTATATGTATATTTGTCTAAAAATATACTTATATAGACTTGAAATTGGATTGTACAATTTTATAAATAGGTGCATATGATAATATAAACAATTTTGGATATTATTTGTATCTAATTGATAATATAAACAATCCATTTGTAATAAAAATTCATACATTTGTAAAGGCGTAAAAACTTTTTGTTATGGTTTTACTACATAATGGAAGATAATAAGTTAATCAAGTAACTTATAAATAAGCACGAGTTTGTTCAACAAGAACAAGAACCAAGTTTGAACATATAATTTTATTTGGTAACAAACTCGAGCTTAGCTCAAGTTCAAAATAAAACTAAATGAACTAATCTGGACTTTTAATACACGGCTTAGTTCATCTTGTTTATAGCCCTAATTTTGACAATGAATTTTCTCTAACCACGTGACTTAAATATAATTGTATAAGAGCAACTAAAAAACTGTCACGAATTATTAAGTTTCAAAAAAATAATGAATTTGAGTGGTGTTGAAAATTATGTATTATATATATATATATATATATATATATGTAATTGTTACTAGTTTATTTTTTTGGGAGGCCCACTCATATTTTTTAAGGGTACCAAAATACTTATAATTTTTGGTATTAGTAATAACTACTAAAAATAGGGGGATGGCCGGATGGGGGTCACGGTTGTAGATACGTCTCTGCAAACTTGAGTAACAATTATCAAAAAGCCTACTGTAGATTATACTTCGGCATACCTATCTCAACTATTGAAGAGCCTAATTAGAATTTTTTGGTGATTTCGAACTTTGATAGAAACTCAGCCTTAAGCTTTGACATTCTTTTTTTTTTCTTAGGAGGTCCAATTAATAAATAAATCTTGTATTAATCTCCACATTAATCAAAATTTTCTAACATATATTCTGTGCGTAGGAACTGTTTTCCTAATTGGTAAATTACACACAAATCTTGTGCATCTAAACTATTTGAATGTTTTGCTGTATAAGGTTGGAGGCAAAAGAGGAGAAGGAAAATTATCTAATAAGATGATCTCATTAGACCTCCCTCTTACTGCAAGTGATTCTAATTAAATCTCATGTACTATGAGTGGAAGGTTTCACTAGATATTACCTCATGGATAAGGATATGGATAAGTAATTAAGATTGGATCATCTTGATTATTAATTGTGGATTGTTCTAGTTAGTGACCTTAGTTTTGTTTGCCTTCATGAATAACCATATTTCCCTGGCTTCGTGAATAATTTAGTTGGTCACCTTAGCTTTGTTTGCCTTCATGATCTCATCACCCCTTATGGAGGATAGGGATTCCTTGTCTAATTAAAAACTAAGAATAAAGTTTCCTCCAAACTAGAAAGGAAAACAAGGAATTCTTATTTTTGTGTGTAACACCAACAGTATAATAGATTTTGTTATTAATATTATTTTTTAAAAAAGATTATATTGAAAATTTGAAAGAGAAATATTTCGTACTCTTGTAGATAAAACCTGATCAAGAAAACCTAGAGAATTAAATGTTCCTACATTTACTTCTTATTAAGAGTTCTTTAAGTTGACAACGATGATTACTGTATTTTGCCTTAGGAGAAGGTAATTTGAGATTGACTTTTTGTGTACATGTGACGCCCGACCCTTAAATGTGTGATCAATTAACATGCCCTCTCTCCCTCTCTATAAAAGGTAGTAATCGCTGCCTCATGCACATGCACGTATCATAAATCACTTGAGCTATATTTTGCTAATTAGATATAGGGGTGGCAAAATCTGACACGACTCGCGAATCCGACACGACTAACCTGTTTATAAATAGGTCATGGGTTGAGACTAAATGGGTTCAGGTCATATTCGGGTCGATACAGCCGACCGGTTTAATAAACGGGTCGTGTTCGTGTTCAACATGTGAACTCATCTAACCTGTTTGACCCATTTAGGTAATAAAAGTATTAAATTTTGTTATTATTGCTTAATTTTGTTGTTGTAATTATATGTTTATTATTATATTTATGGTTGTAATTGTATTTTAATTTTAGATATATAGAAATTAATAATGGATTATTTAAATCATGTATAACCTATTAATCAAACAAGTTATTAAACGGATTATTTGTATTAATTTTTACACGACTTATTAATTAAACAGGTTAAACGTGTCGGGCTGGATCAACCTGTTTAATAAATAGGTTAGATTAGGGTTGAGGATTCTTGACACGTTTACTAAACAGGTCGGGTTCGAGTCAACCCATATAGCAGAGTACTTATGGCTTGACACGACACGAACCCGACCCGCGAACACGAGTTGACTCCCCTAATTAGATACACACACTGATCTCACAATGGCTAGACCATTTCTCTTCTGCGCCTTTCTGTTTATTCTTACACTAGAAGTTAGCCTTGTCATGGGTGCTCCCACCAACTGCGGACCAATTCAAGCCACTGATACTGATCGGATTGAATTTGCTCTTAACCTTGAATTCCTAGAAGCTGAATTTTTCTTGAATGGTGCACTTGGTCGTGGACTTGACAGTTTCGCTCCATCTTTTGCTAAGGGTGGTCCGCCTCCCATTGGTGCCAAGAAGGCCAATCTTGACCCCCTTGTTGCTAAGATCATCGAGGAATTTGGTTATGAGGAAATTGGCCATCTTAGGTACTAAAACAAATAATACAATCATGTTTATATATAATTGGAATTTCTCCTTTCCGTCTTGTTGTAATTGTTCCGTAGTAAAGAAATTACTCCATATATAGCCTACTCTCATTGATGCTCTCTTAACATAACTTTTCAGGGCTATTATTAACGCAACAGGTGGAATTCCAAGGCCTCTGTTGGATCTCAGCACTCAGACTTTCGCAAACATTTTTAACCAAGCTTTTGGTTTCAATTTGACCCCTCCATTTGACCCTTATCTTAACACAATCAATTACTTGTTAGCAAGCAATTTGATCCCTTATGTAGGGCTTGTGGGTTATGTTGGCACCATTCCAGACCTTACAAGCAGTGATTTTCGAAGGGTAAGAACCCGCAACTTCCTCCCACAAGTCAAATTACTCCTTTTATGAACATAAATATACATATACATATACGTATTAAGAAGTACAGACACTTCAAAATCCTCAATCTTTGTGTTAGACAGAATACTCTTACATGAACGTCCTATGATATAATTATTTTTATTTTAAAATTCCTTTGATTTTAAATATATATTTAACCATTTTGATAGTTGTTATTTATTTTAAAAACTTAAAATAAACATAAAATACGCCTTCAAGTAAATAAAATATACTTTAAATATATATTAATCAATTATCGTATCCCTTTTATCTGTTTTGGTAGTTGGTTGCTGGGCTTCTAGGAGTGGAGGCTGGACAAGATGCAGTTCTAAGAGCATTACTCTATGAGAAACCCAACGAAAAAGTGCTTCCTTATAGCATGACTGTGGCCGAGTTCACTAACCGTACTGCATAATTCAAAAATAGACTAGCCATGTGTGGTATTGAAGATAAAGGCATAATAGTACCTCTATCACTTGGTGCAGAGAATCTTACAAACACTAACGTTCTTTCAGCTAATGAAGATTCCCTTTCTTATTCTCGGACACCACCCGAGATCTTAAGGATAGTGTATGGAACTGGTAGTGAGAACAAGCCTGGTGGGTTTTATCCTAATGGTGCAGGTGGGAACATTGCAAGGCGATATCTTAGCCCAGCATAAGAGATTCCATTAATTAGATATATTAACAATAAGAATAAGAGTAAGAAGCCTCCAATGAATGAAGCTTTTGGAATAACATTCAAATATATGCTAAACAACATATTTAGCAGAATGTTGAAATAGCCTGAAAAACCTGAATTTGAATCCCCTCTACCATGTGTTGTAAGAAAAACAAATTATTATATCGAATAAGAATGAGGAGCTTAGACTATTTTGAATTTGGTTTGTTCATTCGTTTGTTAGAGTTTTGTTTCCAATTTATTCATCTTATTTTGTTTATATTTAAAATTTTAAAGTCTCAATTTAATTAATTCTTTTATGTATAGACTCTGTTAGATTTTAAGACTTTAAGAACTACTGTATTATAACTTCAATTTATATATGCTGGCAAACCATGATCAAAATATTTAGTCTATGTTTAGGCTTGCTCAAAGTTTGAATTGAAATAAAATTGGAATTGAGTAATTGCAAAAATTACTATTCAAAATCTGCAAAGTTCAATCAATCGAAAATTAGACTCGATCGATCAAACCTCGTGCATTAGTAATTTTTTGCAGAATTATTAAACCAACCCAAGCTCATATGACTTATAGAGTTAAGTGTTTCACTCCAAGTATAAAAGGAAAAACCCTAACTATATTTTAGAAGTCTTTGTTGAGTTGTGTGTTGAATCTTTTGTGAGATCTGAGAAGTTTTACCTTCATACACACACATAAAGTTATCAAGATCAAGATTCACATCAAGAATTTGATGATTGCTTTAGTTGTTGTATAAAGAATTTTAAAGGAGATCTGAAACCTTTGAGAGGTGTCTCAAAGTCACAAGTAGGAGAACTTGTTGTTGCTGCTGATCAAAGAAAGAAGTAATTCGTGGACTCGGAGCTGTCATATGGTCATGGTAGTAAGTTTTCTATGCGAGATAGTAATAAAATATTAGTGGTCTAAGTCTTATTGTACAAACTTCAATTCTTTCATAATAAATTTGTTTTTACCTTGAAGATAGTTAGATTAAATCATCCTCAGGTTTTTTACCCGTTAGGTTTTCCTAGGTGATCAGATATGTGTGTTCTTTATTTTCCACTTTATATTTGTTTTACACCTATTGGTTTAACCTAAATCTAAGTAACAAACTTGTTAATCCACTTGGCTTAATATTAGGTTAACATATTGTGTTAAGGGGTCTAAAAACTAACAAGTGGTATCAAAGCAGGTTAGCTCTTGTGTTTAAATCTCTTGATCTAAGAGTTGATCCTTAACCCCTATTGTCATGGAACACAATCACTCTCTTGTGATCTCTCCACACTTTGATGGAAATAACTATGCCTATTGGAATGTGAGGATGAAAACCTTCCTAAAATCTATAGACGAGAGAGTATGGAACTCTGTTGAATATGGATGGGAGAAACCAACTACTCCTGTTAGTGAGTGGTCGACATCCCAAAAAGAGGTAGCCGCTTTTAATGGAAAAGCTATGAATGCTATTTTAAATGTTGTTTCTATGAAGTGTTAGGACATATATGGTTCAATTTTAGGAACATAGGTCAATATTTTATGTAATTGACTAGTCCTTTGACAAAACACACTTTACTTGTAATTGGCTAGATCTAGGATGTGTTTAATACTTCAAGGAATAAGGTTTCAAGTTCAAATGTTAAAACCATTCAAGTTTGTCCAAGAAACTAGTGAAAACATGCTGCATTTTAAAGCTCGACAGCTACCTTGACAGCTAGCATCTATCGAGATTTAAAAAGTTGTTAAGCCCGAAGCTCGACAGCTAGCTCGATAGATACCCTATTTGTCGAGATTTATGAAATTCAGTTTTTCAGAGTTGATTTCACTCCAATCCGTGAGTATGTGTTTAGGCTTTCTTTTCTCACAACCTTAAATATATATAAGGATTATTTTGAGGGCCATCAAAGGTTACACAAGTGGCGTAAGTGTGAAGCAAAATTTTGTTCATGCAAATTGTGAACGGGGATAGAATTTGCCCTAATTCATCTTTCTCTTCAAGAAGCTGCTATGTTTGTACACCATAGGGTTTTGTGACCAAAGAGTCTATTGATCTTCATCGTGTGATGAACTGAAGAACTTTGCAACCAACATCTTTCTCAAGTTGGTAATTAAGTCGCTTACTAGGATAGCGCATTTATTGGTTAGTCACATACTGGAAGCCGTGCATTGAAATGAGAGATTGTCACTACAAAACAAGTCTAATTGGGTATTGCAGTAAGAGTTCAACTATAAGTTGGTATAAGGTACTAAGATTCCTTTACTTGCTTGTTGTGATAATAATGAATTCTCGAGAGTGGTGACCTTAAAATCACCCAATAGGGTTTTTGCCGTGTTGGTTTTTTCCATTCGAAAACAAATTACCCGTGTCAATTTAATTTCTGCTACATTTAGTTTAATTGGTGATTTGTTTGTGCTGCCACACATATTGTATGTTAATCTGATTAATTAATCAACTTGACTTATTAATTGATTAATTTATCATAAGCGGTCAATACATTCTTGGCCTATCATGAAAGAATTCAGGAGAATCTCAAATGTTAAGATTGCTCATACTACTTGGAAAATTCTCTAAACAGTGCATGAAGGCACAAAGGCTATCAAAATTAATAAGTTGCAACAGTTAACAACTAGATTTGAAAGCATTAGGATGTCTGATGATGAAAGTTTTGATAAATTTTATGCGAAGCTTAATGATATTGTTAATTCTGCATATAATTTGGGTGAAATTTATGATCAACCCAAGATTGTTAGGAAGATACTTATATCCTTAATTGAGCACTTTAGACCCAAAGTAACTGACATTACTAAAAACAAGGATGTGGACTTCATCCCTATTTATGAATTTATAGAATCTCTTCAGTCCTATAAGTTAGACCTACCAAAAAAAAAAAAAAAATCAAAATCAATGGCTCTTAAGTCAGTTGATGATATTGATGACAATAGATTTGATGATGAACTCTTTTCTATAGAGATTGCTTATCTTACTAAGAACTTTAAAAAAAAAATTTAGGAATAACAACATAAGGGCAAGAGGTAGAAATAATGCTGAACCTAAGAATTTTAAGAAAAATGAACCAACTAAAATCAATAATGTTGATAAATCAAAAGAAAAAGTTGGTCAATCTTCTAGTAATTCTTTAGATCAACAATGTTTTGGTTGTCAAGGATATGGTCATGTGAAATATGAATGTCCTACTTTCTTGAGATCAAAGGGTAAAGCTATGGTCGTAACCCTTAGTAATGGTGAAGTTTTTGACCACGAGTCTGGTAGTGATGAAGATTGAAACTTCTTTACTTTCACAGCTACTGTTGTAGTTTATAAAAATGTTTTGGTTGAAGAGAACCCTTCTGATGGGGAACTCTCTAAGTGTGCTAACTTGCAAGAAGCTTATAACAAGTTATGCAAGGTTGCTGTAAAGGATGCAATGAGTGTAGACTTAGGGCTAAAGAAGATTGCTACTCTTGAACTTGAAAAGAAAAGCTTCTTGTTAAATTTGCTTGATGCTAATGAACTAGTTAATAAGGTGGAGGTTGAAAATATGATGTTGCTTGATAAGATTAAGAATCTAGAACTAGAATTATCTGTTGCTAGAGAACAAACAAATAGGTTTGCTAGTTCTAAACTTGATCACATGTTGAATGTTCAGAAGTCTTCCTTAGACAAAATGAGTTTAGGTTTTGTTGATAGCATCTTTGTGTCTGAAACTCATTCCACAAATTTTGCTCCTTCTACTAAGCCATCAAAGATAGAGATTGTCAAACCTATAGAAGTTACCCCTATTCCTAGGAAGATTAGGTTGATCTAAAAGAGTCTAATCTCAAGAATCCTAACCTCCCTAAGGACAAGAAGCATGATAGGTCTTTGTGGGTTTGTCATTTTTGTGGAAATGCTGGGCATATTCGCCCAAACTACTTCAATTTGTAAACTGTAAAGCAAGCAAATAAGCAAAAAGTACATGTGACTCAGGCACAAGATACTTTGGTATTTATTGTTGAATTGGTTAAGACTTCAAACCTTTATACCAACGTTGGAGTTGCTCATAATTCTAATATGAATAATAACTCCAAAACTAGAGTTTCATCTACAAAGTTTTCGACGCAAAAGACTCAATCTAATTGAGTTTTTCTGTCATAGTCCTTGTGCTTCGTCTCAAAATCCTTTGTGTCCATTCTTTTCCTTGATGTTTTTGTTTTCTTTTGCTTTTCGGATTTGCATTGCATTACATTCATGCATTTCATATTAGGTTGTTTTTGTTTTTTTTTTCAAAAATTTAAAAAAAAAAAAATGGAAAGAGAAATATGGAAGGATGTGTTTTGTATTACATATCATGGATGGGTAGTTAAAGTTGGCCATATTATCTTTACATAACTTGCCTATGTACCTTGTTTAGCTTAGATGAGCTTATTTTTTCTACATTTTGCTAGTTTTAGCTATGTAGTGCATGTTGTGTGGGAGTTGTTTATAGTTTTTGATCACATAATCTTGATTTTGAAGTCACATATTTTTTATCATAAGGACTAAAAAATCCTAAGAGAAAGACATAAATAACCATCTCACTACTATTTACTAGTCAATCATGAATACCTTAGTACATATCGTGAGATTTTGTGCTCGAGAAAGTGTAGCCCATGCACAAATAGAAAATAAGGTGTAGTCTTAAAATTTAAAAAAAAAAAAAAAAATTAAAAAGGCAAAGAAATACAAAAATGCATGTATACTATAAGGCTAAAATAAATAAATGAAATGCATGATTGCAAGCTTATTTTCTAGGAGATGTGAGAGCTATATGATGTAACTCTTTAGGTGATAGTCACTTCCAAACTTATGTGATGAATAATGTAGAAATTGTAATTGATTACTATCTACATATCACCTTACATGTATCTCATACTGTTACTAGTTACACATACTTCACAAGTTATTCTTTGCTAAACTTATGGGAGTTATATGATGTATCTCATGCTATTACTAGTTACACACTCTTCACAAGTTATTTTTTGCTAAATTTAGTACATGAAATTATGTGTGAATTTGGTTTAGCCATCCAAGATTATATGGTCTATGATTTTTATGCAAAATATGTTCATTGATTAAAATTTGGGGGCAAAATGTGTTATAATCTTTTTTTTTTTTGAAAGTTCTGGGTTGAAAACAAATGTTTTTGAAAAATTTATAATCTCATGTTATTACTCATGCATTTTATTCATGAAATCAATTGGTTTAAGTGTTTTCTACATAAAACTTCTACTATTTTTCAAAATTTCAGTTTTTCCAGAATTTCGATTGATCGAGTGTGTTTCCCAAGTGATCAAAAATCCCTTGAGTTTTTAAAGCCTAGTTCTACCTGGTTCGATTGCTCCTTGATTGGTGCTCGATCAATCAAAACTGTTATTTCGATTGATCAAATACTAATTTCGACGGATTGAAAATTTTGATTTTTTAAAATCTTACCTTTCGTCTGGCTCGATTAGTACTCGATCGGTGCTTGACCGATCGAGTTTCGAAAGAAAAGAACAAAAAGGTCTTTTTCCCTCACGTGTTCTTCACTTTTTCAAAAGACTTTTCTACCTTTTTTTCCTTTCTCTTTCCCAACCGATCCAATCCAAGCGCCTTTGTCGTTTTCTTCCTCAAATTTTTCAAAGGTTTTTGTCCTTAAGCATTGGTAAGACCTATATACCCTTTCTTTTTCATTTTAATTACATTTTTCATGCATTTTCTTTGTATTTTTCAAACAAAATTTTTATGGGGTTTTTGTTGATTGGGTTATTCTTGTTCATATTTAATCATTGGGTCTTTGTTCCTAGGTCATATACATTTGATTCCCATGCATTAATTTGATAAATTTTGAGATTTGAGAAAAATTGAATTTTCTAGGGTTTGGTATTTTGAGAAATTGGGGGGTTTTGTTCAATTAGGCTTAAATTGATGCAATTGGCTTGTGCAATTGATGAATTATGTCATTATATGAGGTTTGCTATCTAGTGTAATGATTAATTGATCAATTTGTTTTGGTTTGAAAAATGGGTTTTTCAAAAATTGGGTTTTTTGGGTTAAAACTCTATGTTCAAGTCAATTATTGGTAAATGTTGGAAAATTGAAAAAGATTTTATGCATTAGAGCATGCATCATATTTGCATTTATTCCATGCATCATATAGATTGTTATTTATTGATATATTTTGTGCTCTAACCATTTCTAATGCAGTATGCCCTTAGGTTTTTTTTTTTTTTTTTTTTTTTTTTTTTTTTTTTTTTTTTTCTACTCTTAAAGTCATGGTAAGGAAAACTAGAGCTAAGAAATCCACTACCTCCTCCTTTTCTACTTTTCAGAGTGATAGGTTTCAGTTTAAGTTAGTTGTCTTTAGGTCTGTTTGGGTTGAGAGGAAAGTTATTCTAGATGAGGTTAACCCTAAGATTCATAGGAATTTTGAGCGTCGAGGTTGGTTACCTCTTCCAGATGTAGAGCATCCCCCTTCGACTACTTTGATTAGAGAGTTTTATTCCAACCTCTCTAGCCACTCCGATATTTCCAACATTCACTATGTGAAGACTTGGATAAAGGGTGAAGAGTTTGCCATTACCCCTAAGGTAGTGGCTTCTGCTTTTAGTGTACCTTTGGTACAACAGCCTATATATCCTTATACAAAGATACCTCCTCTCAATAACATCATGTCTCTTCTTACTAGTACTTCTATTAGTTGGGGTACTGATCCTAGAGTTACCACACATGAGCTTACTAAGCTCAATTACTTATTCTTTACGATTTCTTGTCATAACTTATAGCCTATTTCTCATGTACATACCATTCATATTGAGAGATGTGCGTTCCTGAACGCTCTTATCACTGATGCTCCTATTAGTTTCCCTACCCTTTTTATTCATTATCTTGTTGAGGTTCATAGGAGTAGTGCAAAATCACATGATTTGTTTTTCTCGGTTTTCATTCATAGGATTTTGATAGACTTAGGTTTAGAGGACTTCCCCGCATCTGAGCCTATGCATATCATTGCTCCTGTGCGTTTTTAGACCCCTTGACACAAGTTATTTAACCTAGTTATTTAGCCAAGTGATTACTTAGATTAATTATTTAGTTCTATGTTAACACAATAATATCATATCATGCAAATAAAACAGAAAAATAAAGTACACCACGATATGATGACCTAGGAAAACCTAACTGATAAAAAAATTAGGAAGGATTTAACATAGCTATCCTCAAGGTAAAAACAAATCTACTATGAAAGAATTGAAGTTTTTACAATAGAACTTAGACCACTAACATCCTATTACTACCTCAAGTAGAAAACTTACTACCATGACCACATGATAGCTCCGAGTCCATGGACTACTTCTTTCTTTGATCTACAGCAACCACAAGTTCTTTTACTTGTGACTTTAAGACTCCACTTAGAGGTTTCAGATCTTCTTTAAAGTTCTTTATGCAGCAACTGAAGAGATCATCAAGTTTTTGATGCAGATCTTGATTTTGACAACTTTATGTGTGTGTATGAAGGTAAACACCTCTAGATCTCACAGAAGATTCAACACACAACTCTCCAATGACTTTTAAAACATAGCTAGGGTTTTCCTTTTATACGTGAAGTAAAACACTTAACCTTATAAGCCATATGGGCTTGGGATGAATTGGAATTTTTGTAGATTAAATATGCATGAGTTTCGATCGATTGAGTCTAATTTTTGATCAATCGAGCCTTGCAGATTTCCAATAAATCCTACAATCACTTGATTCCAATTTTACATTAAATCACACTTTGAGCAAGTTTAAACCTAGACTCTACGTTTTGATCATGGTTTGCCAACACAATACACATTGAAGTTCTAATACATTATTTTCTAAAGTCTCAGAACCTAACAAATTCTCCCTTTGGCAATCCGTGAGAAAACACATTACAAAAAATAAAATGCTCAATGTAAAACAGCCCAATCAATTAAAAAGCCCTAATCATAATTCAACCTAACTACTAGCCACTATCTATTAGTTGCAAAAGTAGACAACAGTCATGACTGAATTAACCTGTAAATTCCTGAAATACTTAACAAATACATAAACGCATATGTGGAAAATACAAGTAAAACATAATAAACTTCTTGATTTCACAAAACATAAAAAGACATATACCATGAATAATCTCATAATATAAATCAATAATCAATGTACCATATGTGAAACAAGAAACATAAAAAACATAAAAACCCTAAACACATAAACATAATGTCTCCCCCTAACATATACAACCTATAAAAAATAAATACATCAAAGCCAAAAAATAACCAAGGTACATATCATAGAAACTCCTAAATACAATCTATATAGCCAAAAACACACGCAAGTAAGAGTCACTAGATGTAGATGATGGAGGATCCACGGCAGCCGTGGGGTCCACATAAGCCTCGGCAGAAGGATCACCAGAAGGAGGGGCTCGAGATGCATCACCTGTAGAAGACTCGACTCTAAGGCGCTTAAAGCTTGCTTTCAACTGAGCAACCCTTTGCCTAAGGAAGGTGGCACCTATGGGAGCTATGATATGTACAGGCTCGGATGCGGGGAAGTCATCTAAACCAAAATCTAAAAGAATCCTATGAATAAAAACCAGAAAGAACAAGCCATGGGATTTGGCACTGCTCCTATGAACCTTAACAAGTGAGTGAATGAAAATGGTGGGAAAACTAATAAGAGCATCAGTGATGAGAGTGTACAAGAACGCACATCTCTTAATGGGAATAGTATGTACATGTGGAATGGGCCAAATACTATGACAAGAGATCCTAAAAAACAAATAATTAAGCTCACTAAGCTCAGAAGAGGTAACCCTAAGATTAGTACCCTAACTAATGGAAGTACCGGTGATGAGGGACATAATATCATCAAGAGGTAGAGACTCTGTATAAGGATATATAGGCTACTATACCAAAGGTACACCAAGAGTTCAAGCCACTACCTCAAGAGTAATGACATACTTTTCACCCCTTATCCAACTCTTCACAGACTGAGTGTTGGAATCATTAGAGTGGATAGAGAGGTTCGAATAGAACTCTCTAATCAAAGCAGCCAAAAGGGGATGCTCAACCTCTCAAAGTGGTAACCAACCCCTACACTCAAAGTTCCTACGTATTTCGGGGTCTACCTCATTTAAGATAACCTTACGCTCAACCCACACCAATCTAAACACAATTTGCTTATCATAAGCTTCTTCATTTTTCCTAAACTAAAACCTATCACTCTGAAAGTTAGAAGAGGAAGGGGTAGAGGTTTTCTTAGCTCTCCTAACCATGATGCTAAGAGTTTAGAGGAAAAGGAAAACAAAAACCAATGGCAGGCTGCATTAGAGAGGGTTAGAGCACAAAATTTCAACAAATAACAATCTATATGATGCATGTAATGAAGGCACATATGATGCATGCTCGAATGCATTAGAATTTGTTCAATTTCACATCATTTACCATCAATTGACTTGAACAAAGAATTTTAAACCACAAATTTTGAAAAACCCAATTTCAAAACCAAATCTAATTGATCAATTAAGCATTATACTAGTTAGAAAACATTATATAAAGACTTAATTTATCAATATCACAAGCCAATTTCATCAAATTAAACTCAATTGAACAAAATCTCCAATTTCACAAAATACCAAACTCTAGAATTTCCAGTTGTTCTCAAACCGCCAAATTAATCAAATTAATGCATGGGAATCATGTTTATAATATCTAAGAACAAAAACCCAATGAACAAAAATGATTAAAAACAACTGAAAAATAAAAAATCCCAATTTTCTTTTGTTCGAAAAGTTTAATGACATGAAAATGCATGAAATATGTAAGTAGATTGAAAAAGAAGGGGTATAAAGGTCTTACCAATGCTTGAGAACAAAAACCTTGGAAAATTTTGAGGAAGAAAACGACAAAGAGCCTTAGATTGGATCGGTCAAGGAAAAGAAAGAAGAAAAAGACAAGGAAAGATTTTGAAAAGTGAAGAACACATGAGGTTTAAGCTTTTTATTTTTCTTTCTTTTTGAAATTTGATCAGTCGAGTACCAATCGGGTACCAATCAAGCTAGGTAAAAACTATTCCTCAAAAATTTTAAAAATTTCGATCAGTCAAAAATGAGGTTCGATTAATTGAAAAATAGATTCGATTGATCGAGCATCAATCAAACCAAGTAGATTCAAGCTTTAAAAATTAAAGCATTTTTTATCGAACGAAGAAAACACTTGATCAATCGAAAATCTGGGAAAATTGAATTTTTGACAAATAGCAAGAGTTTTATGCAGAAAACACTCAAACCAACTTATTTCATGAATGAAATGCATGAGTATGAGTTTAAAAGTTTTTCAAAAAAACTTGATTTCAACCCAGATCTTTCAAACAAGAGTATGACACATTTTGTCCCCAAAACTTCAATTAGTGAACATATTTTGTATCAAAATCAAAGATAATATAATCTTGGATGGTCAAAACAAATTCACACACAATTTCATGTACTAAGTTTAGCAAAGAATAATTTGTGTAGTATGTGCAACTAGTAACAGCATGAGAGACATGTAAGGTGATATGTGGATAGTAATCAATCACAATTTCTACATTATTCATCACATAAGTCTGAAAGTGACTATCACCTAAATAGTTACATCCTATAACTCCCACATCTCTTAGAAAACAAGCTTGCAATCATGTTTTTTTTTTTTAGTTTTATAATGTACACACCATTTTTATTTCTTTGTCCTTTTTTTTTTTAGCCTGATAATGTACACACCATTTTTATTATTTTCATTATAATTTTTTTATTCCAAGGTTACACCTTATTTTCTTTTTGTGCATGTGCTACACTTTCTCGATCACAAAATTTAACGATATGCACTAAGATATTCATGATTAGCTAGTAAACAGTGGTGAGATAGTTATTTATGTCTTTCTCTTAAGATTTTTTAGTCCTTATAATCAAAAGCATGTGACTTCAAAATCAAGATCATGTGATCAAAAACTATATATAACTCCCACACAACATGCACTACATAGCTAAAACTAGCAAAGTGCAGAAAAATAAGTTCATCCAATCTAAACAAGGTATACAAGCATGTTATGGTAAAAAAAAAATGGCCAACCTTAACTATAAATCTAAGATATGTAATACAAAACACATTCTTCCATGTCCCTCTTTCCATCCATTTTTTTTGTTGTTGTTGTTGTTCTTTTTTTTTTTTTTTTTTAAAGAAACAAACACAAACAACCTAATATGGAATGCATAAATGTAATACAATGCAAATTCTAAAAGCAAAAAGAAACAAAACTTCAAGAAAAGAATAGTCACAAAGAATTTTGAGATGAAACACAAGGACCAAAAGAGCCAAGGGTGACTAAGGACAAAGAGTTACACCAATCACTTGATGAAGTGTCTCAAACTTACTTCTATCAAGAGGTTTGGTGAAGATGTCAGCATTCTAACATTCAGTAGAGATATATTCTAGAATTACTATCTTTCTTTCAACCAGATCCCTAATAAAGTGATATCTAATCTCTATATGCTTAGTCTTAGAATGTTGGACAGGATTCTTCGAGATATCGATAGCACTAGAATTATCACAATAAATAACCATGGTGTCCTGTGATATCCCATAATCACCTAAAACCTTTTTCATCCAAAGGAGCTATGAACAACAACTTCCAGCAGCAATATATTTTGCTTTTGCAGTTGACAGAGAGACAAAATTTTGCTTTTTACTCATCCAAGCAACCAGATTGGCCCTTACATAAAAACACCCACCAATGGTACTTTTTTTATCATCGGCATTACCGGCCCAATTTGTAACTGAGTATCTAGTTAGAGACATATTTGATTCTTTGCTATAGAACAAACTATAATCACAAGTTCCACTAACATATATTATTATTCTTTTAACAGCATTCAAATGTGAAACTTTAGGATTAGATTGAAACCTAAAGCATACACCAATACTAAGAGCAATATCTGGACGACTAGTAGTTAAATACAAAATGCAACCAATCATGCTTCTATATAAAGTAACATCTACAGACTCACCTAAATGATCATTAGTTAGCTTTGCATTTACAACCATTGGTGTTCTAGCATGTGCATCCTTTTCAAGTCCAAATCTCTTAACAAGGTTTCTAGCATGTTAGGACATATGTGTTTCACTTGTTAAGAACATATGTCATTATTTTACGTAATTGGCTAATCCTTTGACAAAACGCACTTTACTTGTAAATTAGGTAGATCTAGGATGTATTTAATGCTTCAAGAAACTGTGTTTTAAGATCAAGTGTTGAAGTTATCAAATCTGTCCAAGAAACAAGCTGAGAAGTGCAAATTCATTAAAACTCGACAGCTACATCTATCAAGCTTAAGAAAGTTGTTCCAGCCCCGTGTGCTCGACATCTACTCGACAGCTCTTATTTGTTGAGGTTTAAGAATTTCAGAATTCGGATATGATTTTCTTGGAATCCGTGAATGTTTCTTTGGGCTTTCTTTTCTCCTAACCTTAAATATATAAAAGGATTATTTTAAGGGCCGTTAAAGTGGACACAAGTTGCACAAGTTTTGAGAAAAGTTTGCTCAAGCAAATTATGACCGAAGACAAAATTTTGCCCTAGTTCATCATTCTTGAAGAAGTTGTTGTGTATATGCACCATAGGATTTTGTGACCAAGTATCTTTTTGATCTTCATTGTTGGGACACGTACTTGGGAGCCGTGCATCAAAAGGAGAAATTGTCATTACAGAACAAATCCAATTAGGTATTGGCGTAAGGGTTCAACTATAGGTTGATATAAGGTACTGGGATTCCTTTACTTGTAACCGCTTGTTGTGATAACAGTAAAATTTCGGGAGTAGTGACCTGAAAATCACCCAATGAGGTTTTTGCCATGTAGGTTTTCCCCATTCATAAACAAATCACCGTGTCAATTTAATTTTCACTACATACTTAGTTTAATTGGTGATTTGTTTGTGTTACCATGTGCTTTGCATGTTAATTAACTTAATTAATTCACTTAACTAAATTAATTGGTTAATTTATTACAAGGGATCAATACGTTTTTGGCCTATCATAGCATACTTTGCTTGGTTGAAGTAAATTCTGGAATCCATTTGCTTCACCTGCAATCCCAAGAAATAAGTTAGTTCACCAACCATGCTCATTTCAAACATCTTCTTCATTTCATCTACAAAAGATTTAGCAAGAGAATCATTAGTAGCATCAAAAACAATATCATCAACATAAATTTAAGCTACTACAAAATAATTCTTATCATTTCATATGAAAAGAGTAGTATCTGCAAATCCTCTTTCGAATCTATGTTCAGTGAGATAAGCAATTAACCTATCATATCATACCCTAGGAGCTTGTTTCAACCTATAGATTGCTCTCTTCAACTTGTAGACATCATCTGGTCCATGAGGATCAAACAAAACCTTTTGGCTGTTCAACATACACCTCTTCTTGCAATATCCCATTCAAAATTGCACTCTTAACATCCATTTGATACAACTTGAAATTCAAATGACTTACTATTGCCAAGAGTATCCTAATGGATTTCAGTCTTGCTACCAGTGCAAAAGTCTCATCAAAGTCAATCCCTTCCACTTGTGTGTATCCTCAAGTAACAAGTCTTGATTTATTTCTAATAACTGTTCCATGTTTATCTGACTTTTTCTTGAAAATCCACTTAGTTCCTACCACATTCACTCCATTCGGTCTAGGAACTAACTCTCACACATCATTCCGAACAAATTGATGAAGTTCTTCATGCATAGAATTAATCTAATCAGCATCTTGAAGTGCTTCATCCACTTTCTTCGATTCGATTTGGGATAGATAGTATAAGTGAGTAATTACGTTCAAGGCTTAGACCTTAATCTCATATTATCATTCAGACTGCCCAATATGTTTGCGGAAGGATGATTTAACTTTACTCTACCAGATAGACCTTTAACCAGAGATGTTGAGGTACCTTTTTGTCTAGATGAAGAAGGCAGGCTCACTTTGTTCTTGTTGAGTTTCACGAACAGGGATAGATGGTTCTGAAACAACATCATTCAATAGAAGTAGTTCTTCATCGCCATATTTCTCAACATACTCTTTAGGAAGAGAATCTTCAACCTCCATAGTCTTTTCTTGAACTGAAGGAGTGTCTTCTGAATGAGGTTCTGGACATAGTTCATCATTGATCACCCCATTTGAAGACTCCATGACCATTTTAGTTCTCAAATTGTACACCTTATATGCTCTACTAGTGGTAGAGTAGCCTAGAAAATATCCCTTGTCACTTTTTGCATCAAACTTTTCTAGGATTTCTATATCAAGTAGAATTTAACAGTTACTTCCAAATATCCTAAAATATTTTACAACAGGCTTCTTTCCTCTCTAGAGTTCATATGGAGTTTTCTTCGACTCAAGTCTGAAATACACTCGATTGAGTGTATGACATATAGCGTTAACTGCTTCTCCCCAGAAAGACTTAGGCACCTTCTTGTTATGTAACATGACACGAGTCATTTCTTGAATAACTCTATTCCATTCTATTATGGGGTCATAGGTGAAGAGAACTCTTGATGTGTGCCCTAATCATTACAGAAGGTAGCCAGCTTTATGTTCTCAAATTCTCTCCTATGATCCTTATAATTCTAGCTATCACAGTACCTTTTTCAACTTGCAATTTCTTGCATAGATGTATCATCCTTTCAAGAGCCTCGGCCTTATCTCTCAAAAGCACAACCTTTATACCTAGTAAAATCATCCACAACTACTAGAATATACTGCTTTCCACCCAAACTTTGAACTCTGGCAAGACTAATGAGATCAATCTACAACAGTTCCAGAGGTCTTGAGGTTTGAACTTCAGTTACAAACAAATGCTTGGACTTCACTTGTTTACCCATCTGACATGGTCCACATATGCTCTTCTCTATCTTTTCAAACTCAGGCAAGCCAATAACTGCTTCACACTTAGAGATCTTCTCTAATTGCTTGTGACTTGTGTGTCCCAACCGTTGATGCCAAAGTTCTACTTGATTGATCTTTACACTGAAACACTTGTTGGTTATACTTGGTGTTATACCATAACAATTATCAGCAGTCCTAACACCAATACACATACAGTCACCTCTTCCATCAAGTATCTCACATTCATACTTGGTAAAGAGAATATTCAATCCATTGTCGCAAATCTGATTGATATTGAGTAAGTTAGCCTTCAGCCCATCAACATACCAAACATTTTCAAATAGCGGCAACCCTGGAATGTCCACAGTTCCAATGCTTCTGATCATAGATTTGCTCTCATCTCTAAGCACGGTCCCAATCTTTCCTTCAAAGAGTGTCTTGAATAATGCTTTATTTCCTGTCATATGCTTGGCAACCACTATCCAAATACCAAAGACAAGAATCGTGTGCCTTTAAGGCGGTTAAAGCAGTGTAACACACATAATTATCATCACATGTAATTAAACCAAGATACTCAAGGAAAGACCTAACACATGCCATAAGCCATATGATCCAAAAATAGAAAAGTTGGATTTTCAACAAATAGAACTTTAAAGAATCCATGACAACAAGGGCCAAAGATCAACTCTTAGATTACAAGATCTTAAACACAAGAGCTAACCCACTTTGATACCACTTGTATGTTTTTAGACCCCTTAACACAAGTTGTTTAACTTAGTTATTTAGTCAAGTAATTACTTAGATAAATTATTTAGTTATAGGTTAACACAATAATATCATATCATGCAAATAAAGCGGAAATATAAAGTACACCACAATATGATGACCCAAGAAAATCTAACCGGTAAAAATCCTGGAGATGATTTAACTTAACTATCCTCAAGGTAAAAACAGATCTACTATGAAAGAATTGAAGTTTTTATATTATAACTTAGACCACTAACATCCTATTGCTACCTCGAGTAGAAAACTTACTACCATGACCACATGACAACTCCGAGTCCACGGATTACTTCTTTCTTTGATCTACAGCAAGCACAAGTTCTCTTACTTGTGACTTTGAGACTCCACTCAAAGATTTCAGATCTTCTTTAAAGTTCTTTATGCAGCAATTGAAGAGATCATCAAGTTCTTGATGCAATTCTTGATCTTGACAACTCTATGTGTGTGTATGAAAGTAAACACTTCTAGATCTCACAGAAGATTCAACACACAACTCTCCAAAGACTTCTAAAACAAAGCCCTACACGCCATATGGGCTTGGGCTGAATTAGAATTTCTTTAGAAAATTAAATCTGCACGAGTTTCGATCAATTGAGTCTAATTTTTTATCGATCAAGCCTTGCAGATTTTTTCCAATAAATCCTGCAATCACTCGATTCCAAGTTTACATTAAATCATGCTTTGAGCAAACATAAACCTAGACTCTATATTTTAATCATAGTTTACCAACACAATACACATTGAAGTTCTAATATATTAGTTCCTAAAGTCTTAGAACCTAACAAATTCCCCCTTTAGCAATCCATGACAAAACACATTACAAAAAATAAAATGCTCAAAGTAAAACAGCCCAATCAATTAAAAAGCCCAAATCACAATTCAACCTAAACACTATCTCTCAGTTACAAAAGTAGACAACAGCCATGACTGAATTAACCTGTAAATTCCTGAAATGTTTAACAAACACATAAACGCATGTGTGAAAAATACAAGTAAAACATAACAAACTTCTTGATTACACAAAACATAAAAAGACATATACCATGAATAATCTCATAATATAAATCAATAATCAATGTACCATATGTGAAACAAGGGTCACTAAAGAACTGTAAGATATTATAATGATGTATATTTTTCAATAGAATATAATTGTTGAGGTAGAGTGAAATAAACAATAGAAAACAAGTGAAAAACAGGTACATGAAATTTTACCCAAAATTTGGTCGAGCTAATTTCAGGAAAAATTCATTTAGGAGGCTCTCAGGTTGAAATTTTATGTAATTCGCCTAACGTTAAGTCAAACAAATTAATAACTTTGGTAAATTTTGAACCTAGAAGTTGTAACACTTCCTATCAGACCAAAAAATATATATTATCATATGCTGATCCTAAAATATTAAGGAGATTGGAGATTGGTGCTAACTCGAACAACACAACAAACAATTTTTTTTTTTTTTTTATAAACTACCAATTCATTAGATTAAGAAGAAACACAAGAGGTACAACAATCTTGCCTACACGCTTTCAAGATAGGGGGAGGCAAATCATAGTTATTACACAAGAAACCTACTTTAAGAGCAATAGCATATTTAGCAGCTGAGTGAGCTGCTGAGTTTAGAGATCTCTTAACCCAGCAAAACTCACAATTATCAAAGGATACAATCATGTCAGCAACATCATGAATGATGGAGGAGATGGACCAATCAGATGGTTCTTCTACTTTGGACTGGGCATCAAAACATATTTTTGAATCCCCCTCCACAATGATGTTGCACCAATTTTCAGCGGCAACCAAGCTTAGAGCCCACATAATTGTAGCTGCTTCAGCTTGAGTAGGAGTGCATAAATCATGAATTTTTGCCCATACCTTTAACACCTCTCCAAACTCATTTCTTGCTACCATAGCTAAAGAGGTGAAAGCCTATGAGATAGCAGCATCCACATTTAGTTTTTTATAGTTTCTTGGAGGGGGAAACCATGAAGTCAGTCCCTCACTCCTATCTTTGTCCTGCTCATGGTCCAAAGCATTAAGATATTCATTTACTCTGTTTTCTGTATTGCATATGGTAGAAATGATGTTCATCTCACTGCCATTATGCCAGACCTGATTCCTGAGATGCCAAATAGCCTCCATAGTGACTAACATTTGAAGTGTACTCAGCTCATCCAAGTTCAGGACCACTTTGAGGATGTCCTCGTTTGATACAATATTCATTTTGTCAGTTCTTATGCCCCAATTGCAGCCAAACCAGATGGCCCTTGCTACTTGGCAATGAAAGAATAGATGAGTTGTTGTTTCAGGTTCTCTACCACAAAACACACAGTTTGGATCAGATGTCCCTATTCTTATTGCCAAGTTGTTTTTGATTGGTAGCACATTGGACTCAGTTCTCCATAGTAACATTTTGATTCCGTCATGAGCTTTGATCTTCCATATTTTTTGCCATTGCACTATGGAACTTCCACAGGGAGGGTCTTGGTTAGCCTTATATGCAGATTTCACAGAAAATGCCCATTTGCTATCCGGAACCCAATTTAGCTTATCAGTTCTACCCCTCAAAGGAATATGTATTTTTTGGATGGCTTCAACTGACTCAGAATTAATTCTTCTTCCTAGCTTGTACAATATAATTTATATATCCATAGCCCATGGAGGCTGGGTGCTCCTAGAGGCTAGAACTATGTACTTTCCCTTCCTCGTTTATTTGGTGAGATAAAGTTAATGGGATCATACCTCCTTTTCATTTAACTTAGATTCTTTTTTTTTCTTTTTCTTTTTCTTTTTAGTGGAGAATCTTTAAGTTAGACCGTTTTATACGGTAAAACCATTTTTTTACCAAATTTTCGTACTTTAAATTTCTCCTTTTGGCATTTAACATTATCACCACCAAAAAAAAAATTTGAATAATTTTTTTTTTTTTGAGAGAGTTTCAATCTATGGCGTCTGCTCCTGATGATGTTCTTCATATCAGATTAAGATACTAATTGGTTTTTTGTGTAGATGAGAATTGAACCCCAGATCTCTTATTTAACCATCAAATACTTTACCAGTTGAGCTAACTGGAACCCACAAAAAATTTTTTTGAATAAGTTAATTTACTTCTTTTACCACTCTTTCCTTAAAAATAAAATAAAAAACACTTCCTTTACCACCCACTATACAAACTAATGCCTAGCTAGCATATATAACAATTATTTGTCCCAAAAATAAGAAAAGTAACCCAACAATCAAAAATCATTTCATGAAAATATTATTTCAATGAAATATAATTGTACAAGGGTCACTAAAGAATTGCATGATATTATAATTAAGTTTCCAAAATAATGAATTTGATGGGGCTTTTAAAAAAAATTATATAATACATATAATCTTATTAGTTTTATGAGATACTACTTTTTTTTTTCTTTTTTCAAACTTCTTTTAACCGTAATTTTATATACTAGCCTATTTTTTGGGAGACCCATTCATATTTTTAAGGGGACCAAATATATATAAAGACATAGATCACTTTATTTTATTATTTCAAATAAAATTTGATAATAGTTTACCTTCATGTTTTATAGATTTGTTTGAACCACTTAAATCAACAAGATATTTATTTATACATAAAAAGTACTCCTTCACCCACTATATATAAAAGGTAAGATAAAATTTATTCTATAACGTCTGCTCCATGAAGTTTACTCTTTATTATCAATCCATGACACTAATTGGTTTTTAATTTAGTTAGGGTTCAAACTCTAAATTTCTTATTTGACAATAAAAACTTACTAGTTGAGCTTATTGAAACTCATACTTCATCCACTATTTTAATTAAGGTGACACCCTATCATAGCTTCTCTCCCTAGCTAATTAAATTAAACCGATATAAAACCTTTTTTTTTTTTTACCAAAAAAAACCATATAAAACCTTAAATGGGTTCTTGTTTAAGTAGTTGGGGTAATAACATTAGATTGGGACCTCATTAGAGGACCATGCTTTTTGGGTTCTTAAGTTTTGACATACAATTTTTTTTTTCTTGGGAGATTCAATTAATGAAGAAATTTCCTATTAATTAATCTCCATATTTATTTGAGGACTGTATATATTTTTCTCCACATTGATCAAAATTTTCTAACATATTGTGAGAAGCAGTTACATTTTTTTTTTTTTATTAGTAAATTACGTACACATATTCTGCATCTAAACAATGTGGATGATTTGTTGTTAGATGATGGGAGGCAAAACAGGAGGAGATCAAAGGATGGAGAGATGGATAATTTGGATATCTGGATGAGGAATATTATCTAACGAAACAATCTAATGGGACCTCACTCTCACTACATATAACTGTAGTCTGTAGATCTCATATACTAGGAGAGGAAAGTCTCATATTAGACATTTCTTCATGGATGAGAGCATGTAGCATTAGGCCATCTCGTCGGTTGGATTGTTCTGGTTGCATGTATGAATAACCGTATTACCCTACATTTGGCCGGTAGGGATTAATATGTGATTAGACCACTGCAAGGCTTTGCAATATTATATTTTGGTTTTGGATTAATTTGTCATTACAGCATTGGCCCTATTTCTTCATTTGTACTTGCCAACTCTCTATCAATTTTTTTTGTCAATTAATTTCCTAAATTAATGGTTATTATTTTTGTGATATTATTGTGAAATCTAGAAATTAATAATTTGTTTATTATGCAATCATGCATTGTACTTGAACGATTAATTATAATGTACTCTCTTGGTTGTCAGATATACTATTTCAAATTCGTTTCATGTTTATTGTTTTCTATTTTTCTGATAAAAGTTGTGAATGTATATTTGAAAATTAATTAAATTTTAGACAGTTTTGTATTCAATATTATTATTTTCTATATGCTTTCAAAATTTATTTTGTTTACAATAAGATTTTAATTAGTTCATTTTTTTAATGGAAATTTTTTTATGCACATATATATATATATATATATATATTATTTATACTTCCCTAATATAAGATGTGAAAGCTCAATTTTTTTTAAAATGGTGGTTTACGTTTCTAGTAAATATTATTAGTTTTTATATAGTTATAATTAGTTTAATTATCAAAAACTTTTTTTTTTTTGGACATCTATCAAAACCTAATTCTTAACCATATTATATTAGGGTGTTATTAACAAGTTCCCCAAGGGTATAGGTCAAAAATTAATGTTCAATTATGTGCTTTAATTTACACTTTCAAAAAATGATTCGGTTAATGAGCGCTTATAAAATATTTGTTAATAGACAATTTTAAGAAAGTTTTGATACGATTTTTATGGAAAATATAAAAAACTATTAAAAAGTCAATACTCTTAAGGCATCCACTAACTTTTTTCTAAAATAAAATATACATGTTAATGATCCATTGGCTTATACACACAAATTTTTTTTGAGAAAGTTATACACACAAATTCATTGCGGTTATGTGTGCTTTTTTGGATATATATATATATATATATATAGTTATTAGTTTGACTTTTTTTTTACCAGATTTGACTTTATTTTTTGAAAAGGGTATAAAAAATTATTTAATAAAATATTAAATATATTTTAACCACTGCCTTTTGAAAAATCGTTAATAAAATCAATTTTTTTTCTGTAAAAAATTTCTAAAAATATTTTCTAAATCAGTCTCTTTAAAAAATTTGTTAAGGTACGTTTGGTACACTGAATGAAGATTACAATAGGAATTGTAATCTTTATTACTAGTAATAAAATGTGTTGTAATGTAATAACTAAACATATTCATTAGTTTGGTTGTGAGTTATAACATTAGAATGAAACTTAATATTTATTTTAGGAAATATCTTACTTATATAATTATATCTCCTTAAAAATTGTTATTTTTAAATTTAAGAGAGATATGTATTATTTTTTATGATTTTTTATTTTTATAATTGTTAGATATATATGGAAAATTTGTTTATTTGGAAATATATTAAGTTTTGAAATTATTACACTTACTAAAGAATAGCTAATACAACATTTTAAAGATGAATAGTTATTCTTCATTTTGAAGAATCTATTCATAAGGAATAATTATTTCTTGTAATAAAAACATAACCAAACTAGAGAATAACTGAACCATAAGAATAACTATTACATTACAGCGCCTATTATAGTCTACCAAACATGCCCTTAATAAAATCCTATTATAGTTTATGTCATCGGTCGAACTTAATAGGAGGATAAATAGGGAATCGCCTCTTTTCCTAATTTTGGGGTTATCCAATTAAAGTTTTCCTAATTTTGGGGTTATCCAATTAAGGCATAGCTAGACTTACTCTAGCATGCAAAATTGAATGGGTTATTTATTGTGTAATGATGGCCAGCAATAACTACTGCCATCAATTTTGTTTCAAATTTTTAAGAGAAATATTATGTTGATAATATTTTTACAATATTTTCATAACACATTTTAAGTGGCAAGTTATTATTGACTATTACAAGTGTGAAAAAAAAAAATTAATAGTAGATTTAAATTAGAACTAATAACAACTTACCATCTAGAATATGTTATTAAAATATTGTCAAAATGTTATGGACATAGTAGCACTTTTCAATTTTTAATGGACATAGCTTGGAACAAACCTTTCCAATTTTCAACACTTTTATCATGCCATTCTGCTAGAGAAACTCTAGCTATTATTTTAACCGGATCAACACGATACTTAACATTACTTTTTATATGTTGAAGTGATGGCCACTTTGAGCTGACTCTATATATGAAAGGAAAAAAATTTATGTACTTTCAGAGTATAGTGAAATTGTGTTTTATTCTTTTACATTCATGGCAGACTCCACTATGAATTTAAGTAGTAGACCCCACCATGAATGTGAAAAGAAGAAATAACGTTCTTCGTGCTCCGGGTACCTAAGAATTACTCATATAAAGGACGTTGTTCTCAAAAGTCTTTCATTATTGTCTTTTTCTTTTAAAAAATTTCAAGAGCTTTATGACTTTGTAGTAAAATTTTATGACTTAGTATAATTTTATTATCCTTATGGGGAGAACTTTTTTTTTTTTTTTTTGAGAGAGAGAGAGTTTTAACCTATGGCATCCACTCCTGATGATAGCTCTTTATCATCAGACCAAGACACCAATCAGTTTTCAGTATAGGTGAGAATCGAACTCCAGATCTCTTATTCAACCATCAGAGACTTTACCAGTTAAGTAAGATATTATCCGCTACTTGTTGTTATGGGGAGAACTTGGATTCAAATTCACTCAATTCTCCGCTACTTGTTGTAATTAAGGGGATAAAAAAATCTCTTTATTGTTTTTTATTATATACTATACACCAGGGGTGGAGCAAAGGTGGCCACGAGCTATAGGAAAATTGTAAATGGAATAATATTTTTAATTTTCTTGGGAAGTTATAACAGTATTACTCTAATATTTTTATTTTAATTTATTATTCAAAGTTAATAGTATTTTATCAAAACCAATTATTATAATAAATGAAATATCCAAATATCAAAAAATATAATAATTTTATAAAATAATTAAAATAAATAATAAAACTCTTTTAATTTTTTTCTTTTTGAAAATGTGAAGTAATATTATTAAATTTCTAAGGAATTGGGAAATAAAATTTCATTTAAAATGAAATATGATAATGATTTAAATATACTCATAGCGCCACATGACATAACGAGTAAAACTAGGAAGAAAAAAAACAAATATATATATATATATATATATATATATATATATAAAGAAAAGGGTAAATAACAAATTACACCTCAAAGTTTGGAAGTGTTTGAATTTTACATCTTGAAATTTCAGAATTTAGATTTTACCTCTTGAAGTTTTGAGGTATTTGGATTTTACACTCTAATGTTTCAGAATTTAGATTTTACCCTCTAAATTTTAGGAGTGCTTGGATTTTACTCCCTAAAATCCATATTCTGAAATGTCAGGATGTCAAATCCAAACACCCTTAAATTTTAGCTGGTGATCCAAATTCTAGAATTTTAAGGTATAAAATCTGAACGCCACCAAACTTTAAAGGTATAATTTTCAATTTATCCTAAAGAAAATAAGGAGAGGACCTTCAAATAGTGCAACCATAATATTTAGAAACGAAATATATGTGAATGTGTGTGAGATTTAAAGTAAATATTAAATTATTTTATAATTTTTTTGAACATTTTATAATAAATTTTAATTAGAATAATAATTTTAAATTTCTTAAAACTTTGACAATGGAATTTCACTTAATACATAGAACCAAGCATTCTAGGACTTTCTTCTATCTCAAGTAGAAATACACGTACAGCACTTGAATGTACAAACCTGGGCAAGAAAAACTAAAGAATTATGAGTACTTTAAGTTAAAGTCAATGGTGATTAATATTGGGATTGTTTTTCCACGTGTCTACAAGCATTAGCATCCGGAGATGCAAAAAAATATCTATTATACATCCTCAAAAGCTACTTTATTTATTTTACCATCCCATTTTACAACTCACCTAACATCTCAATTTCTATTTTTACATACGACTTATTAAAACAATATAAACTATACCAATAAATAATATAAACAAATCAGTTCTCTCTCTTCTCTCCCAGCTCTTTCTCCCCACTTTTCCTCTCTCTCCATTCAAATATTTATTTTTATTTTTACAACCCATGAACAGTAGGGTTGTATATATACAACCCATGGTATAAATTTTTAGAAACCCACCCCTAGATGTAACATGTTTTTAAAGATCTAGATTGTAAAATAGCAACTAGGGAGTTTTTACACCCCCAATGCTAGTGCTTTTAGGGTGAAGACGTGGACTCACGTTACTCACATACTCTAACTTGAGATAATAGAATAATTTTACCTTACAATAAGGTAATTTGAGACTGACTTTTGTGTTCAAGTGACGCCAGAACCTTAAATGTGTGATCAATTAACATGCCTTCTCTCCCTCTCTATAAAAGGTAGTAATCGCTGCCTCATGCACATGTACATGCACGTATCATAAATCACTTTAGCTATATTTTGCTAATTAGATACACGCACTGATCTCACAATGGCTAGACCATTTCTCTTCTGCGCCTTTCTCTTTGTTCTTACACTAGAAGTTAGCCTGGTCATGGGTGCTCCCACCAACTGCGGACCAATTCAAGCCACTGATACTGATCGGATTGAATTTGCTCTTAACCTTGAATTCCTAGAAACTGAATTTTTCTTGAATGGTGCACTTGGTCGAGGACTTGACAGTTTCGCTCCATCTTTTGCTAAGGGTGGTCCGCCTCCCATTGGTGCCAGGAAGGCCATCCTTGACCCTATTGCTGCTCAGATCTTCGAGGAATTTGGTTACCAAGAAATTGGCCATCTTAGGTACTTAAAAAATAATAATACAGTCATGTTTATAATTGGAATTTCTTCACTCCCTCTTGTTGTAATTGTTCCATAGTAAAGAAATTGCTCCATATATTGCCTAATCTCATTGATGCTCTCTAAACATAACTTTTCAGGGCAATTATTAGCGCAACAGGTGGAATTCCAAGGCCTCAGTTGGATCTCAGCGCTCAGAATTTCGCAAATTTTATCCACCAAGCTCTTGGTTTCAATTTGATCACTCCATTTGTGACATTTGACCCTTATCTTAACACAATCAATTACTTGATAGCGAGCAATATGATCCCTTACGTAGGACTTACGGGTTATGTTGGCACCCTTCCAGCTCTTTCAAACATTAATTTACGAAGTGTAAGAACTCACATCTTCCCCCCACAAAATCTAATTACTCATTCGTATATACGTATTTATGGTAAAACCGTAATAGTACAAACACTCCAAAATCCTTTAAAATGTTCGTGACAAACATCCCACGTATACTTTGCATACATGTTTACCCGTTATACAATTTTTCTTTAAAATAATTCCTTTAACATATATTTTGATAGTAGTTATTTATTTTGAAAACTTAAAATAAACGTAAAATACACCCGCAAGTAAATAAAATATGATTAAAAATATAAAGTATCAATAATTAATTAATCAATTGTCGTATCTCTTTATCTGTTTTGGTAGTTGGTTGCTGGGCTTCTAGGAGTGGAGGCTGGACAAGATGCAGTTATACGAGCATTACTTTATGAGAGAGCCAACGAAATAGTGCTGCCATATGGAAAAACCGTGGCCGAGTTCGTTAACCGTACTGCTGAGCTTAAAAATAGAATAGCCAATTGTGGTATCAAAGATGAAGGCATAATAGTACCTCAATCCCTTGGTGCAGAGAATCGTACAAACAGTAACATCCTTTCAGCTAATACAGATTCCCTTTCGTATGCTCGGACACCACCTGAGATCTTAAGGATAGTGTATGGAACTGGTAGTGAGAACAAGCCTGGTGGGTTTTTTCCTAAAGGTGCAGGTGGGAACATTGCAAGGCGATATCTTAGCCCAGCATAAGAAATTCCATGCATTAATTAGCTATATAATAACAATAAGAATGAGACTAAGAAGCTTCCAATGAATGAAGCTTTTGGAATAAATTTCAAATATGCTAAACAACATATGTAGCAAAATGTTGAATAGCCTGAAAAACCTGAATTTGAATCCCCTCTAGCTACCATGTGTTGTAAGAAAAACAAAAGCAATAAATGATGAATCAAATTATTATATATATCAAATAGAAATGAGAAGCTTAGACTATTTTGAATTTGGTTTGTTCATTCGTTTGTTAGAGTTTTGTTTCAAACTTATTCATCTTATTTTGTTTAAATATAACTTTCTAAAGTCTCACTTTAATTCTTTTGTGTATAGACTTTTATTCATCTTTATTTTTTAACCCAATAAATCAATGGAGATAAATCCAAACAAATGCTAAGATAAATGTAAAACAAATACTTAGGTAGTAGACTAATGATACTTCTCTTGTAAAGGAGGAGGCTTAAGGTTTGACTAATATTAACTAGTTGGAATCTCCATTTTCTTGTCTTCTCTAGAAGCCAAAAACTAATCAGTTTTTTTTTTTTTTTTTTAAATTGTAGCTAGTAACAACTATGAACATTGCTCTCATAAATCTATAATGATTGTGGTGGCTCTCAACTATTCAAAGCATGTCCAGATTGAAGTCTTAAACGAGACTCCACGTATGCAACTTAACAAGAGGATAAGTTTTCATAGACTTGGTCACTCTACCATCAAATCTTATCATCAAATGAACCATGCACATGAAGGGAGGGTACCAAAAAAGAAACTTGCAACCTCTCAGTTTAGTTACAACATCTGGAGAATTTTTCAATGATGAAACATGATACACAAATAATGGGGCCTCTTCACACATCAAATTGTACCTAGCTAATCTATTTATTACGAATGAATACCATGAGAAAGACAATTATTGATCAAAAGTTCGAAACGATTTAGGTTTACATATCTTAAACTTTAGGTCGTCAATTTGCTAATCTTTGATTTGTAAAACCATTTTTCCCATAACAATAACTGTGCCTTTATCTTTATTTTTTATAATTTTTTTGTTAAGAACGTCAACACGTGGGAACGTTTTGATAGGGCAATTGACTTGATACAATTTGAGGTCAAAAACGAAAATGTTTAGTAAGTTATTTTCCTTTGATATGAATATCAATTAAAACATATATATTTAACTTCTTATGATATTTATTTTTTAATCTAGAACCTATTTTTCTTCATTTTTGAGATGTATAATGAAATTTTTGTATTCAAGTTTTGTTAGCGTCTCATTTTCAATTGATAATATGAATAATTACTTAATCTTTCATGCAATATAGTCAATCTTAGGCCGGATTGAATTTTGAAGGGAAAGAGTAGGCACTCAACCCGTTGTTGCTAGGTTTTAGAAGGGGACATCCATTGGCAGTTGGCGACCACTGTAAGCGTAGGATCAGTTGTGGGTTGGCTTGGGTTCGGTCAGTTGGGCAAGTCTTTAGACAACTCTAGTTGGGCTGGAGAGATTTAAACCCGACATGTTTTCATTAGAAACATCTAGAGGTTTCAACCATTTGAACAACAAAACTCTTAGTAAGGAATTTTGGAATTTGATATAATAATTGATGAGATAAAAAAGTTAAAAAAATAAAAAAAAAAATATATTTATCCAATCAAGTTTTCATCTCACATGGTGGTAATTGCATAGTGCAATACCCCCACCAAATCCAAGTCACTTGGCAAGAAAGTTACCGCAACAATTGAAGTGTCAACGATGAATGGAGTTAACGATGAATGGTGAACTCCGATTATATGAAAATTTGAAAATTTTATTTTATAAATTAATTATAAAATTTATTAATTTAATAAATATTTTTTAACCAATTATATATATATATATATATATATATGGGACCGACTTGTGTCCAGTGAAAGTTTTCACTAGACACATTAGATCTTGGGCATGTGTCCACTCTTGAACACGTGTCCAAATCTTACCGTGTCCAGTGAAAATTTTCACTGGACACAAGTCTTGCCCTATATATATTGATAACTAAACAATTATATTTATGAGTGTGCATGAGTCGAGTTAAGATGATTTTTTGACTTAACCCATCATGGTGGGTTAAAATAAATTCAACCCAATCCAACTCATCATATAAGTCCAATCCACATAGATCGGATTGAATCCATGACTTGGATAATTTTTTTTTTTTTACTATTATTATCAAATTGAGTAAAAAATATACAAATATAAATATATTTTAAAAAATCCAAAAATTAGTATCAATGTAACTCCTTAAAGCCAAACAACATTAATGACTAAACAACAAGAGTAATTTACTAGAATTTATAAGAACTAATTGACTTTTATATAAGATAGGAAGAGCTAATTATTTAAAAAAAATTATTAATTACATAATATATTTTAAACCTATATTAAATATATAAGTGGGTTAAGTCGTGTTTAGCAGGTTTAGAATTTTATAACCCAAACCTAACCCGATCCGCTATCAAAATAAATTTTGTAACCTAATTCAACCTAATAACTTTAAAAACCGGCCCAATCCGACAGTAAGTTGGGTTGAATTAGTTTTGACAAGTTAGTTGGACCCCTCTAATTATATTATTTATTAAAACCCAAAAGTCCCCATAAATAAAAAATTAGCGGCACAAAATTTTACAAGTACATGGTTCATCCGGGACGGTATAATTTCTCCACTTTCTTTTCTCTTCAGTCTTTCGCCGCTTCTGTGTCTTCGTGAGCTCTCTCTCTCTCTCTCTCTCTCTCTCTCTCTCTTTGTGACATCAAATTTATTTTTCAACAATTTTCTTTTAAAGCTCTTATTTTTTATGGGTTTGAAAAGCAAGATAGCTCATCACTCTGTTTTGCTTTAAGTGCAAGTACTTTTCTTTAATGGTGAACATAATTTGTTGACTAAAGCCTCTGCTTGGTTCGTGAGAAAATTTAGCACAAGAAAGCTGAGTTGGTGGCTGAGTTCCCAACTCCAATTTAAAGTCCAAGCTATCTAATCAGTTGGACAAAGATGTCGGATCACAAGGCCAATATTATCGACGGCAAAGCCATCGCTCAAACCATCCGTAATGAAATCGCCTCTGAAGTCCACCATCTCTCAAACAAACACGGCAAGGTATGCATCTAATTTTGAATACAAACCCATATCCAATTCATATATATGTGTTCAACTGGGCTATGAAATTTCTCATTTTTGTTTATCAAATTAGGATGTGTGGAATGCCTTATTTCCTAATGGGGGCTAGTTGGATTCGTGGGACAAGCAAACAGGTCCTAAAGGTTCTGATTTGCAAAACCCAGATTGGCATTTCTTTTATAAATCATTTATTGAGAGAGTTGATGGTGTTTGAGGAACCAGTTCAATCTGGTTCTAAACCAATCTTAAACTAGCTTTAACTTGCATGTTAATCTGCTTATGGAAACATGTGTACTTGGAATGGAAACAACGATGACAAATTAAGAACCGAGTTATATTTTTTATGTCACAAAATTTGACCCGAAAAATAAAAAAAGATTAAACCTTTTGTACTATTCATGGTTGGTCCAGTTCTATGTTTTGTTAGATACTCCTTAACGTTGTAAACTGGGATTTTTTTTGCCCGTCTTACTTGGACCGGTTAGGTCCCGGGGCTGGCTGTAGTGATCGTGGGCAACAGGAAGGATTCTCAAAGCTATGTGAGTATGAAGAGAAAGGCATGTGCCGAAGTTGGGATTAAGTCATTTGACATAGACCTTCCAGAGCAAGTTTCTGAAGCTGATTTGGTCGCTAAGGTTCATGAGTTAAATGCAAATCCTGATGTACATGGTTGGTCAGTTTTTTAATGTATAAATACATGATTTGATGTATGATGATGTTGTGCTTTATGAAATAGTTTCATTGATTTATGATTGTTTTGTTCAAGTTAAAATTATGAATCATTGAATTAGAGTCTATTGTATTTGACTGAATTTTTTTTTTATTTAGACACCTTTTGTGATGATAACATACTCATACACAAACCAACGAGAGAAAACCCATGTGATCTTCTCTGCCTAGTTTTTTTTTTTTTTTTTAATTGCTTCCAAAAAAAAAAAAAATTTGCAGTAAATCATAAAAATAAGTTTCTGTATTTGAAACTAAGAATATTGTAAAAATGAAATTTATCTATGTGTTTCTATAAGGTATTGAAGTATACTAAAAATGATTGAGTTTTAAGTTATTAGTTGGTTAGTTTTTAGTTTCCTACAACCCAAGACTGCAATAGGTGTTTCAACCAAACAACTATAAAACCAATTACGGATTGAATATTATGTATGTGTGCCTCTTGATTTGTTAAATCTGCATGTTTATCCTAGAACCCTGGTTTGTTACGTTGACAGGCATATTGGTTCAACTTCCATTGCCGAAGCATATAAATGAAGAGAGAGTTCTGACTGAAATTAGCATTGAGAAGGATGTAGATGGCTTTCATCCACTAAACATTGGCAAGCTTGCAATGAAAGGCAGAGAACCCTTGTTCCATCCTTGCACCCCCAAGGCAATGTACTGAATCTTACAAAATAATACATATGTATATTTCAAACTTAACTTTTTTCACTATCTTCTATGAAATAAGCAACTCTTGTTTTTCAGGAATTATTCATATGAATATTAATTGAGAAAATCCTCAGTGTAGTAAGTATTGGCTTTAATTTTTATGCAGGGGTGTCTTGAACTTCTGTCACGAAGTGGTATAACTATAAAGGGGAAAAAGGTAGTTGTGGTTGGTCGAAGTAACATTGTTGGACTGCCAGTTTCACTGTTGCTGCTGAAAGCAGATGCTACAGTTACCATAGTCCATTCACATTCTCAAGATCCCGAAAGAATAATTCGTGAAGCAGACATCATTATTGCAGCAGCAGGGCAGGCAATGATGGTAACTAGAGAAAGTTTATAGATCTGTTTTTCTTGATATATCATATATTCATCCCATTTATGTGCTTGCATCATATATGACTCTTTTCTGGCTTCCTTTGAAATGAGATCAATATCATAAAATTGAATATCCAATTTTCCAAATTTAAGCTTGTTCATCTACTCTAACCATCATTTAATCTACTATTTTAAAGAAACATGAAGGGTATTTGAACTGGAGGTTGTATGGATAAGAGATTGTCAAAATGAATAAATCAGGATCAGCTTTTAGAAAAATGAAAACATAAATTACAAATCCTTCTTGTAGAATCAGCCTCTTCAAGAAAAAATGGAGTTAAAGACTCTACCAATCACCTCTCTGCTCTCCCAAGCCCTGCAAAAGTGGAAGCTTTATGCACTAGATACAATTTTTCCAAAGACCCCCACCCCTCTTGTGGGGACATTGCTTTGTACATTAGTTGTAAGTTGTAACACCATGGCTTTGTCTCATCTATGTCTTAAAGAATTAACAAAGATGCCATATGAGTACATCATAATGGCTTAAATCAATTTGCCTGTGGAACACAGTTTTTGATTTGTAGCAGTTCCTTGTGTAGACTCTGACTGATTGTTTAATCAAACCTGGTGGGAGATGTTCTTTGATTTTATTTATTTATGAATTTATTTACTTAATTTTCAGGTCAAAGGCAGTTGGATCAAGCCAGGTGCTGCAGTTATTGATGTTGGCACAAATGCAATCGATGACCCAAGTAAGAAGTCAGGCTATAGGCTAGTTGGAGATGTTGATTTCCAGGAAGCATGTAAGGTAGCCGGATGGATAACTCCTGTTCCAGGTGGTGTGGGTCCAATGACTGTTGCAATGCTATTGAAGAATACTTTGGAAGGTGCTAAGCGTGTGATTGAGCATTAAATCCATGTCTTTGTTCACTTTCATAATAAGATGTTTATGTCACAATCCATCATCGAATTTTGCTTCTTTGCTTGTATGAATTCTATAAGATGACAATGTTTTGTAAGTGCCAATGAAGCAGGGAGTACGGCTAAGAAGACAAATTTATTTTAATTTTGTTTTATTTGATCTTCAAAGCAAATGTATTTTCACGTCATGAATCGCATACAAGGATGCATGTATATGGAAGTTTGATGGAGTCTAATATTGATTAGTGATGGATGAGTAATTATTAGGTATTTCCGAAATATAGTTACATGATGCTCCATTCTCTCACATTCATGATAAATTTCACTAATTAAATTTATAGTAGCGTCCATCATAAATGTGAAAGAATGAAACATCATGTCACTATACTTTGAGAGTACCTAATATTTTTCCGTGACAAAAAGGTTGCAAATCTATTACTCCTAGACACTTTTTTCCCATTAATTTGGTCTTTTGGGTTTGAGAAATTTATAACTTCTATTAATAACCAACAACCTTGATGTGAACTTCCATCGACCATGAAGTGAACTTAACAATTTGCTCTATTAATTTCATGCTACACCTATGTAGGCTCTCTCTCTCAACTTTATGCATATATAAAAGCTGGTGGCAATTGCTAATGCATGAACTCAAAATTGGCTATTTTGCTAAAGTGCAAATACATGACTTATCCATCTTTCTTCTATGTCTTTCTCCTTTTTCTTACTTTTGAACTCGGACTACTCATGGGTGAGCCTGACTGTGAATCAATTCAAGCTAATGAGGCTGATCGGATTCAATTTGCACTAAACCTAGAATTGTTGAAAGCTGAGTTTTTCTTGAATGGTGCAGTTGGTCAAGGGCTCAACACCATTGATCCATCTTTAGCCCAACGTGGTCCACCTCGCATTGGCACTAAGAAGGCCAATCTTGACCCTGTTGTTGATCATATAATTAAGGAATTCGGTTTCCAAGCAGTCAATAATATCAGGTCCTAAAAAAGATACTAGAGTTATGATTTTATATAATTGAATTTTATAATCATTAACTATGGTTTTATTCTCTCAAATATGAAATATTTCATATAATGTCACAATTTTATACCAGATATCCACATTTTACACATGATAAAAAATAATGTGAACATGATGTAATTTTATATCAAACATCCACATTTTACACATGATAAAAAATAGTGTAAACATGATGTAAAAGAGTATGAACATTATTGAATGAGCAAGAATCAAAACCCTTTTTAGAAGGGCAAATCATTTTAGTGATTGTTTATAGTTAGCCCAATGTGCTTCTTGTTGACTCTGTTTTTGTAAGTAGATAGAGGAGCTTAGCATATATAAGGTACATGAGTGGCTCATCAATTTTGTACCATACACGATACATATAGCACTACTTTTGTAATATGCATGGTTGACTGCCACTACAGTATAGCACTCACAAGTTTAAATCATTAACAATAGAGTCGCAAATTATTTTTAAACAGTTTTACACACACCATACAAACAACTGAAATCATATCCCGGAAGTCTTAATGATAATTTGTGCGCTCTCTCTAATTTTCCCTGTAGGGCCATCAAAGCAATAGTAGGTGGATTTCCAAGGCCTCCAATGGATCACAGCTCACAGAATTTTGCGAAAATGTTTCAAAAAAGCAGCTAGATTCCTACTGATCCTCCGTTTGACCCGTACTTAAACTCAATCAACTATCTCCTAGCTTCTTATTTGATCCCTCATGTAGGACTATTGAATTTTGTTGGAAACAGTTCAAACGTCACAAGCTCTATTCGTGTGAGAATTACCTCAGCATCCATTCCAAAAAGTTGATAATAATCACCTATAATTTCTTACTATTCACAAATATCTTTTCGATCTCTCACTCTCTCTTCCTATTTATATATGTTTGTGTAGGTGGGCGTCTCTCCTAGAGGCGGAAATTACAGAAAATTACAGATGATATACCTCTTAAAACCTCTATTAGCTCACTTCCTCTCATCCATCCATTTTAAATGAAGATGAGAAGAATATATATAATTACTAATAAATATAAGAATATATATATATATATATATATAAAATATTAAATCAACTACGGATCTATTTGGATACCGTTTATTTTGCTGAAAACTGAAAACTTATTGTGGAAAATATTGTTGCAAAATATTTTTTATTGCTGAAAATACTGTTTACGCGTTTTTTATCACTTGGCTGATCCTTGAACAGTGCCATGAGACCAACCAAAAAAAGGCAAACGCACGCAAACGCAGAAATGTCATTACGCAAACGCACACTACAAATTTTATTTTAGAAAAAGATTTATAAATTGACATGGTAAGGAATATGCATGATTGTTGTCATTTTAACACATAATAAATAAATGTTTTATTTACTAGGGTGATACTAAAAATACTATAAAATTTCATGTCATTTTGTAATAAAATTTGTATTAGCTTTAATAATGTCATTAAGTTACAAGGTTTTTGACAATTTGAAAGGTTATACAGTAATATTTGTAGTATCTCTAACAGGACTCCAAATATAACCGTAAATTTATTTATGTTGGTTGGTGTAGGTCATTGGAGGAGCAATTGATGCAATGATAAGTGAGGCGCACGGAGAGTGTGCAGTTATACGAACATTACTCTATGAGAAAGCCAATCAAAAGGTGCTACCATATAACATGACAGTGGCTGAGTTCACTGACCATATCTCTAAGCTTAGGAAAATGTTATCCAAGAGTGGTACCAAAGATGAAGGCATAATTGTACCTTTATCTCCTGGGGCGTTCAACCAAGTAAATACAACCATCATACCAGTAAACCATACTTGGACTCTACCTGAGATTTTAAGGATACTTTATGGGACTGGTATTCAGCACATTCCTTCCGGCTTTTTCCATAGAGGTGGAGGTGGAAATATTGCAAAGTGCTGTCTTAACAAAGCTTGATTAGCTAGATAGCTCTCAGCTATAAAACTGAGAAGCTTTGAATAACTTAATTTGGTTCATACAGGAACCTATTAGTTTGGCTGCCAGCTATAAGAGTGCAATGGATTATGCATTGAATACTGATGATGCCGAAAATCTCACCAGTGAGTTGCATGATGCTTGTACGCTCAAAACGACACCTGCACAACAAAAAAGGAGATGACCTAACAGAGAGCACCGGTGTGATGCCGGCGAAATACCCTCCGAAGGTCAAGTTAGAACTTTTTTTCAACTCTAGAGTACTAGAGAGAGTAAATTATGCGTACCTTGATTTGTGAGGGTATTGGGGTTTTTATAGTGGTCGAGGATTGACCTTTTTCCTTGAGCAGAAGTCTTTTCCTTATAGGAATCCTCATAAGCGTAAATTGCGGGATTCTTTCCTTATAGGACTCTAATACTGGGCGTGGAATACAAGCAACCTCCCCATGCGTGATGGCCAAGTCTTAACTTTTACAGAGCCGTCGGCCTTAAAACCGTCAGCCTGCTTTCTCCCCTTCAGCCAAGTTGGCGTCAGCTTCTTGCTATATGAGTAACCAAGGAGGTTTTGAATAACCGCCGGTTAGAACTGGAGCCTTCAACCCCAGTTTATCACGGTTCTGTCAACGTCAGTTATTCGTGACTGACCCGTCAGCCAAAGCTGGAGCTGACGGGTTAAGCCCATGACCTGCTATGATAATTCTTCCACATCAGTTGCCCCCTACTCCATATCTTCGTCGGCTGTACCTGACGGGTTATGGAGTTTTCATTCGTCACTACCTGCCACTTTGATCAAGAGAAAAAAATAATTACTGCTGACACTTCAATATTAAATGCTAGGACAGGTGGCGTGCTTGGATTGGCTCCGTGTCTGAATGCGGGCGTCGCTTCGTCTTCTGTGCGTCTAACTTATATATATATGTGGCCCCCCTCTTCCCATTTTCACTATTTCATCCACTTGATTCCTGGAGAGCACATCCGTCGCCCACATTCCGTCAGTTCAACCAACGTTCCTGCCGTCGCTTTTTCAACCGTCACTTTCGAAGAACTTGTAAGTTTCCCTTCTTTTCTCGCATGCTTTCAATTTCTTTCTTCTTCTTTTTTAAAGTGAGGTCGTCATCCTAGGTGCTTAGTTTACACCCGTCACTTATAGGTAGGTGTCGAGTGACGCATCGAGTGATCAGTCGTCGGTCCGCGAAGGAGCGGGCTACGACGAGGTGTTTGGTTCGGGCTCAAGTAGTGAGTCTGAGAGTTCCTCCTGGTCGTCAGAGAGGGAGACGTCAGCCCATGTTCCCGTCGAAGAAATAGGGAGTCAGGGAAATGGCGGCCAGGAGGAGGAAATAGGCGAGGGGAGTGAAGTTGAATTAGGAGGGAGGAACAGTGACGGGGATGAAAGCGACGAGGAGTCTAGTGAAAGGGATTCTGAAGGTCCTGAAGGTAGTCGTCCCTTCATCCTTCCCAAGGACTGGGCTGTGAATAAATTCCTTCCAAAGATAACGCTTAAAATTTTCAATGAATTACGTACCCGTTTCCAAATCCCTGACTATATTCCCATCCGTCTACCTATGGAGGGTGAAAAGTGTTATACGGGAAGAACTGCAGACGTTGGCATGTATGACGCCATGTTTGCTGCCGGGTTGAGACTGCCCCTGACGGCTTTACACCGTCAGCTGGCTGATTTCCTTGGCATATCAATCAGTCAAATTGCTCCAAACTCATGGAGAATTTTTATTAGTGCTGAGGTATTGTGGGGTCGTCTAAGCGGAGGTCACCGTCAGCTTTCCCTGGATGAATTTTTCTACTGCTACAGACCTCGGCACCTTTCTTTATCAAAAGGGATGTATCATTTTGCTGTTAGGGAGAAGGAGTTAAGGCTGGTGTCTGAAATGCCAGATTCCAATAGAGCTTGGAAGAGTAGGTTCTTTTTCGTAGAAGGGACGGACTGGGTGTGCCGTCAGGACGAGTGGGAAACGATTCCCTTTGGTTGTTTTGATAACACTTGGGGGTTTGTTAAGGAGTCAGGTTTTAGTCGTCACCTTTTATCCTCGTCAGTTTGCCACTTATTTCAATTTTTCTTTGAAAAGATACTAACGCAGCCAAGTTATTTTTTCAGCTCTCGCTCATCCATCAATAACTGACAAGTAAGAGGATTTCATCCGTCGGGTTCTAGGGATACCCATAAAAGAGCAATCGTGTCGGGACTTGATTACCCTCGACACTCTTTATACATACTGTGGGGGTCCCGAACCAACACCTGAGGCTCGTAGGTTGGAAGAGTTTGCCCGTCACCGTGAGTCTTGACCTATCCGTCAGTTTTTGTACTTATAGTCATCGGCTTCCCTTACGTTTGTTTTTTGTTTGTTTTTATTGCAAAAATGGATGTTGCTAAGGAACGGATCAGGGCCGCCGCTACCCGTCAGAGGGAGGAGAAGAAGGCGAAGGGGGAGACGACGTCTACGTATACCCCCCAAACCGTCGCCAAGGGCTTCCAGAAGAGGAAATCTGACGGAGTGGTCATTCGTCCGTCGAAGAGACCAACCGTCACTCCCATGAAGTCGCCCCCCACGTCGGGCCATGGAGCTGGGAAAGGTGTTATGACCTCTTCTGGTCCCGTCCTGCAGGGACCCCAAAGCTTGCTGACACACAAGGATTTCGCTGTCGAGGCTATCGGAGCACTCATAAGGCCGACGGATATGGATCCCTGTGCCCAGCTAGGGACGGAAGAGCTGAGGTCGTCGGCTTTGTTCGACCTCTCGCGGGTAAGCCGTCAGTTTCACCTTTCTCTTTGACTGGCGTACCTAACCTTTTTCTTCTTGATAGCTGACGGTTATGTCTTTTTCTAGGCTTTGGTCCGTGTGAAGGCACTGCAGGAGCAATGCGTGGCCAAGGAGGGGGTCGCCTCGCGTGTTAGCAAGCATAACGCCAAAATGCCAGACCAGCAGGCTCAGTACAAGCAGGCGGTGCGTACACTTAACGAGGAGCTGAAAGAGGTGAAGGAGGAGCTGGAAGAGGCGAAGCGTCAGCGGGTCGAAATAGAAGGAAAGCTGACGGCTCTTTGTGACCAGTTGGAGACGGTAGGGGCTGACGCCGTTGAGAAATTCAAGGCGTCAGATTCCTTTATCGATTCCTGTGGCAGCTATTATGGCACAGGATTCGACGACCGTCTTAAACAAGTGGCGTCAGCATTTCCCGAGTTGGAACTATCTGGGATCACCCTAGATGACGCTCAGCCTATGACGCCCGCGACTGACACCGTCACTCCTGGTGTTGACAATCCGGTTGATTCTCCCCCTCCTGGAGATAATGGGGTTGTCTTGGCACAACCTGCTGCGAACCTTCCGACGACTGCCGCGACTCCCCCTGTGGTACTGCTTGACGAAGAGGACCCTGCCGCCAAATAGAGAGAATTCTTGAAGTGACGTTTTTATTTTTATTTTTGTTTATCATCATTCATTTTTCTTTATCTATGTAGAAAACAATTTTATTAAGTGCCCCTCTGGGTACCATTGTGTAATATTTTGACAGTTTCTTAAATGCCTTTTTTTTTAGGCTTGGACTTGTTTATAACGCCATCGCTTTCTATTACCTGTGTGTAGCTAATTTTGCTTGGTTTGTTTAACTTATGTTTTGAAACCAAGATTGTGGGTTCTCTTATTTTAGTTATACCGTCAGTTTCACTAAACCGTCGGTTAATTTGCCTTAATGAATCCGTCAGTTTTTGATCATTTTGCTTTAATGATTGTAGAAAGTTTTGGCAAAATCTCATCACCTCGTGGCGAGGTTATCTGCCTTATGGTCGTCTGTTTGCGGACTGACGGGTTTTAGCCTTTTTTAGACCGTTAGTCTATTTATTGGTCCCTGCATTCCATCAGTACTTTAGTCCGTTAATTTCGGTTGCCTTGTCCATTTCATGGACCCGGCCATTTTTATACCGTCAGCTTAGTTGGTTTAATTTTTTGGTCATTTAGACCATCAGCCTTTCGCCCATTTTTGGACTTGGTCATTTTCTGCCCGCCAGCTTTTTGCTCGTCCATTTTTGGACCGTCAGCTTTTTGGCTTGTCTAATTTTGGACTTCAGTTATTCCAGTTTGTAAATTAGACCATCAGCCTTTCGTCCATCTTTGGACTTGGCTATTTTTAGACCGTCGGCTTTTTTAGCCTAATCCAGCTTGTGGATTTGGTCATTTAGACCGTCAGCCTCTCGTCCATCTTTGGACTCGGCCATTTTTAGACCGTCGGCTGTTTTGCTCGTCCATTTTTGGACCATCAGCTTTTTTGACAACAGCTTGTGGATTCGGTCATTTAGACCGTCAGCCTTTCGTCCATCTTTGGACTTGGCCATTTTTAGACCGTCGGCTGTTCCATTTTTGGACCGTCAGCTTTTTTGGCTGGTCCAATTTTGGACTTTGTTATTTTTGACCTCATGTTTGTAAGTAGACTTCTGTTGTCTTGAGTAAACTCTCATCGTTATGCATTAATATAAAAGGTAGTCTAGAAACAAAATCTGCCCATTTTGGGCTTATTGTAGCAAAAACATAAGTAGGAAAGAACTGCCCTTTGGGCTTATTGTAACAAATGCTTAAAAAGGTAATTGAAAAGTCTTATTCCAAAAAAAAAAAAAAAAAAAAGATGTTGCTGCTCCTACTGGTAGTACTTTCGTAAGTGTTTCGCATTCCATGGATGTGGTAGCTTTCGTCCGTCCAATGTCTCTAAATGGTAGGTGCCCTTCCTTTGCCATGCCGTAACTCGGTAGGGTCCTTCACAATTCGGGCCGAGCTTTCCTTAGGTGAGGTCTCTTGCTGCACCCATAACCTTTCTTAGAACGAGGTCTCCCTCCTGGAAGTTTCTATGTCTGACCCGGGAGTTGTAATTCTTGGCCATGCGATCCTGGTATCACGCGAGCTTTTGTTCTGCTGCCATTCTGACTTCGTCCATCAGATCAAGCTGCAGACGTATGGCTTCGTCATTCCTCTTTTCGTCATGGTTATGCACCCTATAACTTGTGAGGCCGACTTCGGCTGGGATGACCGCTTCGTTCCCGTACGTTAATCGGAATGGTGTCTCTCCTGTTGGTGTCCTTACTGTTGTCCTATAGGCCCATAGTATGCTCGGCAACTCTTCAGCCCATATGCCCTTTGCCCCCTCAAGCCGAGTCTTGATGATTTTGAGCAAGGACCGATTTGTAACTTCTACCTGCCCATTGGCTTGAGGGTGGGCGGGGGAGGAGTAATGGTTCCGTATCCCTAACTGCGAGCAAAAGTCCCTGAAGGAGTCGTTGTCAAATTGCCTCCCGTTGTCCGAGACCAAGATTCTTGGAATGCCAAACCTGCATATGATGCATCGCCAGACGAAGCTCCGTACATTTTTTTCTGTGATGGTGGCCAATGCTTCAGCTTCTACCCACTTCGTGAAGTAGTCAATACCGACAACTAGAAACTTCAGTTGTCGTATTGCCATGGGGAACGGCCCCATAATGTCCAACCCCCACTGAGCGAACGGCCATGGTGCCGTCATTGGGGTTAGTTCTTCAGGTGGCTGCCTGATGATGTTGCTAAACCTTTGGCATTTGTCGCAAGCCTTCACATAAGCCTCAGCATCCTTCTGCATTGTTGGCCAAAAGTACCCCGTTCGTACTAACTTGTGTACTAGCGACCTTGATCCTGAGTAGTTTCCACAGATTCCTTTGTGCACTTCTCTCATGAGGTAATCCGCTTCTTCAGGACCTAAGCATCGTAGGTAGGGGCGGGAGAAACCTCTTTTGTATAAAACATCTCTGATCAGCACGAATCTTGCCGCTTGAACCTTCAATTTTCTCGCCGCCTCCTTATCATTTGTAAGTGTGCCGTTTTTCAAAAAGGAGGTTAATGGCGTGGTCCAATCGTTCTGGGGATCGAGCTCCTGTGCGGAGAGAGCTGCGTGAAGGAGAGTGTACTACTAATGGCGACCATATGCTCGGCGGAGGCGGCTTTGGCCAAGCGGTCGGCTTGCTCGTTTTCCCCTCGGGGGATCTGCATAATTTTGACCTTCAGCTCGTTCTTTCTCCTCTTTGCTTGTTCCAGATACTTCTTCATTCTTTCGCCTTTGCATTCATACTCCCCGCTTATCTGGTTAACTATGATTTGGGAGTCACAGTAAACGATCACTTTCTCGGCTCCTGCTGCTTTCACAAGGTCGAGCCCTGCTATCAGAGCTTCGTACTCTGCCTCGTTGTTGGTAGTGGGGAATGCGAGGCGGACCATACACTCTACCGTGTCTCCTTCGGGTGACTGTAGTACGATTCTGGCTCCGCCGGCCTGTCTGTTGGAGGATCCATCCATATGTATGCTCCACTGCGGGGATTCCTCTACCCCCTCATCCTCACCATTCATGAATTCTGCTATGAAATCTGCCACGACCTGTCCCTTGATAACGGTGCACGGGCGATATTAGATGTCATATTCGCTTAACTCTATGGCCCAAAGTGTCAAGCGCCCGGCAGCATCTGGGTTGCTCATTGCCCGTTGCAAAGGCTTGTCGGTTAAGACAATAATCGTGTGAGCTTGAAAGTATGGCTTCAGTTTGCGTGCCACTGTAACTAGCGCGAAAGCAAGTTTCTCCATAGGTGGATATCTTTCTTCAGCCCCGCGTAACGCCCGGCTGGTGTAATACACAGGTTTTTGTATTTTCCTTTCTTCCCTGATCAAGGCGGCGCTGACTGCGGCTGAAGAGACAGCGAGATAGAGAAAGAGTTCTTCTCTTGGCTGTGAGGGACTCAGCAATGGTGGGGAAGAAAGGTAAGCTTTCAATTCTTCAAACGCTCGCTGGCATTCATCGGTCCACTCGAAAGACCTTTTTAACGTGCGGAAGAAGGGTAAGCACTTGTCTGTTGCTCTGGAGAAAAACCTGTTTAGCGCTGCTATCTTGCCGTTGAGGCTTTGTACTTCCTTCACATTTTTTGGTGGTGCCATCTCCATTATAGCCCGGATCTTGTCCGAATTGGCCTCGATGCCTTTCTGGGACACCATGAATCCTAAGAATTTTCCTGCCGTCACCCCAAAGGTACATTTTCCCGGATTAAGCTTCATGTTGTAAGAGCGAAGGGTGTCGAATGTTTCCCTGAGGTCTTCTAAATGATCTTCTTCCCTTCGACTTTTAACCAACATGTCGTCGACATATACCTGGACGTTTCTCCTGATCTGCTGTGCAAACATCTTGTTCATAAGCCTTTGGTAAGTTGCACCCGCGTTTTTTAAACCAAACGGCATTACCTTGTAGCAGAATAGGCCTTGGCTGGTAACAAAGGATGTTTTTTTCCTGATCATCATCATGCATCTTGATTTGGTTGTAGCCGGAGAAAGCGTCCATGAAACTTAACAACTGGTGCTGAGCCGTAGAGTCTACCAGAGTGTCGACTCTCGGGAGGGGGTAGCTGTCTTTAGAACACGCTTTGTTTAGGTCGGTGAAGTCTACACACATCCTCCATTTCCCGGAAGCTTTCTTGACCATTACTACGTTTGCTAGCCAGTCGGGGTAGTATACCTCCCTAATGAAATTTGCCTCTCGTAGCTTGCGGACTTCTTCGGCTATGGCCTGATCCCGCTCCGAGGCGAAGACCCGCTTCTTCTGTCGTATGGGTGGAAAGGATGGTGATACGTTCAACCTATGCACCATGACGGAAGGATCTATTCCTGGCATATCCTCGTGACTCCAGGCGAATATGTCTCAATTCTTCTTGAGGAATGCTACAAGCATTCGCCGAGTGGCGGGACTCGCGAGGGTCCTAATCCTTGTTGTCTGGTCAGGCACGGAGTTGTTCAGAGGTATCTCCTCAAGCCTCTCGGCCGACTCCGTTGCGCTCCGGTGCTCTTCTATGTTCATGGTTTGGAGGTAATCGTCCATTTCCATCATGGCCACATAGCACTCTCGTGCGGCAATCTGGTTTCCACGTAGCTCTCCGACTCCGTATTCTGTTGGGAACTTAATCATTAAATGATAAGTTGAAGTTGCCGCCTTCCATGCGTTAAGGGTGGGCCGCCCTAGGATGGCATTATAGGCGGACGAATGGTCAACCACGAGGAACGTTACATCCTTCGTGATTTGTTGGGGGTAGTTGCCTGCTGTCACAGCCAGCGTGACCGCGCCTAACGGAAACACCTTTGCACCCCCAAAACTGACAAGTGGGGCGTTCGTTGGGACCAGTTGTTCCTTGCTGATTTTCATCTGCTAGTACGCTGGGTAGTATAAGATGTCTGGCGAGCTGCCATTGTCGACCAATACCAGATGCAAGTTGTAGTCCCCAACCTGTAGGCTGACAACAAGCGCGTCGTTGTGTGGATGGTGGACACGTCGCGCGTCTTCTTCCGAGAACTCGATCACGGGGCTTTCCCTTTGGGCTACGTTTGGCACTGGACCCGCCACTTAGACGTTTTGGACCATTCGAAGGTACGTCTTTCGAGCCTTTTTTGACGGTCTGGTAGCCATCCCTCCTACGATCATTCGTATATCACCAATGGGAGGTCTGGGACGATCATGGTCTCGCCGGGGGGGGTGCTCCTGAGGCCCTGGGTCTGCTCTTTCCTTACTTACAAATTTCTGTAACTTCCCTTGCCTTATAAGAGCCTCGATTTGTTGCTTCAAGTCGTAGCAGTCGGCTGTGTCATGACCGTGGTCTCAGTGAAAGCGGCAGTACTTGTCTCTAGAACGCTTATTAGGATCCCCCTTCAGTTTTCCAGGGAAGGTCAGAGCCCCTTCATCCTTAATTTGCATTAAGACCTGATCTATTGGGGTGGTCAGCGGGGTAAAGCTCGTGAATCTTTCTCCCGGAGGCTTAGATCGTCTTTCGTCTCTTTGATCCCCCGTTCTGGGTCTTTTTCTCCCTTAGTCTGATCGGGCGTCTTCTTGCCTCTCCCTTTTTCTTGGCTTCTCTTCTCGGGCCTGCAATGCATCCTCAGCGTTCATATACTTGGTAGCCCTGTAGAGTACTTCTGACATGGTCTTCGGGTCGTTTTTGTATAGGGAGAACAAAAATTTGCCTTTTCGTAACCCGTTCGTGAATGCTGCTACAAGTATTTTATCGTCGGCCTCGTCGACTGATAGCGCTTCCTTATTAAAGCGCGTTATGTAGGATCGCAACGTCTCGTCCTCTCTTTGCTTGATACTCATCAGGCACGCCGTGGACTTCTTATACCTGTGCCCCCCAATGAAGTGTGTAGTGAACTGGGCGCTTAGCTCCTTGAAGATGCTGATAGAGTTGGGCGTCAGCCGGCTGAACCATACCCTTGCGGGGCCTTTGAGCGTTGTGGGGAAGGCCCTGCACATAATCTCATCTGCTACCCCCTGAAGATGCATCAGGGTTTTGAAAGTTTCCAGGTGGTCCAGAGGATCCTTCACCCCGTCATAGCTATCTATATTTGGCATGCGAAACTTGTGGGGTAAAGGGAAAGAGTTCACGGCCACAGTGAAGGGCGAGTCGGTACGGTTGACCAGGTCGTCAAGATCACTAGAGACTCTCCCCTTGAGGGCGTTCATCATGACCTCCATCTGTTCCCTCATTGCTTGCATCTCAGCGGCAATATGTGGTGGAGTCGCATCCATGAGGGATGGCGTGCTCACGTGTTGCCTTTCCGGCCTGCTAGGGGCGCGGCTGCCCTCAGGTCTTTCCTGATTCCCCCTTGGAGCACTAATTTCTTCCTGATCTTCTGGTTGGTCATTTTATGCTGCATCCTTCTGGCGTAGCTATTCTTCCAAGTCGAGGTTCCGTTTGGTGAGACGCTCCACGGCGGCACTGAGAGTCCGAACTTGTCTCTCGAGGGCAGTCGTGGGTGGTTCCTCTCCTTGAACGTCATTAGTAGTTGCCATTGAGCGAGTGAGTACCATGCAACCCTTTAGTCCGGGAAACGATAGTGCAGCTTAATTGCTTCGAGGTTTCCCACAGACAGCGCCAACTGATGATGTCGAAAATCTCACCAGTGAGTTGCACGATACTTGTACGCTCGAAACGACACCTGCACAACAAAAAAGGAGATGACCTAACAGAGAGCACCGGTGTGATGCCGGCCAAATACCCTCCGAAGGTCAAGTTAGAACTTTTTTTCAACTCTAGAGTGCTAGAGAGAGTAAATTATGCGTACCTTGATTTGTGAGGGTATTGGGGTTTTTATAGTGGTCGAGGATTGACCTTTTTCCTTGGAGCAGAAGTCTTTTCCTTATAGGAATCCTCATAAGCGTAGATTGCGGGATTCTTTCCTTATAGGACTCTAATACTGGGCGTGGAATACAAGCAACCTCCCCATGCTTGATGGCCAAGTCTTAACTTTTACAGAGCCGTCGGCCTTAAAACCGTCAGCCTGCTTTCTCCCCTTCAGCCAAGTTGGCGTCAGCTTCTTGCTATACGAGTAACCAAGGAGGCTTTGAATAACCGTCGGTTAGAACTGGAGCCTTCAGCCCCAGTTTATCATGGTTCCGTCAGCGTCAGTTATCCGTGACTGGCCCGTCAGCCAAAGCTGGAGCTGACGGGTTAAGCCCATGACCTGCTATGATAATTCTTCCACATCAAATACCAAATTATTGCATTAGTATAAATCTACTGGATGTGTTATGACTCATCATGAAAGCCTCTCAACCCCAAGCCAAGTTTATAAAACATAACAAAATTGAAAACTATCTTAATTTGTCAAAAAACCTATATATAGTGGCCATGCTCATTTTAATTTATAGGACCAATCGACCTTTGTGGGGTAAATGTCCAATCGGACACACAACCCAAGCAGCCCAAACCCAAACTTTGTGGGGCTAGCTCCAAAGCTTAAAGTCAAGAACTAAAGACAGAATTACATCATTGGCTAAGTGTGTAGACAAAAAATTCATCATAATGGCTCAAATCAATTTGCCTGTGGATAAAACACAGTTTTTGATTTGTAATAGTTCCATGTATAGATTCTGCTTGCTTGTTGGCCCTGCTGCGAGAAATGTTTTAATTTTAGTTATAAAATTGTTCACCTAATTTCTAGGTCAAAGGCAGTTGGATCAAATTATCAAAACCTAGTGGTGCAATTATTGATGATTGATGTTGACACAAATCGTATCAATGAGCCAAGTAGCTCGATGGATATATAGCTCCTGTTCTGGGTGGTGTGGACTCAATGATTGTTGCTATATATGCTACTGAGGAAAGGGATACTTTGGATGGTGCAAATTGAGCATTAAATCCGTGTCTTAATTCACTTTTATAATAAGATGCGTGCTGTTTTGAAATGCATTTTATTCAATGAATATTTTTCTTTCCTGCTACAATCATTCATTGTATCTGCTTTTGCTTGTACGCATTATATGCTTTTAAAAAGACAATTGCTTCTAAAATCAAATTACCGAAAGGCTATGGGCATCAATGCCCCCATTAGAGCGGGATTTAGGGGAACTCAAACCCAAAACCAAAGTTTTGTTGGCCTAAGGCCTGGTCACTAAACCACCACCCATGTTGGTGTCCATGCAATATTCAATTGGTTAATTACTTATATTTAATTGATAGCTTAACTTAAAATTTGAGATCTAAATTATTACCTTGGTTGTTGTTAGGTAATTTCTCAATAAATAATACTGAAGTGTATCATCAAAATAATATTTTTACTTGGACATTTTTCACTTCGTCTGGCTTAACTAATCATTACAATATGCCTACACACCTAAAGATCATAACATAGTTATTCTATCTTCTTTGCTCAAAAAATAAAAGGATCATAACATAGTTATGAATATCATTATCATCAAATATCTACGACTATAAGATCGATATGACCATTACTTGTAAACGTTGAGTTTTACTTTTAACAAGTTAATTGCTATCATTTCAAACATTTATAAATTATAGCAAAGCTCCAAATTTGTTTGTTGGGTTAAATCGATAGAATTACTTTGTATAAAAAGCCAATACTGATTGAGAAGGCAGCAGGGCCTTAACGTGAGGCTACTTCTACATATTTAGCAATAAAGTTGGCGAAATATTATTCACTCATCAGATCTCTTACATGACCCAGTACCTGTGTCTATATAAGCAGCTGGTAGTAATATAATGATTCACTCATGCAAGTATAGGGATTACGTTAGAATGGCTAGTGTTCTTTTCATTGCCTTTATCTTTTTTATTACATTGAAACTCAACCATGTCAATGGTGCTCCCTATTGTGGTCCAATTGTAGCCAATGATACTGATCGGATTCAATTTGCTCTTAACCTTGAATTCCTTGAAGCAGAGTTTTTCGTAAATAGTGCACTTGGTCATGGACTTGACAGCATAGACCATCTTATGCATCAGGGCGGTCCACCTCCAATTGGTGCCAAGAAGGCCAATCTTGAGCCTCAAGTTCGGCAGATCATTGAGGAATTTGGTTATCAAGAATTTGGTCATCTCAGGTCTTAAAAGAATTATTTGTTGGGTTTTGTAAAGCCTAGTTTATTTTTGGCTCATTTTGTAGCCTATTGTAACCCTGTAAGCAGGATATAAAAGCCACTTTTGTGATTAGGATTTGTGACCACTACTATAGTTGTGTTTTTAGAGAGAGGAAAAAAAAAAACACTGTAGCCGTACTTTATAATTTTTTTCTGATAATAGTGAAATTCCTGCAACTCCATGGACGTAGGCAAATTGCCGAATCACATAAATACTGTCTTATACATGTGATTGTTTTTTCTTTGACGTATGTTTTCTCTATTTTTTTTGTTTCTCACAGGTTGGAATTTTGGTTGAATTCCCAACAACTAGTATCAGAGCCAAGTTAGGTTTGAGTGGGAGCAATGGCAGAGGAAGCAGGAAAGGCGTCTGGAATAGAAAAGTTTGATGGCACAAACTTCGCGTATTAGAGGATGCAGATTGAAGATTATCTCTATGGGAGGAAATTGCATCTACCTCTTTTGGGGACAAAACTTGAGACGATGAAGGCTGATGAATGGGCTCTTCTTAACAGACAGGTACTGGGAGTTATCAGGTTAACTTTGTCTAGGTTTGTTGCACACAATGTTGTAAAGGAGAAGACCACAGCAGATTTGATGAAGGCTTTGTCTGGTATGTATGAAAAGCTGTCAGCAAACAACAAGGTGCATTTAATGAAGAAACTGTTCAATTTGAAGATGGCAGAGAATGCATCAGTAGCACAACATCTGAATGAATTTAACACTATCACAAATCAAATATTGTCTGTAAAAATTGATTTTGATGATGAGATTTATGCTCTGATCGTCTTGACTTCTTTGCCAAACAGTTGAAAGGCAATGAGGATGGTAATAAGTAATTCTACAGGAAAGAAAAAGCTCAAATACAATGATATTCGAGATTTGATTCTAGCTGAGGAGATTCGCAGAAGAGATGCAGATGAAATCTCAGGATCTAGTTCTGTCCTAAACCTTGAGACAAGAGGCAAAGATAATAACAAAAATTCAAATCAGGGCAGATCAAAATCCAGAAATACTAATTGGAACAAAAGTAAATCTAGATCTGGCCAACAAGTACAATGCTAGAATTGTGAAAAAATAAGTCACTTTAGGAACCAATGCAAAAGTCCTAAGAAGAAGAATGAAGATGATTCTGCTAATGCTGTTACAAAAGAGGTACATGATGCATTACTTCTTGCAGTAAACAGTCCACTTGATGATTGGGTTTTGGACTCAAGAGCTTCATTTCATACCACTCCACACCGAGAAATCATTCAGAATTATGTTGCTGGTGATTTTGGTAAGGTGTATTTGGCTGATGGTTCAACCTTGAATGTTGTGTGTATAGGAGATGTCCGGATATTGTTACCCAATGGATTTGTTTGGTTACTAGAGAAGGTTCGACATATTCCTGACCTAAGGAGGAATCTGATTTCTGTTGGACAACTTGATAATGAAGGGCATGCAATACTATTTGTTGGTGGTACTTTGAAGGTTACAAAGGGAGCTAGAGTATTAGCTCGTGGAAAGAAGACTGGCACTCTCTATATGACCTCAAGTCCAAAAGACACAGTTGCAGTTGCTGAAACAAGTACTGATACAAGCCTATGGTACCGTAGACTTGGTCACATGAGTGAGAAAGGGATGAAGATGCTACTATTAAAAGAAAAACTACCAGAATTGAAGTCCATTGATTTTGACATGTGTGAAAGCTGCATCTTAGAAAAGCAGAAAAATGTGAGCTTCTTGAAAACTAGCAGAACACCGAAGGCTGAAAAATTGGAGCTAGTACACACTGTTTTGTGGGGGCCTTCTCTGGTTGCATTTCTTGGAGGTTCAAGGTATTACATCACTTTCATTGATGACTCAAGCAAAAAGGTATGAGTTTATTTTCTGAAAAATAAATCTGATGTATTTGAAACTTTTAAAAAGTAGAAGGCCATGGTTGAGACAGAAACAGGTTTAAAACTAAAATGTTTAAGGTCCGATAATGGAGGAGAGTACATAGATGGAGGGTTCAGTGAGTATTGTGCTGCACAGGGAATTAGGATGGAAAAAATCATTCCTGGGACACCACAGCAGAATGGTATGGCTGAGCGCATGAACAGAACTCTCAATGAACGTGCTAGGAGTATGAGGTTGCATGCTAGACTACCAAAAACTTTCTAGGCTGATGCTATTAGCATTGCAGCTTACTTGATAAACCGAGGGTCATCAGTTCTCATGGAGTTCAAACTTCCTGAGGAAGTTTGGAGCGGTAAAGAGGTAAAGTTCTCAAATTTAAAAGTTTTTGGTTGTGTTTCTTATGTTCATATTGATTCTGATGCTCATAATAAACTTGATGCAAAGTCTAAAATATGTTTTTTCATTGGCTATGGTGATGAGAAATTTGACTATAGGTTTTGGGATGAACAAAACAGGAAAATCATCAGAAGTAGAAATGTGATATTTAATGAACAGGTTATGTACAAGAATAGGTCAACTGTAGTGTCAGATGTTACAGAGATAGATCAAAAGAAATCAGAGTTTGTAAACTTAGATGAATTGACTGAAAGTACTATCCAGAAAAGGGGTGAAGAAGATAAGGAGAATGTAGATTCACAGGTAGATTAGAGTACACCTATAGCTGAAGTCCGCAGATCTTCCAGGAACATTAGACCTCCACAGCGTTATTCACCTGCTTTAAATTATCTCCTGTTCACTAATGGTGGTGAGCCAGAGTGTTATAGTGAAGTCTTGCAAGATAAAAATTCAAGCAAGTGGGAGTTAGCCATGAAGGATGAGATGGATTCCTTGTTGGGGAATCAGACATGGGAACTGACTGAATTACCAGTAGGAAAGAAGGTTTTGCACAATAAGTGGGTATACAGAATAAAGAATGAGCATGATGGTAGCAAACATTACAAGGCCAGATTAGTTGTTAAAAGGTTCCAGCAGAAGGAAGGCATTGACTACACAGAGATATTTTCTCCAGTTATGAAGATGTCAACAATTAGACTGGTGCTGGGAATGGTGGCTGCAGAAAATTTACATCTTGAGCAGTTAGATGTGAAGACGGCATTCCTTCATGGTAACTTGGAGGAAGATCTTTACATGATTCAGCCAGAAGGGTTCATTGTTCAGGAACAAGAAAATCTAGTCTACAAACTGAGAAAGAGCTTATATGGCCTAAAACAAGCTCCTAAACAGTGGTACAAGAAATTTGACAATTTTATGCATAGAATTAGGTTCAAGAGATGTGAAGCTAATCACTGTTATTATGTTAAGTTTTTTGACAATTCTTACATCATATTACTATTGTATGTGGATGATATGCTTATTGCAGGGTCTTGCATTGAGGAGATTAATAATCTGAAGAAGCAATTGTTAAAACAGTTTGCAACGAAAGATTTGGGAGCTACAAAGCAAATCCTTGGTATAAGAATCATTAGAGACAAGACTAATGGTACATTGAAACTTTCACAGTCAAAGTATGTGAAGAAAGTTCTCAACAGGTTCAACATGAATGAAGCTAAACCAGTGAGCACACCCTTAAGTAGTCATTTCAAATTAAGCAAAGAATAGTCACCGAAAACAGAAGAAGAAAGGGACCATATGAGCAAGGTGCCCTATGCCTCAGCTATTGGTAACTTGATGTATGCTATGGTGTGTACAAGGCCAGACATTGCACATGCAGTGGGAGTTGTGAGCAGATTCATGAGTAGGCCTGGAAAGTAGCATTGGGAGGCAGTCAAGTGGATTTTGAGATATCTGAAGGGTTCATCAGATACATGTCTTTGCTTCACAGGTACAAGTTTGAAATTGCAGAGTTATGTAGATGCTGATTTTGCTGGCGATATTTTTTTTTTTTTTTTGGTTAAAAGGAAACTTAAATTAGAAACTTGGAATTACAAAGTCTGGGGTAGGCCACACCCCAAGCATCAGCCAATAGTTGGTACAAAATAAAGGGAGGGGGGGAAGAATACAAAAGGAAATTTTCAGTAATGAAGCAGCCTTCTTTAGCAAGTAGGTCAGCACAATGGTTTCCTTCGCGGTATGTGTGGCACACAAGCACTTCTTCAAATGTTTGGATGAGCAACTTGCAGTCAGAGATTAAGGTATAGCAAGGATGGTTAGCCATGGTGTTGTTTTGGGCAGTGACAAAGTCAGTGACTACTTTGGCATCAAGCTCAATGTGGAGTTTCTTAATGTTTATATTTTTAGCTACAGTGAAACCGTCTCTTAAACCCCAAAGTTCAGCAGCAAGGGAGTGGGTGAAGCCAATGTTTCTAGAGAAACCTCCAATCCAGCTGCTTCTATGGTCCCTTATAAGTCCAACAGCACTAGCCATGCCTGGATTGCTTCTTGCGGAGCCGTCGGTATTCAGTTTAAAGAAACCAAAGGGTGGTGGCTTCCATCCAACTGAAATTGTATTGTGATGTCATTTTAGAGCTCGGAGAGGGAGTGCAATGAAGAGCTCAAGGGATATGGATTGAATTTTCTTGAGAATGTCATCCAGTGAGAAAGGTTTATTCTCCATAACCAACTTATTCCTAGTGGTTCAGATTGCCCAAATAGTAATAGGGAATAATGTTTGCCACGGTACGTCCGAGAAGAGGCTTGTGGGTATGCTTTTGGAAGACATAGTTTTGATCCATGCTGCCGTGGTGGTTGAAGAGTAGAAAAAGGGTGGAGGGTGAGGGATGATTTTGGGCCAAATGGGGGCAGTGGCAGTGCAGTCGCGGAATATGTGCAGAGGGGTTTCAGGGGAATTGTGGCATAGAGGGCATGAGGAATCCATGATGATTTTCCGATAATGGAGCAAGGATTTAGTGGGAAGGCTATTGTGGCAGGAAAGCCATATAAAAGTACTGATTCTTGGGAGAGTAGGAAGTTTCCAAATCCATTTCCATTTGTTGTGCGGAGCTTCAGAAGTGAGACCACAAGCAAGGTGGTACGCCGATTTTGTGCTAAACTCACCATTCGGTGAGGGAGACCAGAAGGTGGAGTCATCATGTAAAGGAGTGTGGGGCTTGGGAGTGGCACGAATTAAGTCTTTGATGAGGGTGGGGAGATGAAAGGATAATTTGTCAAGACACCAGTTGCCCGAAGAGTCCCAAAGTTCACCCACTTTTAGAAGCTCTTCATTTCTGCTTAGCGGGCCATGGATCATGCTTCTCAAAGGGCCTCTACCCGACCAGTTATCAACCCAAAAATTTGCCAAGGAGCCAGTGCCCAATCTCCAGCCCGTGCCAAGAGTACAAATATGATCAGCCTTGAGTAGACCAGTCCAAGTTGTAGATATTTTTTTTAAGGCCGAATGGTTGGGTGGGTATTTAAGTGACAAAGTTTTGGCCCAAATGTCCATTGAGTTATTTCGAAGAGCCCACACTCTTTTGGCTAGAAGGGCTAAATTTCTTGCATAGGCTTTTTTGATTCCCAAACCACCAAGGAATTTTGGGCTTGTCACTGTGTTCCAATTTTTGAGGTGGATTTTTTTGGAAGCTTCAGTATCACTCCAAAGGAAGTTTCTATTGATTTTATCAATTTCCTTGCAGACTTGTTGGGGCAAAAGGGTGCTTTGCATGGTGTAAGTGGGAATGGCGGAAGTGACGGAGTTGATAAGAGTAAGGCGACCCGCAAGGGAGAGAGTTTTGGCTTTCCAAGAAGTCATTTTGTTACGGATCTTGTTGATGATAAAATTAAAAGCTCTTTTATCTCTCTTGTTTGTGAGAATGGGTACTCCAAGGTATTTTCCAAAATTTCTAGAAGAGGAGATTCCTAGCTCAGTTTCCATGTTGGCCATATTAGAGGGAGAGGTGTGAGGAGAGAAGAAAATCTTTGACTTGGCAAGATTAATTTTCTGACTCGAAAGTTTGCAAAAAGTGTCAAGGGCTTTCTTGATGGAAAAGCAATTTTTCTTGGTGGCTTTGGCAAACAAAATGAGATCATCAACAAAAAATAGGTGGGAGAAGGGAAGGCTATTTCTTGCTATTTTGATGCCTTTCCAATTACCCAATGAGACTTCCTTGAGAATGAGCCATGCAAGGTGCTCCATGCAAAGGATGAAGATGTAAGGGGAGAGAGGGTCGCCTTGACGGATGCCTCTAGTGGGAGCGAATTGGGTGAGGCGTTCCCCATTAAGAAGAACAGAGAGATTGGAAGAGGTGATGTAGGACATTATGAGATCAATCCAAGCAGGGGGAAAATTGAAGTGCTTAAGGGTATGCCTGATAAAACTCCATTCAAGCCTGTCAAAAGCTTTTTCAAGGTCAATCTTAATAGCCATGGAACCAACTTTACTTTTGGAAGTAGTCATCGAGTGAATGATCTCTTGGGCAATAATGATGTTGTCACTAGCCTTTCTACCCGGAATAAAGCTGGCTTGGAAGGGGTGAATAAGGTCACTAAGGTGAGGTTTGAGCTTGCTCACCAAAATTTTTGTAATGGTTTTGTACAGAGTGTTACAGAGACCAATGGGGCGAAATTGGTGGACAGTTTCAGGTTTGGGGGTTTTTGGAATAAGGCAAAGGAGGGTGGAGTTTAGCTCTGAGGGGATATTTTTATTATTGAAGACATTTCTAATGAGGAAGCAGATGGAGCTGCCTAAGGTGTGCCAGAAACGTTGGAAGAAAATGGGATGGAAACCATCGAGACCCGGAGCCTTGTGAGGTTTTAAAGAGTTAATGGCAGCATGAATTTCTTTAGTGGTGATGTTTTGGGGAAGGGGGTCGTCCACTTGGAGTAGAGGTGTATCAATATTTGGGAAGGGGATGGTAGAGATTGAGTAGGTGGATTATGTAGTGTAAAGGGAGGTGAAGTGTGAGGTGATAAGATTTTCAATGACTCTAGGGGAGTAAGTCCAACTACCCGTGCTATCCATAAGGCACCAAATTTTGTTACGATGCCTTCTGCGAATGGTAGAGATATGGAAGAAGTTAGTGTTCCGATCTCCCAACATGTTCCACTCTGTTCTGGATTTAAGAGCCCAAAAATCTTCTTCAAGCTTTAGGATGTGATGAAATTCAGCAGTGAGCTCTTTTTCTAGTTTAAGGAGGAAGTGGGAGGGGTTAGAGCAAATGGCTATTTGCGTGCCCTTAAGTCGAGCGAGCACTTTGTTTTTTCTGTGAAAAATGTTTCCAAAACATTCTTTATTCCAAATCTTGACCCTGGTGGTGAAGTTGTTGAGAGTTCGCATGATATCATCGAGGTGGTCCTGAGAAGCTTCTTGGACAATATCATTGAAGGAGGGGTCATTGAACCACATTGTCTCCAGTCTAAACGGTCGATTATTGGAGTTAAGAGGTGGTCTGTCAGTGCTGACAAGTAAAGGGTGGTGATCAGAGGAAGTTTTAGGGAGATGCGTAACAGTGGTGTCTTCAAAGAGGAGTTGCCATGAGGGGGAGCAGAGAGCTCGATCAAGCCGTTTCATGACAAGGTTTGAGTCTCTTTTATTTGACCAAGTGAAACGAGGGCCGTTGTAGCCTAGATCAAGAAGGTTGCAATTATGAAAGAAGTCGTTAAAATGGGTTATTCGGCTACGGTTGGGAGGAGTGCAACTGAAACTTTCATTATTGCTAGCAATGTCATTGAAATCTCCTGCAATGAGCCAAGGCAGAGAGAGGGAAGATGCAAAGGAAGAGAGGTTCTCCTAGAGATGTATTCTAGTGCTTAAGTGGGGGTTAGCATAAATGGCAGTGAATATCCAATTAGAAGAAGGATTAGAGGGGCATACCTGAACGACAGCGTGAATTGCTTGGTCAGTAACAAATAAAATGTCGAGGTCGGTGTCCTGAGCATTCCAGAGAATCCATATGCCACCGCTGAAACCCGAGGCATCAGAGCGGCAAACATTGTTGAAGCCAAGAGAAGAGCTGACTTCCTCAGCTCTGATGCCTGAAATGTGAGTTTCCATTATAACAGCTTGCGGGTCTAAGACGCCTTGTCATATCAAGGAAGTTTCGACGGAAAGAAGTGTTCCAGCACCCCTGCAGTTCCAGACCAGAATCTTCATTTCAGAAAAGTTGGAGGGGATGGTTTGATGGATCAGGCCCAACCTAAGGTCACTCAGAGTTGGGGTTGTGCGTTCCTGTGTAAGCGGGTTCAACAAGAAGAGGAAGGTGCGAGGTGTTGGGCAATGAGCTGTCATTCTGAAGTAAGATACCTGTGGGAGGACTTGAATGAGGGAGGTGGTCTCCTCTGTTCCACGAAAGGGAAGGCTGATGAGGGAGTTCTCGAGGGAGAGAAGTGCTGTCAAACATTCTTGGGCTTCGGTAGCGCTCTGCACGGGCTCCGTCCTCAGGTGAGGGTGAGTGATCCCTATCTGGATAGTGGGGAGGAGAAAGGTGGTCGGGGAGACTATGGCGAGGTCTGGCAAGAAAGGAATGACGACACGGCCGAAGGGAGAGTTCAGAGGTGGTAGGGAAGATTGGCTTTGTAATGTCCTCAATACTTCCTCTTCGATGTGCTCCCAAAACCCGTTGGGGCAAGTTTGTATCCATCGAAGAAGGTTGGTTCGAATGGGTTGAAGGCGGTTTTGGCTGAGAAGTGCCCACTGGTTTCGTGTTAGAGGGTCGAAGAAGTTGGTGAGGTTGAGAGTCTGAGACATTATTAGTGGAGTTTACTTGTAGGTCTGAGTTTGGAGATGTCGAGGCGAGGTTGTTATGGACGTCCATGGTGATATCATTGTTTAAGGGGCAGTCAGGAGATGTTTCCAAGGTTGTGATGAGCTGATCAGCGGGTTTTGGGGCTGGGCTAGCCATAGGAAGAGGCATATCGGCGTGGGAAGTGTTGGAACCCAGAGAGGTAAATGCAGAGCTCTCAGTATTGAGGGAGGTGGAGACATTAGCAAGGTTTGGGAAAGATTTTGAATTAAAGCTGGAATTCTCGAGCAGAAGGGGAGCAGGGACCAAGTTGACCGTTGTTTTGGTGGGTATCCAATGTGTAGCAGTGGCTTTGACAGATGCTTTTTCAGAAGTCTGACCCGATGTGACAGCGCGTGGGTGTGGTTCATTTGCATCAGAGCTATTGGGGTTAGAGGTTGAAGCCTCGTTCAGATGCGTTAATGTAGTGTTAATGGGCTAGGTAATGGGGATTTTATGGGCCGAAGCTCTGGGCATGGAAGTGGGCTTGGATTTGGGCTCACGTGGATAAGAATTTTCGCCGCGGTACTTGGCGTTTGAATGTTCGGAATTGTGGGCATGGTGTTGCAACGTTGCTGTTGGCCGGATTTCGGCGTTGTGATTTTTTTGTTTAGGAGATTTTTTGCGTTGGACCAGCATCCATTCCCTGAATTCGTTGGTGGCGGAATCCGGCGAAGGTTGTGAAGGTGGTTCAGTGAAGTTGGGCACGTTTTCGGGGCGAATGATAGATGGACACAGAGGAGCTCTATGACCAACCCGGCCACATTCGAAACATATGGCTGAGATGCCCTCATACTGGATGGGCTGAAGAAGAGAGCCAATCCTTATTTTGCTAGCGATATTGATAGTAGAAAGAGTACTACTGGATTTGTATTTACTCTGGGTGGTACAGCTATATCATGGGCTTCAAATCTACAAAAGATTGTTACTTTGTCTACTATTGAAGCTGAGTATGTTGCAACAACTGAAGCTGGAAAAGAGATGATTTGGCTACATGGTTTCTTAGATGAATTGGGTAAGAAGCAGGAGATGGGCATTCTACACAGTGCCAGTCAGAGTGCAATTTTTCTTGCTAAAAATTCGGCTTTTCATTCAAAATCTAAACATATACAGACAAAATACCACTTTATCTGGTACCTCGTTGAAGATAAGTTGGTAATACTTAAGAAGATATGTGGATCTAAGAACCCAGCAGACATGTTGACTAAGGGTGTCACTATTGAGAAGTTGAAGTTGTGTGCAGCTTCAATTGGTCTTCTAGCTTGAGGACAGGAGGATGAGTTGCAGGGATGAGGGATTACTTTTGGAGGATAGCGGCTGATGTTGGTGATTGAACTAGTCTCTAAGTGAGAGATTTGTTGGGCTTTGTGGAGCCTAGTTTATTTTTGACCCATTTTGTAGCCCATTGTAACCCTGTAAGCAGGATATAAAAGTCGCTTTTGTGATTAGGGTTTGTGACCACTACTATTGTTGTGTTTTTAGAGAGAGAAAAAAAAACACTGTAGCCGCACTTTGTAATTTTTTCGTAATAATAGTGAAATCCCTGCAACTCCGTAGACGTAAGCAAATTGCCAAACCACGTAAATACTGTCTTATGCGTGTGATTATTTTTTTTTTTTTACGTGTGTTTTCTCTATTTTTTTTTTTTTTCTCACAGGTTGGAATTTTGGTTGAATTCCCAACAACTTGTTAGGGAAATAAACACCTTGGGGAGCTTCCTTTGAGTAATTAATATAACATATAAAGACATACTTTAACTCAAAAGGCTTAAACCCAATGGTTATGAGCTCAATTATGTTATATTAACCACTCATTCTTCTTATCTTTATTTAATGTGGGACTTCACTCACACGTGTAACCCAACAATCTCCCCCTCACGTGTGAGCCTCTGTCACTCTGTAGGTTTCAAGACTTCTCTGTGGGCCATGAATAAGTCCTATTCGCTCCCCTTTGCCTAATGGGCTTTTCACTTCATCAGTGCGTCATCCATGGGTCTCTCGTACGCCATCCATGGGAACCATGTGTCAACCCTACACGCACATCCATGGGAACCCCGCACGTCCATATCCATGGGAACCTTGCATCTCATCATTGTCTACCACCATTGGCAATAATACTCCTTTGTTGGGCCTTTTCCAAGATCGTTAGTGTGGGCTTTATGGGCTTGCTTGGTGTAATATATTGTCCCTGCTCTAACTGCGAAAGGAACCTCAATAGCCTGCCTTGCCACCTTTGCCCCACACCACCATAGGCTCTAATACCACTTGTTAAGGAGATAAACACCTTAGGGAGCTTCCTTTGAGTAATTAATATAACATATAGAGACACACTTTAACCCAAAAGGCTTAAGCCCAATAGATATATGCTCAATTATGTTATATTAATCACTCATTCTTCTTATCTTTATTCAATGTCGGATTTCACTCACACGTGTAACTCAACATTATTATGATTGAATTACACTTATACTTCCAAGTTTACAATTAATTATTATGTTTTGGGCCAAAATGGGCAAATGCCCTTTTCATGCAAAAAAAACCCAACGTTTTGCCCCCTAAAATGCCACTATAGGACTTTAAAACGCCACTATAAAGCTCTCTGAACTTAGTATAGGACAATCAAACTTATAAAAAAAACTAGTATGGAAGTCGAGTTCATAGAGCTCGAGTTCCATAAATTTTTTTATTTAATTTTCAGTTTGTTATAACTCGATTTTCTACGAATCGAGTTTTACATTGAAACTCGATTTTCTCTAAAAGAATGCATTTCCCTAATTAGTTTGTAAAATAGGACAAAACGCTAATTTTTTTGCACAAAAACGGCATTTGCCCATTTTGGCCTTATATTTTGTATATACGTATGTTATTGCCTAATCTCATTGATAATGATGCTCTCTAGACATAACTTTTCAGGGCTACTATTGCCGCAACAGGTGGAATTCCAAGGCCTCAGTTGGATCTCAAAGCTCAGACATTCGCAAACATTTTTAAACAAGTTTTTGGTTTCAAATTGACCCCTCCATTTGACCCTTATCTTAACACGATCAATTACTTGTTTGCAAGCAATTTGATCCCTTACGTAGGGCTTGTGGGTTATGTTGGCACCATTCCAGTGTTTAAAAGCAGTTATTTTCGAAGGGTAAGAACCCGCAATTTCTTCCCACAAATCTAATTACTTTTTTATAAATAAATGTATATATATACTAATTAAGAAGCAAGAACACCCTAAAATCTCTTAATCTCCGTGTTAGATTAGATATGTTGAGAATTGAGATCACTCTCGCATGCATGTGATATATATATATATATATATATATTTTTTTTCAAAACTTCTTTTGATTTTAAATATATATTTAACCATTTTGATAGTCGTTATTTATTTTGAAAAGTTAAAATAGAACATAAAATACCTCTTCAAGTAAATAAAATATACTTTAAATATATATTAATATTATCGTATCCCATATCTGTTTTGGTAGTTGGTTGCTGGGCTTCTAGGAGTGGAGGCTGGACAAGATGCAGTTCTAAGAGCATTACTCTATGAGAGAGCCAACGAAAAAGTGATGCCCTATGACATTACTGTGGCCGAGTTCATTAGCCGTACTGCTGAGCTTAAAAATAGATTAGCAATATGTGGTATCAAAGATGAAGGCATAATTATACCTCTATCCCTTGGTGCAGAGAATCGTACAAACAGTAACATTCTTTCAGCTCATACAGACTCCCTTTCATTAAACAGCTTTTAATATTTGGTAGAAAAATGGTTCTTTTATCACACATAAGTCTCCTGCCCAGTCATACCTCCGTGTCATTTGATTGTGAATAGCAAATTATGACCAAATATTTTGTGGCTAGCTAGACTCCCAAGTTTCCTAGCAAAAGACTTTTTCTTTATTATTGACTTATTGCTACATTGGGTTAAGACTTGTAAGCCTTATTTCTCATTTGATTATGAATAGCAAATTGTGACCAAATATTTTGTGGCTAGCTAGACTCCCAAGTTTCCTAGCAAAATACTTTTTTCTTATTGCTACGTTGGGTTAAGACTTGTAAGCCTTATTGCTTATGTGGTACTGTACAATTTCATTGACTTGCTTTTCTATTCTCGCTATTTACTTCTTGACCGGCTTTCCTCTAATTGCTATTTTCTTCTTTCTTGATCAAAGTAACATCCCCATCATTTTCATTAATAAAGAAATGAAATTACAATATTTAAATATTGAACTACACGATTTTGATATTGTACTACGTCATTTTGATTTTCATGAATGGTACACTACAATGTTTGAATATTTCACTCGTGACTTGGCCTAAGTCGTGAATGACTTGTAAAATCTAGCCTGTCAAAGACTCTTCAAATTCCAGCGTATACTTCTCACGTGGCTTGTTTCGCGAGTTGGCACTTGCGAGCTAGTTGTAAAATCCTCATTTTTACAGAATCTTCACCAAACTCTCACACACAACTCTTACATTAAATCCCACAAAAATACAGAGAATTAATTGAACATAATTACAATCAAATTTGACACTGAATTAAAGCCAACAAAAAACATAGTTGTAAATCACAATTTACAAAACTCTTGATTACAAATTGTCATTTGTGATTTTTTTTAAAATAAAAAATACATATTAATTAATTAAAAAATTAACGCTAATAATGCATTGTTGTCAACCTCTAGTATTGATATTTCAATTTTTTTAAATCTTTGAACAAAGAACTTCAACCCCCTAAGTTTGAATCCTAGTTCCGTCCCTGCTTTCATATGCTCGGACACCACCTGAGATCTTAAGGATAGTGTATGGAACTGGCAGTGAGTACAGGCCTGGTGGGTTTTATCCTAATGGTGCAGGTAGGAACATTGCAAGGCGATATCTTTAGCCCAGCATAAGAGATTCCATTAATTAGAATTTAGATATAATAATAACAATAAGAATAAGACTAAGAAGCTTCCAATGAACAAAGCTTTTGGAATATGTAGCAGAATGTTGAAGTAGTCTGAATAAAACTGAATTTGAATCCCCTCTAGCTACCATGTGTTTTAAGAAAAACAAATTATTATATCGAATAAGAATGAGGAGCTTAGACTATTTTGAATTTGGTTTGTTTATTCGTTTGTTAGAATTTTGTTTCCAACTTATTCATCTTATTTTGTTTAAATATAACTTTCTAAAGTCTCAATTTAATTCTTTTATGTATAGACTTTTATCCATCTTTATTTTTTTGATCAAAGAAATCAATGGAAATAAATCCAAACAAATACTAAGATAAATGTAATACTAATATTTAGGTAGTAGACTAATGATACTTCTCTTGTAAAGGGGGAGGCTTTTAAGGTTTGACTAATGTTAGATTTATGATGATTTCTAGATTGTAAAAACTCATGCAATGGAAGGCACTAGTTGGAATCTCCATTTTCTTCTCTTCTCTTGAAGCCAAAAACTTATCAATTAAATTTTTTTTTTTTTTTTAAAAACTGTAACAAATATGAACATTGCTCTTATAAATCTATATATTGGACGCCATGAGCCATAGATCATGCAACTTTAACACATGAAAAAGAATCATGCAAATCCTTGTCAACTGTCAAGTATCATTAGATAAGGATTTTAATGAGGTAACAGTCACAGAGCTTTACTTAATTGTATTTAAAAAAAAAAAAAAAATTGTTTTTTGAGAACAACTTAATTGTATAATTTAAATTTGAATATATGTTGTAATTAACCACTTAAGCTAAAGCGATTTGTTGTACGTAATTTGTATATAATATGTATATGGGCAAGCTTGTAAAACCCACCTCATAACCTTTAATTTATGTTTTTCTTTCATGGTATCAAAACCCTATGTTATAAGACTTTAGGAACCAATATATTAGAACTTCAATTTGTAATATGTTAGCAAACCATGATCAAAACATAGAGTCTAGGTTTAGGCTTACTCAAAAAATGTTTTAATGTGAAATTTGAATCGAGTGATTGCAGGATTTATTGGACGAAATCTGAAAGGCTTGATCAATTGAAAATTAGACTTGATTGATCGAAACTCGTGCAGATTTAATTTTCTGCAAAATTTCCAATTCAACCTAAGCCCATATGACGTGTAGGGTTTTTTGTTTCACTCTAATTATAAATGGAAAAACTCTAGCTACGTTTTGTGAGTCTTTTGGAGAGTTGTGTGTTGAATCTTCTATAAGATCTTGAGGTGTTACCTTCATACACACATAGAGTTGTCAAGATCAAGATTCGCATCAAGAACTTAATGATCTCTTCAATTGCTGCATAAAGAACTTTAATGAAGATCTAAAACCTTTGAGTGGAGTCTCAAAGTTACAAGTAGGAGAACTTGTGATTGCAACAGATCAAAGAAAGAAGTAGTTCACGAATTCAGAGCTGTCACGTGGTCATGGTAGTAAGTTTTTTACTCGAGGTAGCAATAGGATATTAGTGGTCTAAGTTCTATTATAAAAATTTCAATTCTTTCATAGTGGATCTGTTTTACCTTGAAGATAACTAGGTTAAATCCTCCCTAGGTTTTTTACTGGTTAGATTTTCTTGGGTTATCATATCGTTGTGTTCTTTATATTTCCGCATTATTTACATAATATGATTTTATTGTGTTAACATAGAACTGAATAATTTATTTAAGTAATCACTTAGTTAAATAACTAGGTTAAACAACTTATGTTAAGGGGTCTAAAAACTTACACCCTAAATCTTGCGACAATGGCATTTTCTTTATTTCTTAATGTCTCTCACACTGTGTTAATCAAGCAAGCTATGATTTGTGGCTTGCTCAATTCCTCCATCTTTTGAAAATTCATAATTTTATTGGTTTTTTTTTTTATCGAACTAAATTATGTCCATCTCACTTTCTTCTTAATTCTAATGGGAAACCAACAACTGAGTTAATCTGTTAAGAACCTAAAGAGTTTGGTGGTGTTAAAGGATTGTGGTAGATCTCTTCGAGGGGATCTAGATCTCCTTAAGAAAAAGATGGAGAAAGATATATTAAGATAGGAAGAGAGTAATGAAATCACAATCAGATTATGCATATCTCTACAATCACAACTTAACCCTTTTATACAATTCATATCAGTAGTAACTACCTCCAACTGGCTCCATTATTTCAGCAACTAACCCCAATACCTGTAGCTAACTCAACTTCCTAACTAACTCAATCACTAGTAAATAACTATTGCCACTGCCAACTGCTGTTTATAATTGAGTACAACCTTACAATTGAGTACAATTGAATAAGTACCTATCATTACCCCTCCCATTCAAAGCACCTTGCCCACAAGGTGAGGAAAGGAAAGCTGGAGCTGGTGCAGGGACTCCCAAATAGCCTCTTCTATGGTTGAACTTGACCACTGAACTAACACCTTAATAACATCACGAGATCTCAAGGTCTTTGTCCCAGTCTATAAAACTGCAATGGGCTTAGTGCAGAGCTATCTTGTATCATCCACTAGTGGCAATGTAGGAAGAGAAGTGACATGCTTACCTAACTTCAACTTAAGGCAGGAAACATGAAAAACAGGATGGACTTTAGATTCTAGAGGCAAGGCCAATTTGTTGAATCACCTAAAAAGGCCCAAAGTACCTAGGTGAGAGCTTCCATTTACCCTTATAAGCTAGGGTCCTTTGCCTGTATGGTTGCAGTCTAAGATACACCCAATCACCAAGCTGAAATGATTTGCAGCCCTATGTTTATCTGCATAAAACTTCATTTTTTTCCTATGCAACCAAAAGGCGACCCCTGAGAGTAGGCAAAACCTCTTATCTTTGACTGAGTAAGGAGTCAAGAGCATCCACCCTAGTGGTACCAGGTATATAAGCTTGTAATTTAGGAGGTGGAAAACCATAGAGTGCCTTAAAGGGAGTGAGCTTCAAACTGGTGTGGAAGTTGGTGTTAAACCAAAACTCTGCTAGAGAAAGCCATTCAGCCCACTGATTAGGTCTGTCACAAGTAAAGGCTCACGAGTATTGCTCCAACCTCCTATTTACCACCTTAGTTTGGCCATCAGATTGATGATGGTATGTAGTGGACATGGCTAGAGTAGTACCCTGCAATCTGAATAGCTCAGTCCAGAAAAGAGAGTTGAAAGTGGCATCCTTGTCACTCACCATAGAAATAGGCATTACATGAAGCTTGAAGATATGTTGCATGTATAGAAATGCAATTTTAGCAGCAATGTAGGGATGGGAAACAAGCACAAAATGAACATATTTTGTCAACCTTTCTACCACTACTAGGATGGCTTCAAAGCCCTGTGATTTGGGAAAGCCTTCTGCAAAATCAAGATTGATATCAATCCAAGGAATGGTAGGAATGGGCAAGGGTTAAAGTAACCCAGCAGGAGCAGAAGTCTCTGATTTCATCCTCTGGTAGATATTACACTCCCTAACAAATTGTTTGAGGTCAGTTTTCATGTCATGCCAAAAGGATTCCTTTTTAGCTTTCTAATAGGATTTAAGGAAGTCAGAGTGACTAGCCAAGGGGCTACTATACACATGATGTAAAACTTGTGCTTTTAGAGGACAAGTAGAGCCTAAATAAAACCTTCCCTTGTAGAAAAGCAAATCATTTTGGAAAGTGAAACCTTATAAGGCCATGCCAAACTTGATTGATTGAATGATATGTTGAATCTCAACATCTGAGGAGTAGCTGTCCTTAAGAATGAGCAACCAAGATGGATCTGGAACTAACAAAAGGCACAAACATCCCTCAGGAACACCTTTACCACCCAATTGGTTAGAATCAAATTCAGGAATGGATTCAAACTGTCTAGAAAAGGCATCAACAACCTTGTTATCTACTCTTTTCTTGTACTCCACCAAAAACAAATAACCTAGCAGCTTGTCCAACCACTTCTATTGTGCTGGTGTTGCAATTCTTTATTCAAGTAAAAACTTCATACTTTGATGGTCAATCCTCACCACAAAGGGTTTTCCCACCAAATAAGGCCTTCATTTCCTCATTGTAGTAGCTAAGGTCAGCAATTCAGTTTCATAGGCAAACATATGAAGATGCTTCCCTTTCAAGGCTTGGCAATGAAATGCAATGGGCCTTTTGTGCTGCATCAAAACAACACCTAATCCAGAACCAAATGCATCACATTCAATAATAAAGGGTTGTGAAAAATCAGGGAAGGCCAAGACCAGAGGATGAGATACTGCTTCCTTAAGACTATTAAATGCTTGTTGAGCCTCATCAGTCCAATGGAATGAGTCCTTCTTAAGAAGATTAGTCAAGGGTTGAGCAATGGAACCATAACGCTTGATAAACTTCCAATAATAGCCTGTGAGTCCTAAAAACCCCTCAATGCCTTAACAGAAGTAGGGACAGGCCAATACTGCATGCCAGATGTCTTTTTAGGATCAACTTAAACACCATTGCCTAAGATGATGTGCCCCAAGTACTCCACTTCAGAACAACCAAACACACACTTTGACTTCTTAGCATACAGCTGATGGAGAAGTAATGCATCCAACACAGTCCTTAAATGAGTCAAATGGGCAGATAAAAAATAGCTAAATACCAAGATGTCATAAAAGAAAACCAAAACAAATTTCCTCAATAAGGCTTGAAAATAGCATTCATCAATGCCTGAAAAGTAGAGGGAGCATTGGTCAACACAAAAGGCTTCACTAGAAATTCATAGTGACCCTCATATGTCCTAAAAGCTATCTTAGGAACATCCTCAAGCTTCATCCTTATTTGGTGTTAGCCAGACTTGAGGTCTAACTTAGAAAAGATGAATGCACCAGCTAATTCATCCAATAACTCAACCACAATAGGAATTGGGAATTTGTCCTTAACAGTGGCTTTATTAAGAGTCATATAGTCTATATACATCCTCCAACTACCATCTGCCTTCCTTACTAGCAAAGCTAGTGAAGAAAAAGGACTCTGACTGGCTTGTATAGACCCCATGCCCAGCAATTCATTAACAATTTTTTCAATTTCTGATTTCTAGAAGTAGGGGTACCTGTAAGGCCTTTCACATACTAGCTGTGTTCCTTCCTTAAGTGTAACACAATGCTCATGTCCTCAGAATGGTGGTAAGCCAGATGGGACCTCAAAGACCTTATAATACTCATCTAATAAGTTAGAGAAAGCTGTTGGGAGTTGTGATTGTACTGCAGCAACAAGTGTGGCATCAATGATCTGAAGGACTAGTCCATTCCTAACTGAGCCATTAAAGAACCTATCAACTTCTTGGAAGGAAGAACTAGTGGGTTTTACCCCTTGCAAGAACACCCTTTTACCCAAATGGCAAAACTCTATGGTCAATAGCTGGAAGTCCCAGCTAATTACCCCCAAAGTGCACAGCCATTTAGTTCCCGACACTACCTCACAACCTTCTAAGTGCAAAACATTAAAATCAATAGTAAACCTATGCCCTTGCATCAAAAGAATCACTGCATGACAGACCCCAAAGGTTTTAATGACATTACCATCAGCAACCTTAACATCCAACAACTAAGAAGAATCCAAAGGCAACTTCAAGATTAGTAATATAGCAACATCAATGAAATTATGAGTACTACCTAAGTCTAAAAGTGAAACCACATCATGATTATTAATTCTTCCCTTAACTCTCATGGTTGTGGAAGATGGATTACCAAATAAAGCATATAAAGTAATTTCAGCAACACCACTACTCTCTTCTTGCTTCTCAAGCTATTCAATCACCACTCCATTATCGTCTATCTCAACCCATTGCACCCCATGAGGCTTCTGCTCAACTTCCAGAGGTAATTCTTCCAACAAGAACAACTTGGCTCCCTTACACCTACAACCACTCTGCCATTTTTCATCACAGTTATAACAAAGGCCTAACTTCCTTCTTTCCTATTAAATAGACATATTGGCTGGAATTGGGTCATGCTGCCCATTAATGGAAAAATCGATTGACCAAGCTAGGCAGAATCCAACACTTCAATTCCTTGAATGGCATCAACTCTTCAATATGTTAATCCCATCAATTTTCCAAATCCTACACTTCAATATGTTCCTAATTTATCAAAGTTTCAATTACAGTTTCATTTAGCAATAGAATTACCAAAAAATTCAACCTTTAAAAGCAAGATGGTCTAAATATTTTATGTTGTTTCTTTTGATAGATTAAGATATTGAATTAACGCACTTGTAAGGATATGGGCATTAATGCACTCATTAGAGTGGTGTTTAGGGGAACTCAAATCCAATACCAAAGTTTTATTTGCTTAAGGCCTGGTCACTAAACCACCTCCCCCGTTGGTCTCCATGCAATATTCAATTGGTTAATTACTTATATTTAATTGATAGCTTAACCTAAAATTTGGGATCTAAATTATTATTAGTTAATTTCTTAATAAATAATCTACTTAGGTAGTAGGCTTATAATTAATATTAGCAAAAAACAGACGAGATTTCTGAAGTGTATCACCAAAATAATATTTTTACTTGGAGATTTTTCGCTACGTTTGATTTATCTAATCATGACAATATGCCTACACACCTAAAAGTCATAACATAGTTATGAATATCATTATCATCAAATATCTACGACTATAAGATAGATATGGCCATTTGCTTGAGTTTTACTTTTATCAACTTCATTGCTATCGCTATCAATTTCAAACATTTTATAAATTTAGCAAATTAAAGGTCCAAAGATTCCATTTGTTGGATTAAAATTGTTCAATCGATCGAATTACTTGTATAACAAGCCAATTAATATTGATTGAGAAGGCTGAGCCTTATCGTGATGTATATTTCATAGACACGTATAGTAACTTCTGCATATTTAGCAATGACGTTGGCCAAATATTATACACTCATCAGATATCTTTACATGACCCAGTATCTGTCTATATAAGTAGCTGGTAGTAATATAATGCTTCACTCATGCAAGTATAGAGATCAAGTAAAAATGGATAGTGCTTTCTTTTTCATTGCCTTTGTCTTTCTTATTACATTGAAACTCTGCCCTGTCAATGGTGCTCCCAATTGTGGACCAATTGTAGCCGATGATACTGATCAGATTCAGTTTGCTCTTAACCTTGAATTCCTTGAAGCAGAGTTTTTCTTAAATGGTGCACTTGGTCATGGACTTGACAGTATAGAGCCATCTTATGCTCAGGGCGGTCCACCTCCAATTGGTGCTACCAAGGCCAATCTTGACCCTCTAGTTCGTCAGATCTTTGAGGAATTTGGTTATCAAGAAGTTGGTCATCTCAGGTCCTAAAAGAAATATTATAATTCAATTACACTTATACTTCCAAGTTTACAATTATTATGTTTTGTATGTGTATATTATGCTATGTATAAGCATTGCATTTTTTTAGTTCATTGCTTTAGTCCAACTTAATTTTCTGAAAAATAAAAATTTTCCTACAATAAAAGGGTATCCCCACCTGTAAATATGGAGTATTTTTGTTCACTAATATGATTGTCATTCTTCTTCTTGTTATTTGATTTGGTGACTATTATTAGTAGAGTGATTATGCAGGGAAGATTATTAATGTTTAATAAATGGTCTTTAACAATGATTTTTCAGGGCTATTATTACAGGAGTAGGTGGAATTCCCAGGCCGCTGTTGGATCTCAGCCCTCAGAATTTTGCTAAAATATTTGATGAAGCAGCTGGTTTCAAATTGAGCCCTCCATTTGACCCTTACTTGAACACACTGAACTATCTCTTAGCAACCTATGTTATCCCTTATGTAGGACTAGTGGGTTATGTTGGCACCATTCCAAACCTTTCCAAAAAAAGTTCTCGAAGTGTAAGAATCTCATCACTCCCTCCATGGATCCATTTTCTTCAAATATATATATATATATATATATATCAACTATAGGTACTTAAATATTGTTAGAATATGTACATTATTAGGATATCCTCATAAATAAGTAGATCATGATTTAGTAGAATCAAGGTCAACTTAATACAATTTGATTCATAATGCGATAATTTTAAATTGAATTTTTTTCAATAATTAAATATCAATTAATAATATTTATTTAACTTTCTATGTTTTAATTTTTTTTTTTTTTTTTATCTTCTTACTTTTTGAGATGTAAAATTACAAATTAAGTTTTTGTATTCAAGTTTTATTAGCATCCCTTTTACAATTCATAATAGTTAATTCACTTAATCAACACACTCAGCATCAATTTTCTTTAGTGAAACAAATTAAAGTTGCAGTTGAGTAGGATTTCTATTTACCCAATATTTTGAGGGCCTTCTTAGAGGTAAGAACAGAATACAAAACCCAGATATATTTTTTTTAAATTTAATTATCATCCTACAATTTACTTTTTGTACAATTGTGAAATCTTCTTTTTCCAATATCAGACCATCGGAACCTTTTATAATTTTTTGAGGTATAGTGAGCCTTAGGTGTAGCCCTAAAGCTGGCACTAAGTAGAATACTATTAAACTATTGTAGTTTTATATTTTCATGGATTATTGTGGTGTTAAACTTGGGCATGTATTGAAATTTTCATAACAATAAATATGTAGCTAGCTATTTGGGATTTTCCATCATGGATCTAGGCTGTCAAAGTAAATCATATTAATTTTATTGATTCCACACTTTCTTTCTTTAATTATGTATTTTATTTTCTTCTATATTATTATTTTTAGTTGGTTGCATCGCTTTTGGGCGTGGAGGCTGGACAAGATGCAGTGATACGAGCATTACTCTATGAAAGAGCCGAAGAAAAGGTGTTGCCATATGACATAACTGTGGCACAGTTCACAGACTACATTTCTCGTCTTAGGAACAATTTGGCCATGTGTGGTATCAAAGATGAAGGCATTATAGTACCTCTATACCTTGGTGCAGAGAATCGTACGGACAGCAACATACTCTCAGCTAATACAGATTCTCTTTCATATGCTAGGACACCACCTGAGATCTTAAGGATAGTGTATGGAACTGGAAATGAACACGTACCAGGTGGGTTTTATCCTCATGGTGGAGGTGGTAACATTGCAAGGAGCTTTCTCAAGAAAGCTTAATTATTTGGAGACTTTTATTTGTATTAATATTTATATTTTGGTACATTGAAGTCAAACATGGTTGTTAAATTGTTACGTCTATTTATGGAGTGGTTAATGATTTTTTTTTTTTTTTTTTTTTTTTTTTTGATGAGTGGTTAATGATTGTTTTGTAAAATAATTCAAAGATGAATGTCAAAATTAGGTGTAGATGTGTTTGAATTTCAACTGTATTAAATTTCTGTCAAAATCCTATAAATGATCCCTTAAAATATGTACCTACATGGGAATATATGTGCCAATATGCCATGTCGAAGTTGCCTCATTGCTTGTTACCTACCTGCTCCTTTTGATCCTAAAAATCTGTATGAATTACTAGGATAATTACTGCAGCACATGGAGAGAGAGAGAGAGAGAGAGAGAGAGAGAAGTTTTACACTTAAAGCGTTCATTTTAATGTTAAGTAACTTTTCCATATAAAACTATAAGAAAAGCAAGGACGAAACCAGGATTCGAAGTTTGAAGGAACCAAAGTATAAATACAAAAGAGCTTATGAAAATCAAAACTAACATCTACTAAGAATTATGCATAATTATATCCCAGTGAATATTTTTCAGTAAGCGTATTGTCTATTTTTAATTTTCAAATATTTGCAACAGCACCAACTGTTAAATTTCCATTTTCATATAACTACTGAGAGGTATAGTGTTATATTTTTTTCAAATTTTTTTGGGGGGGTGTCTGCTCTTTGCCCTAACGTGGGTCTATCACTGAAGAAAAGGTCCCCCAAAAAAAATCTAACAAAAGGTTCTTTTTCTATTTCAAAACGCAATTAAGTTATGTGCCTAATTTTTCCTCCAAAAAAAAAAAAAGTTATGTGCCTAATATCTCCTAAAAAATACAAAACAAAATTATGTGCCTAATAATAACACGTTCACAATTTCAACAAAAGTTGAGAAAAAGGCTAGTGGAAGCTTTTTATTGAACCAAATTCTAAAATTAAGATTATAATTATTAAAAACAAATATTCAAGAACAAAATAGATACTCGGTCCAAATTTTGAGGTGCAAAAATTAAAAAATATAGTATAATGTTTTTTTTTTTGGTGGCTAGTAACCGAAGAAAATGTATAATGTTTGCTTGTTAATGTTAACTATATAATGCTAGATTATAATGTTAGCTAACTGAACTTGGGCGAGTGACCCTGCTCAACTATCTTTGGGATCTGAATATATCCAAACGTGCAAAACCAACCCAAGCCCAAATTTTATATTATTCTGATGGGTTATAAAGAAAACTAAAACCCATTTGCTTGATGCCAAAAGCCCAGCTGCTAAGACTATTGCCACACTTTGCAAAAGGCTCTCGACAAGTTACAGTAAATATTTTAGGCGTTGCCGTCTTGGTTAATCTGATACCGCATGATCAGCAACCTTATCCAAAATACTTAGCCCAAAAAATAGATAAACAACCTTATCCAAAAAAAATCTTTGCTCCAAAGTATGTGATTGAGAGAAAGAGCACTCAAAACTTTTTAGTTTTTTTTTCCTAATGAAATAATGGGACTACTTTACATGCCTCTCGCCCTCCACATTCCTGTCTTCTCCATAAACTCAGGCTTTCATCATTTGCCAACAGACTTTGAAGCTCTTAATTCTCATCGAGAAATTGGCTCTCCAATGCCTTTATGTGACCAAAGATAGCTAGATTCAAAGAATGGGACCTAGAGTGTTCTCTTATTTGATCTAATTTTGTTTAGCTTTAATATAATGATGACTAATACAACGATAGGTTACCTACTATGCAATTCTCTTTGCAACTAATCCACCTTTATTATTATGCTTTCAGGATATTACATGGTACTTATGATGAAATTTCAACTTTAGAGAACAAAATATATATGTAAAAAAATGATATGACATCAAGGTCCATTTGATGATTTATTAGTGATAATGTACCCATCATGTAGAGCATGCATTTTCTATTTGAGCTGTTATTTAATAGCTTTCTGCTTTCTCCTTTTGCTTTCTCTATGGCCCATTGAACTATTTGAGAAGTGGATACTAAAGTACATTGCAATCTGTGTGGTGGGGGAAGAGAGGGCTTAAAGAGGGGGGACCCGGACCACACAGCTGAAGAGAACAAGATTCGAATCCATCCTCTTCATAGAGCTATAGTAATGAAAGATATTCAGCCTGTCTTTGCAGATTTTACTTTCTCCACATTTGATTTTTGTGAGCATGCTACTTGATATGCTATATTGCTCACAATCTAGATACATTCAAAGACAATTAATCAGGACTTAAAACACATATTCATTGCAACTTTGAGAAATTAGTCATTATTATAAATAGTTTGAAAGCATTCGGGAACCAATCTTCTCAACAACAAACATTAAGGTAAGACTGTCTATCAATTATATTTCTCAAATTACGTAAAAGCAAAAATTGTGTGCACTAGATACAATTCTTTTAATAAATTTGAAAGCATTGGGCTAGAGATTTGTAAGAAAATAGAGGATTATATATTCAGTTTTTCCACATTGCAAGTCAAACTGCCATAACTTGAACGGTTATTGCTCATGGTAGTGCTTGCTACTAGAGCAAGTTACAAAATATTAACAGCCTAAGAACCATAGAACAAAACCCAAAAAGTAGAGAGAATAGTGGAGAGGAAGAGATATTCTATTTTTCATGAGTTTCACAAATAAAGGAAGTTACACCCTTTTGTAACCCACTTAAATATTACTTATATTAGATGGGAGTTACCCCCCCCACCCCCCCCAAAAAAAAAAATGACCAGCCAAAGGTCATGCCTACTAATAGGTGACCTAATTGTCCAAAATTCCAACAAAATTCAATTCTTTACTACCACAAAATCAATATTTTAGTAAGTTCATAGGACTTTCCTTAATTTTTAAAATGTATTATTGTGTCTTTCTCTATACCTAAAATCAACTAAATGTATCCCTTGACTATTTCAAATTAGTAATTATCTAATCATCTAGATACAGTCAAAGATAGTTAATTAGGACTTAAATACAAATTCATCCCAACTTTAAGAAATTAGTCATTATAATTAGTTTGAAAACATTTGGGAATTGATCTTTTCAACAACAAACACTAAGGTAAGATTGTCTATCAATCACATTTCTCAAATTCCATAAAAGAAAAAATTTTGTGTGCTAAATGCAATTCTTTTAATAAATTTGAATGCATTGGGTTAGAGATTTGTAAAAAAATAGAGAATCATATACTCGATTTTTCCACGTTGTAAGTCATGCCACCATAACCTAAATGGTTGTTGCTCATGGTGATGCTAGCTACTATAGAGCAAGTCACAAAATATCCATAGTCTAAGAACCATAGGACAAAACCCAAAAACTAGAAAGAATACTGGAGAGGAAAAGACATTCTATTTTTCATGAGTTTCACAAATGAAGGAGGTTATACCCTTTGTAACTCACTTAAATGTAAGTATGTAACTTATATTACATGGGAGTTAACTCCATTAAATGTGGCTAGCCAAAGGTGATGTTCACTAATGGATGATCTAATTGTCCAAATTCTAACAAAATTCAATTCTTTACTACCACAAACCAATATTTTAGTAAGTTCATAGGATTTTCCTTAACTTTTAAGGTGCATTATTGTGCCTTTTCCTATATCTAAAATCAACTAAATGTGTTTCTTGACTATTTCAAATTAGTGATTGTCTAATAATTCAATAGTTGAAAATTGGAGGATTTGAATCTTAAATATATCTATTGAAAACATCACAAAGAGACAACCACTTGAACTATAAAACTCTTGACAAATAATTAACTATTTGCTCAACCAAAATGTTACTATCTTATAAATATGAAGTTTTGAGAACCCTTAATTTTTTAAGTTCTTCTTCCTCATTCTGGATAAATGGACAGAGCCAGCATCGACACAAAGCCTTTATAATATGACATTGTTTCTAAATCATCAAGGGAACTGTCTTTTCGAGCTCACACAAAATATCGGCCATTTTTACAAGGAGGGAATTGCATGCGCATGCTGGGGCACGCTCGAACATGGTGCCGGGGGCAATAACAACCACACCTTATGATTAGGTGCATGACTGCACAAATTTCAAAACAGGTGGTGGGGTATATTTCAAGATTTCAAAGCTTGTGAAAACTAACAATAATTCAACCCTATGTTTACACAGAGGCCATTGCTGATTGGACTGTCCCAATGAAAGTGGCATATCATTCAGAAATATTATATAATATAGTATCAAATACAAGATCAAGAAGTTGACATCCCGTTGAAAAATCTGGTGCACGTACATAAAATATTGCTACAGAATGTACTATGTACCAACCATATTGGTCATGATGCAAGCTAATTATGCAGTCAATGTTCACGTGTTTGCAGTATTCAATATTATAATAACGCTGTCTCTATGAAATGGTTAAGGCGATAAGATGCAACGAAAGTCTTTCGGTAAAGTGCTGTTATTATTCGATATTCGTAAAGGCAATCATACTCATATACTTGGGGCATATTCGATCTAACTCTACCTTTGCATTTCTTTCTAATGACATCAACTCAAGTTAGTGCTTTCACTCATGGCTATGGAAAGAGACTCATGCTATGTGAAACAAGATCCTCTCAATTTTAAATGATGTGTTATTATATATATAATTTTGAAAGTATAATTTTTTTTCCCACTTGCTAACAAGGGTGTGTCTAGACTCCAAAGTTTTTCGAACATTATAATCATTTTTTTTCTTTCCCTATTGTGTGAAGTTTCTTTATCTCACACATACCAAGTAATTATAAGGATCAATTATTTGAAAGTTTGGGACATAAGATCTTATGAATCTTATGAGACCTTGAAAATTACTAGGAGAGATTATTATATTTAATTTAAAACATAATTTAAAAAGAATATATATATATATATATATATGCATAATTCAATTATTGGAAAAGAAAAAAAAAAGGGAATTTAAAATACATCTATTTGAAATAGAAAAAATAATTTCTAGGACATTGAAAGGTAACTATTTTTCCCATCCACCTTTTCCCAAATGTGATCATCTTCCAATATCTCGTTAGTATTAGGAGTTTGTCAACCCTATTCAGACTTTGAGCTCATGCCTGTGCTCTTATTGTGCCAAAAAAGAAGACATGATGTAATTTTTAGTGATGAGATGCTTTCTCACTATGTTACCTTTACAAATGTGACAATTATAAGTCATATGGTGCCTCTTATGATGGGAGATGAAGGCATGTCCTTTTATTTTTTTTGTCTCTTGGCCTGAAAGTCATAGTTTTTTCTTCTGTTATTTATTTATTTATTTATTTATAAGGGCTGAAAAGTTATGGCTTTTATGGTACTAAGAGGGAAAAGTTGATCTCCAAATTAGTTTGAATAGAACTCTTCAAATTTCATCTATTTCTTTTTATTAGATGTGAATTTTGAAAATTTAACTATTGGATTGAATTTTTTTATTATATCCTTCATGCTTGCAAATTTCAAAAATATCAAAGATCAATACCTATGTCATCAATCAAATGTTTAAATTTCAAATTTTTGTGTTCTAAAATTATGCATAAAAATAAGTTTGTTGATTGAATAGTAAATAACATTCGATTTGAACAAAGTTTAACATGCATATTAAAAACATAAAAAACATGTAATCTAATAGTTAAATTTTCAAAATTCATATCCAATAAAAAGATATAAGAATTTGAAGGATTTTTCTTTAAACTAGTTCATATCGAGGTTCGCAAAATTGTGCACCTAATTTTGATTTCTAATTTCTATTTCACACTACATTTCTTCTAATAACATAACTAGAAGTCAAAAATCTTATGTGTAGTTCAATATTACGGCTTATTTCTTTCTATTAAAAAAAAATTAAAGGGCGATGACCAATAATGTTTCGCTTTAAATTGGTTTGGAACTATCTCTTTTAAATTACTAAGACATGAGACTATCAACGTATATTATTGGGTAGTGTTAATGGGCACCGCAAAATACCCGTTAAGAAACAACTTTTATGTCAATAAGGTTAACTTTTTGTCCAATTTTTGACCAATTTTATAGGGCGTAGAGTCAATAAAGCCAACTTTTTGAATTTCACTTGTCATTTCATTATTATTTTCAACCCTTTCTTCAATTTATATCAATTTTTTATTAGATAGACCTCATAATAAATCATCTTTAACAGATATCTTACGGTAGCCATTAACATTTCCTTATATTATTTAAATAAGCCTCATAACTTAAAATATATATATTATCACGTAATTAAAGTTGCACATAAATAATATCTTCAATTATGGCATATTGAGTTATAGGATGATAGCTCCAAACCTACGTGGAGGTAAATGTTTTTCAGGAATATATACATATTAATGGCCTCCATTTAGATCCAAAACCATGCGGTGAGAAAAATAGAACGAGGGAAATGTGCACCCATTTTTGCGGGGTGCTTTTGCTTTGTCTTGTCAGACTATAAGACATGTTGAGTAATGACACAGCAGGTTATCCTGTTTCCCATGTTGCATAACAGCTGGCAACTTCAACTTCAACTTCAACTTCAACTCCATTGCTCGACACATGCATGCATCAGTCAGCTTTTAGCTGCGGCATTTATCCACACCAAACTCTATCATTTCCCCTGGCCCTGCGGTCCATGTGAATATGGTTCATCTATTATTCTATGCAATGACACAAATATCTTAATGTTTTCTTTCCTCTACTGCAAGTTATTCATTTAACATATTAGCATTGTGGCATGAAATCTTAATTTAGAAGTAAACTAAAAATTACTATAGTTACGCCTAAATAGGAAACTCACACTAATCGTTTCTCATTAATCATTTTTTATTTACCACAAAAAACATCAATATGAAACGATGAACTAATACAAGTTCTTCAAAAACGCATATGAAATCGTTCTACATGCAAAGGTAGTGACCCCAACAATTTTATGATGCACCCCCTTTAAACTTCAAAATACAATTAGGAGGACTACAAAGAAATAAGGGAAAATTATTAGCCAACAAAGTAGTGATTCTTCTATGGCAAATCATTCTAATTAAGTCCCCCACTTTGGATCCCTAGGACTAAAAAAAGAAGCTTTCACATGGGAATTAAGCAACTCAAGAGCCGCTATAGACTTGATGCACCTTGGTGTTTTATATTGGTTGATCGAGGCCCCTTGATTGATGAACAAGTCCATCAACTCCTCAAACGTACCTAGCTCCACCACTCGAATCTCAAGGGGCCCTATAGACTTATCAAACGTACGACATCTTCTGTATATGTAATCGAGCTCTTCTTCCACAGCAATGCAACATTCTTGTAGCACCTTGTCATCGAGTGCAATGTTGGCCAAGTGATCTGCCTTTGATGATCCATGAAATTGAATTTCCCAATACAATACATAATGTCCAGGCATAGTTGATGCATCCGCATAGCTAGTGTACTCCACGAGTAGAGCACTGTAAGGTTCTAGCAATTTCTTGGCCACAGTTATGCTCTTATGCAAATCCTCTTCGTTGGTTTTGTCATTGTCAATGCTGAGAAGGACATTTCTCCTGCATATGAATCGAAATTGTGGGGCCCGATTGTGAAAGCCGCTCACTTGTAGCACGTCACCAATACGATAACGATAGAGTCCTAATAAGACATGTACAAAAAGCTTAGCATTAATGACAATACGACACTAGTGGTCTCCACTGATGTATATATATTAGTGCATACATAGCATAATTGGTATGAGAAAAAAGTTTTGGTTAAGAATCTGTTTTTTTTTTCTTTTTTCTTTTTTTCTCTCTCTCTTTGTTATTGTATTGAAAAGGACTTTCATTTCAAGGGTAACAAACGTAAAGAATATTTTTCAACCTTAAAATGAAAGTAAGAAAAATAAGAATAAAAGCATTTGTCCCATTCTTCTACCCTTATGCTCCATCAATTAATTACACGTCCATTTTTTTTCTTATAAGATATTATGAAAAAAAAAAGATACAAATTACAATATAGTTAGTAGTACATAAAGTATAACACATAGAATAAGATATACAATTTTTATTTGAAAAATCAAATGCATTTGTAAGTAAAGACTCACCAGCAAAGGTAGTGACCACCAATTCATAATAACAGCCAAGCCTAACTTGTACCAGGTCAACAAGCTTATCATTGGGTACTTCATCTTCTTCACCTACGTTCATCAACATTGTCCCATTCTCTCCCAAGGGAATAAATTCAAAATAACCCATATTGGGCATGAGGGTAAATGCTGCATCAGAAGGGTCACATAAGGGTTTCAAGTTGACCCCAAAGAAACATTCTGATGAGGCATACATGGGTGACACCAATGGCAATTTCCCATCACTATAATACTCTAAGGCAGGTATATATTGTGCCATAGAGCCAGTTACCACAGCCTCAATGTACTTAGCCCTTGGCCAAAGTTGGCACAAAATTCCCTTCCATGGTACACGGCTACATATGTCCTCAATCTCATTAGCAAGACATGGGTTTGGTGATGAAAGCAAGATAGACATACATGAAAGGCATTCAAGGTCTGTGATCATGGGGTCTAGTTGGCCAGTGCGGATATCATTGCACAAACGAACCCAGTTGCGCTCAAGGAATGTGATGGCTCTGAGGAAAGCTGAGGCAAACACAGCTCCTAGCCTTAGGACTTGGTGGCGGTGGATTAGACCTGCTAGCATTTGACAATACATGCTTTGGCTACTATCTTTGCACAAAATGGCCTGGTCTGGGCTTGTGTAGTCATTGAAAGGGTCTTTTGCTCTGCACTTGAAGTGCTTGCTCTTGTAGTAGCTGGTGAGCACAGGTCTAGCTGGTAAACCACAAGGAGTGGACATTTCTGCCTTGATAAAGTAGAGGTACATGGCCTTGCCCTCGTCAAGACCAGGCACATACCTGGAATTAGAATGTCAATAACACATGCTTAATTAATTTGAACCAAGAAATATTCTTGTATGGCTAAAGAGACATCAGTTGTGTTTGTGTTATAACTAAAAAAAAAAACTTTAAATACAATCAAATTCAATGCAAGCTTTTGTAATTAAGGTTTTGTGATATGAAACGTGTTACTATGCACCAGCTAGAGAATACATGATTTTAAATGATAAATGATAAATCTAAGTCATAACGTAAATTGGAATAAAGATAGAATTATCTAACCGATTCATGATTGGCATGATGAGGTTGTATAAAAATGTTTTCCTATCAAGATCTTCTGCAATGGAAGGCATCAACTTTGGCTCTCCAGCTGAAGTCCCTGAACTGCAAGTACCATGACACCAATTATTAATTTCCTCACAAAAAAAAAAAAATTTACTATATGAAGATAACCCACAAAAAAAAAAAGAAGAGGAAAATAGAATCAAAGAGAGAGAGAAACCTGGATAGCATTTCTGTTATAGGGTGACCAGTAATGAGAGAGGAGTCTTCACCATTAATAATTCTTTGGATATAAGGGCGAATACCCTTGTAAGTAATGACAGGGACATTTCGCTTGAACTCTAATATATTTTTTGAACCTTCCATATACTTAAAAAGATACTCAGTTTCACAATTTCGAGTTAAGATCTCTGTCAAGATGCTCTTTTGTACTTCATCAGCCTTCTCTGTAAGTCTCTCAATTTCCTTTAATGCCTCCTCACCTTTGTACTCCAATTTCTTCCCATCCATGCTATCAGATGAAGGCACTTTGAGTTTCAATGTTCTTCTCATGGACAAGTTTTAAAAGCCAAAGGGTTTATATAATGAGTTTGGCTGAGTAAAATGTCTCTGTTTGCCACCTCAGATATGGACCCTCACAAGCTTTTCTTGATTTGAAATCCATCCTTCACCATGTGAAGTAAAAACTGTGAAATTGATTTGTATGCAATTACTTCTTCATCTTTTTTTAGAGGGTGAATACATGTCTTTATTTTATCCAAACAACTTAACCACTATATAACAGCATCAGGATTTTCAGGTTAACTTTTTTCTTGCGTTCGTAATACAGACAAGAGCACTCTAATGTGACATGCATTATATTTAAAGATTATTGTCTTATTTGAATAATGTAATGTATGTGACTACAATGTGATTGTTTCCAATTAAGCTATTGATATCAAAACTACATTCACTACACCAAAATAAGTCTATTACATCAAAGGTTAATACAACAAAATTAATATAGTAGTATTAGACATAATATCACATCTAAAAATTAAAAGTTATTGTAATAGTAACTTAAAAGTAGTAAATTATTACATTAATAATGGTTAGTTGCAATAATTTATAAATTTCAGCTACAATAGAGGCTTTAATATTAAATTGAATTTAGAAAATTTTTTGCAATAACTTAAATTGAAGAAATCATTGTAATAACTTGATACCAATTATTTTTTGATATATTACAATAAAAATTTCAAAGAGACGGCTTATTGCAACAAATCTAACATTGCAATAACTAAATATCAATTATTTTATAATCTATTGTAATCATCTTTCTTTTTCTTTTTCTTTTTTTGATAAGTAATAAAGATGTATATTCAAAAAAAACTACCTCATGCAGAAAAACATAAAACAGAGAAAAAAAAATTACAAAAAAAGATGATAAAAAACAAAAAGAAAAGATACTATAATTACAAAGAAAAAAGCTAAGAAACATAGGGAGAGAGTCACTAAATATGAGTCCCCAAACTTTATACCAATCAAAAAGGGAGCCACTAAAAGAAGCCAATAACTAATCATCGGAACTTTCCATGTCCTCAAATGTCCTCAAACAATCATGTTGATGATTGTTTCATTTTTCAATATGAAACAATCATTTATTACAATGAAGATACCATTGCAATAATTTGACCCAAATTATTTTTGTCAATTCTTTGCAATCTGTTGTAATAAAATTCGTGAAATAATAATATATTGCTACAAGATATTCGAAATAGTAAATTGTTTATTACAACAATAAATATATTATTACATCAAAATTGTCATTAAAATATTTAAGATTTATTGCAACAAAATTTTTTTATAGCACAAATTTATTACCTCAAAATTTATTGTAACGCTTCACATTTTTGTTATAATAAACATTTTTTGTTGTGATTATTGACACATTAAATGAAGGTTACACCCACACAAAAAAAAAAAAAAAAAAAAAACCCTTTTTTTATCCAAACAACTTAAGACTACGTTACAGCATCAGGATTTTTAGGGTAATTTTTTTTTCTTGTATAATACACAAGAAATGTACTCTAAAGCGACGTGCATTTAAAAATTATTTTCTTATGTGAATAATGTAAATTGTAATAGGAAGAGGGGTCTATAATGAAACATTATTGTAAAATTACAAAGTACAAACCATGAAACTTTATACATATACCATTTGGTATTGATTCGATAGAGTGCACAAGTAGAATTATATCATTTTATTTTTTTCTAAATTTGATAGAATTTTGGACAATGTGTGTCAAATAGTAATAGGCATATATATGTACAAACTAGTGGACAACACTGAGATTGAAAGTATCTAGTTCTAGGAAAATTATTGTGTAATCCCAAAATATCATAAATGTATACTCTCTTCTCTCACATAAATGATAGGTCTCACTAAATTTAATTCATTGTGAGACCCACCATTCATATGAAAGAAAAAAATACGCATTTATGATACTCTAAATACTCTAGAAGTATCTAATAATTTTCTTTGGTTCGATATGTATCATTAATTATCCACATAATAGAGGTTTTTGCTCCTTCCTTATCTCAGTGGGATAACAAAAACAAACCAAGAAAAACAAGCAGATAAAATCAAATCTTATTCTACTATCTGTTCCCTCTTTCAAAACAGAATGTGACATGTAACACACGCAGAGAAACCCTACTTACATTCCTTTCAATAGCAAAGTAGCTAGTGCTTTACAAGCTGAACTGTGCACGCTACAAAGAACATTTAGAACACACAAAGCCAAAAATTTGCAGTCACAAAAGGTCATTCAATGTCCCCAATAACATAAAGTTATTCCTAAAGACCATATTTATGGAACTAGATGGACTTACAAGGAATTTCATTTCCTTAATTATGTTGAATTCTATGTGCATGGCTCAAGTGGACTGCCGACTGCCTTGCCTATAATGCATTAAAATCAAAAACAGTAATACAAGTCTACAATGCCATAATCGACATCTTTGCCATTCAGATGAGGTTGGTGCTCGTTGCATCTCTTTCAATCCTTTTGTACCTTATTATTTCAAGCATGTGAGAGTTAGCTTTATACGTTGTATCAATACGGAAGCTGTCCTCTTCGCCACGAGCCATGTGACAATTCAAGCAAGACAATAGCACTAGTGTAATGGAATTTCTCTTGCCATTCTTGGGAAGGTTGTGATAATGGAAGAGAAAGTTAAAATTACTACTGGACCTCATTTTTTCTCTATCACTAGGTGGAGCAGCACATCGCGTGCTATCACTCACATCATGTTGTCCGCCAATATCTCTATGGAAGTATTCACCTTATTACCAAATTTTCTATTAACTTATATACCAACATTAGAATCACTTCGACCCCTTATGTACAACCAGGTTATTAGAGATTTGGACATAAGTAAATAACCCTCTTCTTTGAATTTAATCAATATTATTATTGTCGCCATAATAGTATAGACAACAACTTCTTCAGCAAAAAGAAGATGATATATATCATATAAAGCTTGAAAATAAATGGTAATTAAGAGCAATATTTGGCAAACCTTTCGAGAATATATCATGTGTGCGATATCTTTTTATGTAACGGGAATCATTCTTAGTGTATAGCATATTAAGGTGGGTAAGGGTTACATATATGGGGCCTAGGGAAAGTCATTATCTTTATAGAAAATTTTTCACATTGAAATGTGGTCTGATATCCAACTATCCTCTCGTGGCACTTTAAAGGGTTCTATATAGTTTTAAAGACCATATCCTTTTCTCTGATGAAATAAAGCCACACAAAATATTGACATGAAGAGCACTAACAACTAGCTATCACACTAGTGAGACAAAAAAAAAGGACTAGGAGAAAAGCTTCCTATAGAGAATAATGCAAGGGCGAGAGTATTTCATTCAAGCAGCTTATAATGGAGGCCAACTTTTGGAAAGTGAAAAGGATAGGGTATGTCAAAATGAGACGTACAACCAGCTTTAACATGAAAAGTAGTCTCTTTTTTTTTAGAAGTCCGGGTGTAATGACGTGTATATTTCCTGAATAAGTATAGCATATTGAGTATGCATATAGCTAGGCCATATAGCATAGCTGACACATTAATACACTTTCATCACTTCATTTCATGTCACATAGTGAGACATGCAATTTTGTTCTGTTGTTCCTAACCTAGCTAGCTTTGGTGCTTTAGCTTCACTTTTATTGAGATATATTTGCGTTGTGTTAATGGAATCCAATCTTTATGTCTATTCTAGAGTACGGATGTACATTTACTTCCCAGCTTTTAATTGAGTATACTCATGAATGAAGCAGATATCAAAACTAAAGTATGAGACAACTTTTTAATGGAGTTTATCTTGGATAATATGTACTAACAGAATGACAATGTATCATTGGAGATAATGTAAACAGATTCTATATATATAATCAATTTAATAATAATAAGTCTAGTAAAACCATGTTTTTTAAAACTATTTTCATAGTTAATATTATTTGTTATAAAAGTATAGTTATTTTTCTTAACAAGTAATGTCAAAGATGAACGAAGATAAAATTACTGCGGCTCAATCTCAACAAAAAAATGTCAAATTCTAGTGAAAAATATTGCATCCTTAGTATTACCCTTTTATATAAAGACAAGTAATACGGTTGAACTAAAAGACTGAGAGAGTTTTTTCTGGGTTACAAAAAATTAAGTATTATAAAAATTCAAAACCGTTGTTCTGGTTTGCAATCTACATAGCCAAATAACACAATCACGTACCGAAAGTACATGTATAAACTACTACGCAAAGTAATCAACAAAAAGCAGGAATCTAAATTTTCTGACCACGCAAGCGCACACGTCATTGAGAAATGATTTCAGCATGTCGGTAAGAAATCACGTAAATGTATTGAATCTTATTATTGCAAATATATATTTTCTTTGAAAATTATTATTGCATATATGTATAATTGTAATATGAACTTTTTTGTGCTTTTGCTATGTATATTCTTGAAGACTTTTTAACTTTTTACTAACATTTCAGTACTTAAAACCATGAGCTTTCTTGAGTAATATATATATATGCATGGTTGAAACTTGAAAGAGGATCAGTGGGGAACATCTATCATCTATGAAGTCCCAAATCACAAAAAGCAAAGGCCGGCCATAAAGATTTTTCAATGAATTGGTCCAATTGGATATGTACAACCATGAGAACCATTCCGAAGCATTAATTTCAGTGACTTATATCTGAAAGCGAAACCACTCAAATAATATGACATAACAAGTAGTAAAGTTAAGTCAGGAAGAGCTAGCAGAAAAATAACTTGAAGCCTAGAACGAAGCTTGATTATATCAACGAACAAGGGTCCTGTTTTTTAAGAAAAATTTATAATCATATAATGAAACTTTTAGGGTTTTGGCAAAATAGAAAATAAAAAAGCTGCCTCCCATCACAATATATTATTACACAGGTTGAGATTAAATTATATTGGTATTTTGGCCATTTTACTTCACCTAATTATGTTTATCTCCACTGGATTACATTATCTCTTTATTATATCATTCATGCATACAATAATATCAAGATGATTAAAGATTAATAACTATCTCAATTATAAATATTAACTTTTCTGTATTTTAAAGTTAAATGAAAATTGGTTTTGGCCCCTTCCATCTCTACCAAACCCCATCCTTGCACTCCCAAACACTCTATAAAAGGGAAAGCATCAATTTAAGGCAAACCAAAAACAACAGGAGTTAAAACTATAGACAACTAAGAGTATAACAGCTGAAATCTGTCGCTAGACACTTTTCTCTTCATCTCTATTCCTTAAGAATTTTCACTTTCTAAACCTCATAAGACCTGCCTCACCCACTTTGAATCATAGAATTCCTCCCTAACACTACCACTTCTTAAGCATGTATTGATGAGAAGAACACTTGCTCAATTGACATACAAATGCACACAATTAATTGGACACTTTTTCTCTCCTTTCAACTACATTGAGTTTTCCCTCTTTTACTTATAATTATTATGGAATAACTCCTTTGTATTATTGTTTCTCTATTTAATTTTTTTTATATACAAAATAGAAATTTTACTCTATCATAATTTTAATGTATATGTGTATAAGGCTCCATCTTAAAGATTTGAATCTCAACTCTTACCGTATTTTTATTATACTGATTAGCTGCTAAATAAGTCATATACGTTGATTTGCAGTTGAGATTCTTTTGCGCTGACTTATTATTGCTTTGGGCCAATTTAAAAATTAGGTTAAGGGCCTTGTCGAGAGTAACTCTATCCCCAATTTGGGCCTTATGCTGGTTCTTTATTTTGAAGTAAGAAACACATTGGTAGCCCTTGGTTCCTTTACTTGCATGGGCCAACATTGAGTTCTGGGCTAAACTCCAAAATCTGTTCCAACACAACAACTCCCACAATAATGGTTCACCAAGTATAACCATGATCTTGATGTTTCAAATGAGGACATTTTAACTAGCATAATATATTGATTTGAGAGAACTTTCTTTTTCTTTTTTTTGGACATTATGATTATAAAGTTTGTTCAAAATTTGTGGGTCATACATGGGTTCACCCATGTTTATAAGCTATAACTTAGTTTAGTATCATAAGATTAAAATTTTAAAAATAAATAAATAAATAGATATCCGCATACATATGTATATGTGTATATTTGAGCTTGTCTTGACTAATTTATCAATATTAAGATTCAACTCTCTAGGCAACAAATTTTTATTCCACCTTGAGTAAGTGTTATAAAATGAAAAATACTTTACTAACTAAATTGGGTGACACCTACATATTATTTTGTTCTATCTCTAAATGTATTTGAAACCATGGATATTAAGAGAGATGAGAAGCTATCATTTTGGTTCCGAGAGAGAGAGAGTATGGGTTGTGATGATGCTAAGATCGTCAGTCAAGATGTTCGTCCAGATTAAGATCGTCCTCTGCTGGTATCGGCCCTAGGATACAACAAAAAAGAAAGAGTCACCAGTGGGGTGCTGCCCACAACGCCTCCGATGATTAAGTTAGAGAAGCTCAGCAAGCGAAGTAAAGTAGATAAAACTAAAATGAGGATAGAGTGGTCTGATTCTTCTTACCCCTTCTGGATCTTGTTTAAGGATATATATAGGTCTTTTCAGTGCCCTTCTAGCCGTTGGCTCCGTCATTATGGGAGCATTATTGCTTGGGCTCGTAACGCTTGTGCCAAGTGTTAAGTTAACCGGCGTACCTCCAACGGCATTGGTATTTATTGCAGCTACTCGTAACGGCCGTCCTTGGTTGGGTTGGTCAAGCGGCCCTCTTCGTGCTGTGATGGTAATGAGATCGTCCTTATAGGATGGACGATCTTACTAATTTATTGGACCCATCAGGTTGGGTTCGGAGCATTTTGACTATTTTCAACCCAAACTAACCTATGTAGGTTGAGAAAATTTTAATCCAATCCAACTAAATGGTGGTTTAAAAACCAACCCAACATGTAAGAATCAAATTGGATTGGATTGTAGGGCCTAAATTAAAATTTTGGATTTTCATATAAATATTTAAGCCTATTGTTTAATAAATAATTACAAATTAAACAATTAGGTGTAATATTACAACTTCATAAAAGCAAAGTTTCAAAATACCAAAATAATCAAACTAACAAACTTAAAATACATATATTTTTTGTGGGTTCTCATTAACCCAAACTGGTAAAATTTCTTGTCATTATACAAATAAACTGTGTTCAAATCCCGCATACAATACAAACTAATTGGTGTTTGGCTTTCGGTCTGGATTCAACACAAAAAAAAAAAAAAAAAAAAAAAAAAAACTATCAAGCCCATGAAAAAAAATCAATCTGAGAGGTGAGATTGAGTCGAGTAAGGTTGGACCAAGTTCGTTGGATTGTTAGATTGAAGGCAATACCCTAAGTAGGAAGGTGAAGGTCCCTCCACAAGTAGGTTAATTGCTTTGGTATCTGAAACGATTTCAACAGTGTGCTTGATAACTGTTGAAACGACATGCCGTTTATAAGAACGAGATCTGAACCGTCACTTCATACAGCTACGCACAAACTCACGGCCCAGATTTTATCTGCAGGAGATAAGGGCCCCACTGCAAAAGCTGTTCGGATAGATTGGCAACGGTAATCTGTGACTGTACCCTTCTCTCTCTCTCTCTCTCTCTCTCTCAATGGCTGTGGCTACTCTTGCTCTTCACAGTCAATTGCTCAGCTTCTCAAACTCAAAATCAAGACCAAGACAAAAACCATGGCTTCCACACAAACCAAACTTTTTGAATTCTCAAACAAGAACCCATTTTTATTCCATTTCATGCTCTTCTTCTTCTACTTCAGAGTCCCCAGAAGCCAATGTAGAGACTGCTGAGTTCTATGTCAACTCGGGTCTCCAGCTCTTCTCCAAAGGACGGGTATGTCAACCAGTTTTCTTCTTTATTGTTTTTGCGAAATGGGTATGTTGGATTTTGCTGAATTATGTACAATTTATTTTTTGTTAATCATAGTCTGCCAAACTCATGTTCTGCAACCTGGGTTCTGATTTTGATGACAAATTTTCTTATGGGGTCTGTAGTGTTTCAATTATTTAGTTTGAATTGTGTTTCTCACACTTGAAAAGTTTGAGACTTTGAATTGGAGAGACGAGAGAAGGAGTGACTTTAGTTTTGCCCTTTGTTGGGAGCTTAAAATTTTGTCTTTGATATGTTTTTTGAGAATTATGTTTGTGAAAGAATCCAAATTTTGGTGCCATGTGATTGACTTTCAATTTTTGTGTTTCTATTAATCTTTACTTGGATTTTGTGTTATTAGTTTTATAAATAATTAAATACTTCCTGAGTTCCTGTATTCTCTTATGATAAATTGAACAATTTAATGCAATGCACAAAATATTTCTACTGTTTAGGGTTGCTACAATATCCTTTCACTGTTTTTTCATATATAAAATTATGGGAGATTTTTTCCCATTTCTTATAGAATTGACTCACGCTATATTTTCAAATGGAATATATGGAGAATCATAGCACCTCTATTTTCCGACCTAAACAATGATAAGCATCTAATTGTATCCATTTTATAAATTGATCTTTTGTTGTCCTGCCACCTCTATATCATCATTCTCCTGTTACCACTGCTCAATTTTTGGGAGTGATTCTTCCACCTATGGATTTTTATCTGACATAGAGATTAAAAGTTTAAATGCTTTGTACTTATCAAAAAAGTTTAAATGCTCTGCTAAGAAAACCTTTTGAATGCTTTTTTAGATACTTGTGCTCATATCATGGTTAATTACTTGCCTAAACAATATTTCCTTCTTCAGTATAACTTAATAGATGTTCAAGCTACATGTATCAAGAGGCTGTATTGTCCAAAAAAAAAATTTCCCTACAGGACTAGTAACAACATGCCTTTGCATGATGTATTCTTTGCTTTTGTACATTAAGTAGGTATATTTGTTGTTATGACTATCTCTTTGTAGTGGAGATTTAGTCAGTCAACTCTTTATGCAATTATGTAAATGAATTTAATTTTGCACCCATGCCAATGGATTTCAGGTAAAAGATGCTCTTCTCCAGTTTGAAACAGCACTTAATTTGGATCCTAACCCACTGGAGGCCCAAGCTGCACTTTATAACAAAGCTTGCTGTCATGCCTACCGGTGAAATTTCATTTTTGTTTTCTTTTAGTCTCAACATTATTCAACTATGTTGAAGTTGCTTCTAAGGGGTTAAATGAATGGTCACTACTGATCTCTAGTTCAAATGGCACATCCCCCTCACACAAGAATGGAGGGAGGGAGAGGTCATTGGTTCAAAACCCACTGCTGAATTTGTAACTTCCCAACTTAAAAAAAATAAAAAATAAAATAAAAGGGTGAAACAGATGATCAGCATAATTTAAATGAAATAATATGAACTATAGCTAAAGACATTAGGTTTAATGCTTCCTTGGAGTTACTTCCACAGAAGCCATATAGTGTAGCTTGTCTATCAGACTCCAAAGTAAGAATCTTCTTTCAAAGGAAGACCTTGATTTAGTCACAGGTACTTGCATATGGTTATTAGTCAATCACATTGATCATATTCAGTTTTCTCAATTTCCATGTATTCTTCTTAAAAAGAAATTACCAAGATAAAAAGCTACTAAAAGGTTTTGGTTTGTATCTTTCTATGAGGTTAATGTTTTAAAACTCAATTTTAAATATGTTACACATTGCTTAGCAAAGCTGATGGATCTTTTTTTTTTTTTTTTTTTTTGGAAGAGGGGAAGGAAAAAAAGCTGCTGATTGTCTACGAACTGCATTGAGAGAGTATAACCTCAAATTTGGTACAATTCTGAATGATCCTGACTTGGCCTCCTTTAGAGCTTTGCCTGAATTCAAGGAATTGCAAGAAGAGGTTTTTTCGATGAACTTTGGCTACTTTATTTCTACTACCCCACCCCCCCGCGTCTGGCACACAATGAGAGCATTTCTAGCCACCTTTAACCTTAGTGTTGTATAATTTGTTCATAGCCGGTCCCAAGCTCAGAAATAAGGAGGGTCACAGTAGGTTGAAGGTTAACATAAAATTTTTAGTCACTTTATTATGAATGGATTCAGTACAAATTTCTTTTGGAAAAACTAGTCTGTTGAGGATCTATACAGCCAACCCCAAATTTTAGGACTAGGGCGTGGTTGTTGTATGCATACTTAGTTTTTCCTAACCACCTAAAAGTAGGAAGTGAGAATTTCTTGAATGGATTTTACCAATGATTGAACCCTTGCCATAATTCTTCCATCTATGGATTCAAATTCTTAGACATTATATCACATAATTATTTTTTATATTTACAGGCTAGGCTGGGTGGGGAAGATATAGGCTACGGTTTTCGAAGAGATCTCAAACTCATTAGTGAAGTCCAAGCACCATTCCGGGGGGTTAGGAGATTCTTTTATGTGGCATTCTCTGCAGCCGCCGGAATATCATTGTTCTTTACTATTCCCAGGATATATCGTGCAATTAAAGGTGGTGATGATGCCCCTGATTTATGGGAAACTGCTGGAAATGCTGCCATTAATATCGGAGGTAAACATTAAGCCTTTACCTTCATACAAAGAGATTGATATTTGATTGAGATATGTGTGTGTGTGTGTGTGTGTGTGTGTGTATTGTCTTTGGTGAGTTAACCCAGGATATTTTGTTTAGAATAGTCATTAGTGCATTAGTATGATTGTTGAGCAAATATGTTACAACTTGCTTCTTAAAATGACTAAGCTTTTGAATCAGCATTCTACAGGTATCATTGTTCTTGTGGCATTGTTTCTCTGGGACAACAAGAAAGAGGAGGAACAACTTGCACAGATATCCCGAGATGAAACTCTATCAAGGTTGCCTTTGCGCCTTTCCACTAATCGAGTTGTTGAACTCGTGCAGCTGCGGGACACTGTTAGGCCAGTTAGTATCAACACCTAATTTTGCTCATTTTGTTCATATCAAAATATTGGTTGCATTTTGCTTCACCTCTACTTTTAAACAAAGAAAGAACTTTTACGTGATATACAAATTGAACAGTTTCAGTTTTTGTCTGAAAATATCTTTTATTTTGTATTTTCATTAATATATTGTCATACTTTCCAGAGTGATATCATTGCAACATAAACTAATAGGTTTGTTTCAAATTAGTACTATTGTGTCATAGCTATAAATGTTGGTTTTTCAATATTTTAAAGCATCTCATGTGCTTGGAATATATAAGTTCAAGCCAAAAAGCCACTTGTTTCATTCCAAATTTTTAGTATAGCCTACTCATTAACTGATAGTTAACTGTTCTTTAACTTGTAGAAAGTTTTTTTTAAATACAAAAACAAAGTTGATGAAGAGCTCCGAATTAGTTTGTTCTATAGCTTGTCTACAAGCTCTGGCAATAGGACAATAAGAAATATATATATATATATATATATATATCTTAAGTAGGACAATAAGAAAGTTATCCTGGAACAAGTAGTTGAATGGACTGATTTTCATGCACCCAATGGAAATGAAGGCATAAAAAAGTTAAAATCCAATCCAAGTTGAGAGTTAGGAAATTCAGTAGAAGATGTTATTTAGGTTGAATGAATGCAAATAAGGGATGCTTGTTGAATCAAGAAAATATAGAAAGAAGACATATAACTGAACTCAGCCTAAAAATACAGTATAGAGCACACTGCACATATAACTCCAACAGAAAAGAATCAAGGAATGACCACATGAGAGAGCATATAAAATCCTCTTTCTTGCCTTTGTTTTTGTCAATTTCTTCACCTAAGCCAGTTAGCATTCATGTCAAAATTTGTGTGCACTATTCTAAATTATTATTCATGCACCAGTGTCATCAAAGTATTTCCTGAAATGTTGGTTGCATCTTGCTTCACATCTACTTGTTAAGTGAGGAACAAAAATTTATGCAATATACACCTTGAACAATTTCAATTTTCTGAAAATCCATTATTCTGTATATTCATGAATATTTTGTCTTACTTCCCAAAGTGGTATCATTTGCAACAAAAACTAATAGGTTACATGTAAATTAAGACTGCATGTCATTGTATGATCACGCATGTTGGAAGCACCTAGGCTATTTCTGCCAGTGATATTTATTTTACATTCTTTCCACTTTTCCAAACTTTCTGATGAATTAACATCAAATGGGGCATATTGGCAGCAAGTCATACATGTGGAGAAAATAAAAGGAATAAGTAGATGTGCTCAAAAATTGCAAAACCTAGTGGGCTTTTCCATTAAAAGATTTCATCTAACACTTGCAACTAGAGTTTCGTGTATGTCCATCTCTTTATGTTCTATTGCTTTCCCTCTCTTTTTTTGTTTATATATTTTTATTATTATAATTTTTTCTTGCATTGAATAGATTCTTAGTGTATCTGTTAAGCATAATTTAAATATATGCTAATGTAACTCATATATACGTGTGCTTCCTTTTCTTTTCTGTGTCTATGCTGTTTATGTCTTAAAATGTCAATGTTGTAAGGGTTGGATATAGGTTATTTTAGCAGGGGAAAAAGAGGCTGTTTCTTTGGCTATCCAGACGGCAGAGAGGTTCCGGACTGATCTCCTTAGACGAGGTGTTCTTTTAGTCCCTGTAATCTGGGGTCAAGGTACGGCACCACAAGTTGAGAAGAAAGGTTTTGGTGTCCCTCGAAAGGCAGCCGATGCTCTTCCTTCTATTGGGGTAAGATGCAAAGGCTCATATATAAAATTTCTGGCTGCAAGCATCCTTAAAATCTTTTATTCCTTAGTTCTCATATCATCTGTCATGTGTATAGTTATGATTATTTAACGTCTTACAAAAATAAATGTAAAGTGTAGGTTAGATAATGGGCTGTAGAACCATGCATATTTCAACCTTGCTTTCACATATTAAATTTTTGTTCTGTTCTTGACATTATATCTAATGGCACTATGGTAGGAAGATTTCGAGAAACGGGCTCAGTCTATAACTACAAGATCAAAGTTGAAAGCTGAAATTCGATTTAAGGCTGAGGTTGTATCGCCTGCAGAATGGGAAAGGTCACCTGCCACTCTATCTTGTCTGCATGCTTGTTTTGCCATCATTTAATGTTCCAAATGACAACAATTCTGTGCATTTCTTCATATAAGAGAAAAGAATGCTTCTCAATAATTTGTATGTTTATATTTAAGAAGTTTTTCTTTTTTAGCTTTTCCTAGGAGGCCAGTGGACATCCTTAAATGTTGTATTGCATCTACCATTGATCATATAAGCTAAAAATAAGCATAACTTATGCATTTTTTTTTCCCATCTAATGATTTTAATATATATAGACTAATGAATTTTTCAAAACTAGTCTAGGTGGATAAGGGATCAGCAGAAGTCTGAAGGAGTTACTCCCGGTGAGGACGTCTACATTATACTGCGCCTAGATGGTCGGGTCCGAAGATCAGGGAAGGTAAGTACTTTGGGAGGAAAAATTTTGTTGCATATCCCTGGATGGACCTTGACCCGATTTTAAGTGCCATCCGTTTTTGGCTATAAATAAATTTTCACAAATAAACTGCCCAAGGCTAATTATTCTAGATGCTTCTTTACAATAATTATGATGAAGAAAATTCCAATTAAGATACCCAAAAGTGAGGCTTATTTAGGTTGTGTTATAAATGCCCTAGCGAAACCTATTGATGGTCGAGGTGAAATTTACTTCATTTTCTATTAGCATGCTTAGTGGGTATCAACATGGAAATTGGGACTTATTAAGAGTTGGAATAGCTAAAAACTTGTATGTTTTGGTAGCTGAGAGCCTGAGAGGCAGTAAAACATTGAAATTTTGAAATTCAATAAAACATCGTAAGCTAGGTTTTGAATTCCTCTTTTTTTTCTTTTGTGGGGGGGGGGGGTGGACGGGGTGGTACCCAGCTTTAGCATTTGATTTTCTCAAACTGATGATTAAGTCCATGTTGCATGCACCTCTAATATCGATAAGTGGGACAGGCATTCCAGACAAATATGCCTCAGAAATTTTTTGAAATATAAGTATTCTTTGAAGATTTTCAAAGACCAGTATAAATTTATTCCTTTTTCTCACAGTCTGATGTTCTCAGTTCTGAATTGTCTTTTCAGGGCATGCCAGACTGGCAACAAATATTGCAGGAGCTGCCACCATTGGAGGCAATACTAAGCAAGTTAGAAAGATAGGAAGAGTTTCTTGCATCATCCAAGTCTTACATAACAGAATTTTGAGCCAAGACACATGCCATTTTTTACTCTATAATTGTTATGATAATTTCCATCCCATCCTTGATGATACCACATGAGACAATTTCTATTGATAATTTTCTACACCCAGGACCCTATAGTTGGTCCTTTGACACTGCTCAAAAATCTTTTACATTCTTTCATTTGTGCTAAACATTAATGTATTATAACTTTTCATAGCAATTTTTTAAAAAGGAGAAGTAGATATTGGTATTTGGAAGTGATATGTGGTCCGTCTCTAGGGTTGATTAAAAAAATTGCATACTTGAGCTATGGATCTTGTTGGTTCCATATATTTTTTTTCCTTTAACATCACCATGTCCCACACCGTCACGCTGTTCCTCTTCCCCATGTTTGGATTCTCAAAGAATTTCTTATTTTGGGATTGAATATTTTTGTTTTAAAATAATTTACTCCACAATATATTGACTAAAAAATATGATCTCCAAGTGTTGGTTTTCGAGAAAAGCTTGCTGCTTGTAACCTCTAGGTTCTTGGGGTGTGAATAATATGGATTAATCTCGTCAAACAGTCCTCCTGACACTCCCCTGGAGACAAAATTATATTTTGTCACAAGCATACTAAGTTAGTTAGTTATATAACAAGCCGATGAATTGAATATCGTGTAATTCAATTTTATACTTTTTTGTTAGTGTTGGTTTCACTAACCTTCTGCATAATATTCATTGACTTTTTCTGATTTTGTTATCAAAGATACTTTCTTCTTGACTTGAATATAAACTTATTCACCAACAGTCTTGCAATTTGTAGCTCAATTAGTTGCTACCTTATGGTATTTACAATGGAGACATCTCGTGTTCAAATCTCTCTTATCCTAACTATCGAATTATCAATATATATATATATATATATAAACTTATCCAAATAGTTAAAATTGGTCTAATTCTATTGACACCTAATAGTTTTAAAAATGAACTGGTTGTTCAACAAGAAAAAGTAAGCCGTCCTTGTTCATGAATCTTGCTTCACAATGAGTACTAATTCGACCACCTACTTTTCATCCCAAAATAGTTCTTCCAAACGATCTGATCTTAAGATAGTCAAGATAGTAAACGATAGATGTTTAGAACTTGGGTATAAAAGAAGATGGACATCCAGAATTGGGAGGGCCTAGAATAGATCAAGACAAAATAATTGCTCACCATTGACGAATGTTAAAAGACAAAATAATTCAAAACTTATAAATCGTAATTGTTACATCATTTTTATGTAGATTATCGTTAATACCACTTTTATTATATATCATAATTTATCATCTCAACAATTATGAAATTTTCTATATCACTCGGATTATTGTTCACAAAAACTTAAAAACAAACTTTTTTTTTTAAATATCAAACTTGCACCCTCATTCAATTTTATTGCATTTGCATGAGTCAAATTTATGAACCATTTGTATAGGCTTCAATTATTTGTTTAATAGCAATATAGAAACACTTCAGAAATGGCATGATGCTTCCAGAAGCCGGTGCTGCATTCAAGGTTTTCAGATTCAACGTGTGATTGTGTGAACACGTTTTGACATATATATATATATATATATATATATATTTTATGAACCATTTGTATAGGCTTCAATTATTTGTTTAATAGCAATGTAGAAACACTTCAGAAATGGCATGATGCCGGTGCTGCATTCAAGGTTTTCAGATTCAACGTGTGATTGTGTGAACACGTTTTGACATATATATATATATATATATATATTATGGACAAAATTGCTAAATGTCCTGTTTGGGCAAACTAAGCAGCATTTTGCCCTATTTTTGAAACTAATTAAAGAAATGCCTCTCTTTTGAAACTCGATTTTCTCAAAATCGAGTTATTAAAAAAAAAAAAATTCTGGAGCCCTATAACGGCGTTTTTAAGGACCTATAGTGACATTTTCAGAACCTATAGTGACATTTTGTAACTCGACTTTCATTAAATCGAGTTATAGGCAATTTTTTTAATTTTTTTGCCTATAATTCGATTTCATATAGGTCAAGTTACAAAACGCCACTATAAGTCCTGAAAACATCACTATAGGCTCTTTAAAAGTGTCGCTATAGGGTCTAACTCAATTTTTAGAAAATCGATTTTCAAAAGAATGGCATTTCCCTAATTAGTTTCAAAAATAGGGCAAAACGCTGCTTAGTTTGCCCAAACAGAGCGTTTAGCAATTTTGTCCTATATATTACTGTGCTTTAGCTTTAAGTGACTCTAAGTTTGTATAAAAACTTAAAGTTTTTATAGTACTCGTTGCCAGATATTGAGTTATTGACTATTGAGCTTGAAACCAATTCAATTTAAGAGTATTCTATGAAGGGTCTGACTCGGTTTGATGGTAAGGATTGCGTAATCAATAGAAATTGCACCTATTTTTTTAATTAATGCGAAAACCTAAAATGCATTGAATTAGAGCTAATCAATCTATTATATGTAATAGTCAATATCATTTTCTTGGTAGGTTTTGAAGAGGCCTGGCATTCAAAGATCCAGCTTTCTTTACATCAATCTTAACAAGTTTGAACTCTTAGAAGAATCATATAAAAATTGATTATGAGCTTTGTAGAAGAAATAAACACCCATGTCACCTTCTTCTTTTTTTCCTTCAATTCTTTTTATTATTATTATATGTTGGTTAGTTATTATTAATTGGGTCATATTAACCGATGCCCATAGGGCAATTGTTAATGGGAACGGCTTGTGTCAAGTGATCAGTTCCACTAGACACGTTGTGATGTAGACACGTGTCGATATCGCAATGTGTCCAGTGAAACTGGCCACTGGACGCAAGCGTCACCCATTGTTAATAAACTTTAATAGAAAAGTTATAACACAATTTTCATAGAAAATATAAAAGGTTATCAACAACATTTATTGTTTTATACTTTTATCATTCTCCTAATAAAATATTTCTAAGAATAGCTCATAAACCAATGTCCTTAGGACATTGGTTAACATTTCTCTTATTTTTAATATTAGAGTATTTTTTTTAAATTAAATAAATAAAAAACCTAGGACAGCCATGCAGCTGAGGGTGGTTGAATGGTTCATAGCATACTTGCTAATCCTTGAGTAGTCAACTAATGCCTCTAGAGTCTTCTTATAAATTAAGCCACTACCATCCACTTAATTACAGAACTACCATTTCATTGTTGTTAATTAAGTAAACTTAAGTGAGTGGGTGATATGAGAATCAAAAGGGGACCTGAAAATTTCTTGAACTCTCAATTGATTCTTTTATTTTGTAATTAAATAGACATATTCCATCTTACATTAAACCAGGAAATAATTATTTTGTACAACTGTGCTTATCTTTCATTTAATATTGTATCATAATGGTTGATAATAATGCATTATAATTTTTCTTGCCAATATTGGCTAATTCTATTTAGACAATCATGCAATATTTTCATAATAAAATTATAATTGAAAATAGCTATTTCTTTATTTACCCTTGTCTATTTCCTTGATAAATTTTCAAGAAGGTTCATAATGACACTTACATGAAAACCTAAGAATGATATTTATGCCCAAAAAAAAATTATTATATACAAATATTATTCAATTCCAAATTATATAACTTATTAATAGAGAAACATTGGGATGGAACCCTAGATATATAACCACCACAAGGGTGAAATGTTCAGAACATCAAAAGTTCATTGACCTCAAAAGTATATAATTAGAATTAAGTAAGAACAATAAAGAAATCAACTATCTCATTTTTTGTATTCTAATTATTTTTTTTTTAGAAATATTTTAATCACTTTGTATTCGACCAATTGTAATATGTCATGTATTTAAGTAAAGTATAAAGTAAAACACTCAAAATGGGACAAATAATTTTTATTCTTGAGAATCTAGAGTAAAAACATAAACATCATTATTAATCACTAATTAATTACACAAGCATGGCATTTTCGTAAATGTCCACAAATGCAGTGCCATTCTTTGAGAACCAACTCTACTTAACAACAAATTGCCACCCGCTCTTTGTCCCAAGTATCCTACTTATTATATAGGAGTGTTAACAAATCACAATAGAGAGAGATAGTCAGAATAGCCAAAAGAGAATAAAAACAAGAACATCATCTAGCTACAACAATGGCTAACTCAACCTCTTTTATCATGGCCTTCTCCATGTTACTGATCACAACCCTGATGATGATCTCCTCCACCAACGCAAGCTTGGACCACAGCTTGAGCTGGGTGCCAAGGAAAACCTCAAACCACTGTCAAGGTTCCATTGCTGAGTGCATGGCTGATGGCAATGAATTTGACATGGACTCTGAGATCAACAGGCGCATCTTGGCAACCACTCAGTACATAAGCTATGCAGCACTGCAAAGGAACACTGTGCCATGCTCTCTGAGAGGTGCCTCCTACTACAACTGCAAGGCTGGTGCTCAGGCTAACCCCTATAACCGTGGTTGCAGTGCCATCACTCAATGCCGTAGTTGAAGCTTTTGTTTGTTTGTTTGTTTTTGTTCTTTAATTTTCTGCAGGTTTGGTTTCTACTTATTTGTAATATAAAGTTGTAATAAAACGGAGGATTTAGTTAGAAGGGTTCTAGTTCCTCTCTGTTATTGTAGGGTGTCATATCCATGTCTTATAAGTTTTACTTTTTAACAGAACTATATAGAAGGATGATTATATATTACTGTGACTTTTATGTTCTTTCACTCTTTTCGTTTAATAGTTTCATGCATACTTTGATTCACTTAATTTTTTAAAAATTTTGTTGTGATTTGTTTGAAAATTTTTAACTTTGCCCTGTTCTTTCAAAATCAGCTCTCAAGTTCCATTTGACTGCCAAGAAAGATGGAGAATCAAATAAACACAGGAAATCTTTCAGGAATCAACTGGTTTAGGATCCCAAGTCTTAATTTCTTTGCCTACGACTTTCAGATAATAGGCTAATCCAAACTATATGTATGTACAAGGAACTCAGTCTAAGTAAGCAGGTGATGATACATCTTTTTACTAGATATTTTGATGATGATCATGGATCCATGAGTTTTCCGAAGCAAGAAACTTGAGCTGAACAGCAAAATTCAGTATGGAGAAAATTTTGGTTATAAAGGTTCAAGATTTCTTATAAATTTGCCACCAGAAAATAAAGAGAATTCAACGGGTTCAGGAATATCATAACTGTTTGCGTGTGCGTGTTTTTGTTTACTTTTTACAATTTGACTTCATTTAAATACGATAACAGAAACATGCATTATTTAATATAAAATATTAGATGTGCCTTAACTCATGCTCTTAGAAGTTAATTCAGTTGCTGTCAGAGAGAAGTTGCTTTCTACAAAAGAAGAGGGTTTGTTACTGGGTGCTTTGGCTGTAAAAGAAGCAAGGCTTGAATTGAACTGCCCTAATTGCCACATCATGGTGTTTTTAAATAAGACATTCAAGGTTCAAATTGCCCTGCTATCAAATTATCAGAGAGAGAGTTTGGATTGAACCGGTTCCAAGGGGAAGCAAACCAATCAGCAAACACTTTAGCTAGGTATGCTCAGAATATTAAGAAATTTGTAGCTTGTATAGAGGACCTTCCTGAATTCCTACCGGAACAACTGAAAAATAATGTAGCTCAAGTGTTTTAATGGGAATGGAAGTTATCTGATTTTCAAAAAAAAAAAAAAGTTGAACACTCCAGCTTACAAAAATCCTAAAATTTATAATTCCCTACGGCCAGTCCCTGAATGTGCTTTTCACCATCGAACACAACTATTGTCAAAAGCTGAGCAGACACACTTGAGATGGAATTTGAGACGGGTATATTTGAAACTTGAAAACTTATAAAGCCAAGTTGGGTAATGTTGAGGAACAGAGCCACTTGCACTGCATGATCGATAAAAATATAATAATAATTGAAACAGATATTCATATTCATTACTTCCCTATTAATGTCAAACGACCAACACATTTCAATGTGGGAGAAAATAACTACTCCCATCACTGTATTTCTGAAAGAAAAACAGCATTACAAAAACATATGAGGCACTAAATAATATTCCATAACAGCAGTGTTTTCATTCTCCAGACTAATCGCAGACAAAGAAAGTGGGCATCAAACCAAACTCATCACTCCATGTAAAACATGCACAGCATTAACACTATGCAGAACCTTCCTCTTTCTTCACATCATCTAACTGTGGCTTGGTTGGGGGAACTGGAGATGGAGAGCTCTCCACGCCCATCTCTGCTCGTAGATCATTGATGCTTTGCTCCAATTCATTTATGCGGCCTCCCATCTCATCAAGTGAGTAGCGGTTAAGGAGACATAAAACCTCATCTTTTACCAGTTTTGCAGAAAAGCAAATAAGTACAATAGCATGGTACACAACAAATTTCCAAATGTATTTAAATCTGTTGCTTTAGCAAACTGGTAGACAAAACCAGGAACAGAAAGAGACAGGTTCCAACTTATTCTCCCTGTCAAGCTTCCTGCTTGGGTGGCAGGGTGGGTCCTTTTTTTTTATAAAATAAACATCCATGCATGTGTGGTCCAAGAGCATCATCTGCGTGAGAGTGAAGGTTTACTTACACTAATCCCTAGTTCCCTACTGATTACTCTTCCCATATGACCTGTTCTTATATCAAATATCCAGAATATGAATGGCCAGAAATCAGGGGCAGAACTAAGTTCAAGCTTTGGAGACCATCAAACTCCCCACCACCCCCCTTTTTTTCCCATTCTAGTTTATTGGTAAGGTAACACACATCTAATAGATATTGAACCTATGACATAACATCACCCTCCATTTCATTCTTATAAGATGAGGAGGTACCATTTGAGGTCATTTTTGAAATGCTTCCCCACATTCAGTGAACCTACTTCTCATATGGCAACCCAAGCTTAAATCACACACAATCCCTTCCCTACCCCCCCACCCCCACCCCTTCTTTTTCTTTTAGTTTTTTCACCCAATGCTAAATTCCCAGCTCTGACCCTGAGCCAATAATGAATTGTTCAAAGTAGAAATGATAGGCTACTTTCCTTTACATAAGATTCCTATATGAGAACCAATAACCATTAAATTTAGTCTCATAGCAGATTTAAATACATTAGGGAACTTAGTTCATTTGTAGTGTTCCTAGCCTAGAGTTATTCACCATCAAGTTAACAAATACGGCTTATTAACAACAAAAAAACTGTTAACAAATACGGTCAAGGATATTCTTTGTAACAATCGAGTCGGACATTTGTTGGAACCTTGTTTGCTGCAAACAAAATTTTGTTAGTTACAGCAAGGCATTAGCTGAACCTAAGCTCTATTTTGTAACTTACCATCTGCTGCAGAAGATTTTGCACCTGAAATGTTAATTAAAAAAGCATATCAATAACTCCTTAACAAGAAAACTACAAAAAACAATGACATCAGTGAATTAAGAAATTCCTCATCCGTGCACAATCTACACCAATATTTATCTAATTATCATTGACATGCAAATGAATCACCATAGATTTAAGAAGCAAACACTCAAAATCGTCAGTAATAACTAAGAACTTCATAGGTTCAACCTTCAACCTCAAAGAATATGCACTGGCAAACAATTTTATACAATTCAAATAGCTCAGACATCCAACTTCATCAGTCACACAACTAATAAGTAAAAAAAATTCATTTTGATCCATTCTTAAGGCCTGATAGAGTCCTTAGTATCAAAAAGCAAGTAAGTATTAAAACGACAGCATTTTTTTTGGGGGGGCAAACTATGAATTAACTCCCATTTAGAAACTGTCACTAAACCTTCTAGTAGTTTGGAGAAAAATGAAATTGTCATATTTTCCATCCTAATTGATGGACTCTTGCAAATTATGAACAGAGGCCTAAAATCTAGTACTAAACACCATTTACGGCCAAAAAGACATGCAGCCAATTTTGCAAACACTCAAAAAAAAAAAAAAAAAAAAAAAATTAACACCAATTTCTACTACTACTACTTACCCATATGCAAACACTTCACATCCAAGAAACTTATATCCGTATTTTCATCTCACGCACATCACATGTAAGAATCCATAAATCACAACAACAAAGCATTGGTTCCAAAACTACAGGGTCAAACAGTTATTGATCCTCACAGGTGAAAAAAACTAATTGGGTTTGTTCACATTCATTCTTCTCCGTCCTATTCTATCTAAAATTCGATAAACACACTATACTATATATAATACGACAGATTTAGTAACCTTTTGCATTATTCAGATAATGTAGAGGAACTTACAAAAACTGTCATATCAGCAGTACTTTGCTTAGGATCTTCCCCATCATGTCCATCCTGCCAAAAAAAAAAAAAACCCTATATGAATGAAACAGAATCATCTCCTTCACAAAAGCTTGGAAAAAATTCTTGTTTGATAATAAGAGACTTGTTTATAACACACAGAGACAATTTTATAAAAGTCCACCAAAATGACTTTGGAAAATATAGCTTCAATGTAAACTTTGTAAGTTAAATTTAAAATAGTGGTATTTCACAAAATATTTTTTTTAAATAGCATTATTTATAGACAAATTTTTTGGGGAGAAATTAGAAACAAATTTGACAGTTATGCTGACTTTTTATCAGGATCATTTCTGCAACTGTAGGTCCTAAGATATTTTTTGTTTTTCTTCAATTCTTATCCGCTTTCACAAAATCCCAAATGCAAAAAATGCCATTCCTCTTACGTATTATCTGAAACCAATATTAATCCCAAAATAGATAAGAAAAAAAAAAAAAACCTCAATAGTTTCAGTTTTCACTTCATAGTTAGCATACTCTTCCTCTCCTCTCTCCTTCATTCCTAAACCCAGTACTGTGTATATTCCTGATTCTTCGAACTCAAACCCTAAACCTAATGGAATTTACTTCAATACACGGCAATTGCATTTTGTCTCCGCTTCGCTCTACATCGCACCGTCCTCTCTCGGTTCTCTCTAGGGTTTCATTCTCAGCTCGGAGGAACCCTAGCCTCGCATCCAACTACCACTCGATTCGCCGGAGGAATCTATGCTCTGCGTCGAGCTCTGACACCTTGTTGGCCGGAAAATATGGGAAGCCAAAGACCCAAAACAAAAATCAACCCATCACCAATCTCTTCAAGCACTTGCATAGAGATTAATCCAAAACCAATAATTAAAAAAAAAAAAAAAAATTCCAAGATTTCAAAGCATGTCCCCTAACATATAATGGAAAAATTGCACATATACAACTACATTACACACACACGAATTAGCCCTAAATTCTGCATTTGTGTGTGTGTTGTATAGTAGTGAAAATTGTTTGTTCGTGGAGAATAGATCTAAATGCTTTTGTGAAGTCACATTTTGGTACAAAATAATAGTGTTGAAATTCTTGAAACCCTAACTGTACCTAAATACACCAGAAAAATTAACATACAGAAATGATAGAGAGAAATCAAAGAAGAAAAAAGAAGGGCATACCATTTTTTTTTTTTTGGTTTGGAGATGAAGCTGTGTGGGTGCGTGGTCCGTACAGTGGCTACAATACAATTCGAAATTTAAAAGCGCAGTGTGGGAGTGAGAGTGGGATGGGAGAGAAGAATGAAAAATGGTTCGCGTTAAAAATGGGAGTGGGATGTGTGTGAGTGCGCTCATTCTCAAATTGGTCCCCCTTCTTTTGCTACAATTACATCAAATGCCATTCTTTCAGAATAGTAATTATATTAGAGCATTTGCATCAAACATTTGTCCAAAAAAAAAAAATAAAGCTACAGTTTTACCCATTTAATTCAACTGAAGTTAAAAATGTGTAAATTTGTAAATATGCTACAGTTATTGTGTAAATTTATATCGATACTATTCATTTTGCATATAATTTTTTGATATTTTTTTACGTATAATATTATGTATTGTAAAATAAAAAATCTAATATACGATATTTTGAACAGTAAATATATAAAATAGAAAAATTAAGTTTTTATGTTAAAATAGATGAATTTTTTTACACAAACTGATATGAATACTCTTACACATACTTTCTATAGAATAACCCTCGTTTTGAGTTTTGAGAAAATTAAAAAATTAGATTTTTCCAATAATAATAGAAACATAATATTCTAAATTTTGAAAAAAAAAAATCTTTTAACCAAACCCTAATCATGGTTTGATGAAAAACAAATAATATTTCACCTAAAAAAATTTCTAATCATGGTTAGGTTTGATTGAGGGAATCTTATCAAAATTCGGAATAAGTTTGATTTTGTAAAATTAACCCTTTTATGTGGCTTAGATTTAATTTTATTTTAGACTAAAATAAAAATTACACCCCTAAAATTTAGAGTTATTTTGATTTTTCCCTTTAAAATTTCAATATTTTGATATGTTCCCTTAACATCAGATATCAACTAAATTTGCTCCATTCTATGCATGAATAAATTACTAACTTGTTATACAAAATCCTCCCAACTCTCAATCCAACCTCAACTTCCCACGCTAATAGGTACTCTAATTTCACACAAAAAAAAAAAAGAAAAAAAAAAAAAAGATTACCATGACAAATACGTGTGTATATGAAGGATATGAATTAAGAGCATCCACATTGGGGGTTGTATATGCCAAATGCTAGGAGCATTTGGCATTTGAGCCCCAAAATCCATCAGCAACGGGAAAGGTATATCCCATATGCAAAAAAAAAAAAAATGAGATTTAGCTACAGTACCATCTCAAATGTAAGATGGTACTGTAGCTGAATCTTATAAAAAAAAATAATAATATTTTAATGTTTTTTCCCCGGGAATATCTCTCAGACTCTCACCTCCTTCATTATTTCTCATCTTTTCTCTTTCTTCGGTCTCTCTTTCTCCGTTCTCTCTGTCTCCTCTGCTGTGTGCTCTCTTCAGACCCATTACTCTGCCCCTCTCTCTCCGATCAGTTATGGATGCTTCTCTCTCTCTGATGATCCTCTCTCTCCGATAGTGATTCCGACGAAGCATCCGTGCTCCAATCCCCTTACCGATTCACTCATCAAAATCACCGATTCACTCGTCCCTTTACCGATTCATTCATCTCAAGGGTTTGTGGGTTTGGATTAAGATTTTGTTTGCAAAATCTCTTCACGAAGCTCCATCGGTCTCTCAAATCAAATCAAAATCAAAATTAAAGCAATTTACTAGGTGGGTTTTGTGTTTGTGTTTGTGTTTCTGCAATAAAAAAGGGGGATTCAGCTTGTGTTTGTGTTTGGGTTTTGATCTAAGAATGGTTGTTGATGTTTACAGAGGTGGGATTATTAAGGTATCTTCACCTCTAAAATTGAGGAAAACGCCGTATTCCGGATGGGGTTGAGGACTAGAGGAAGAAGATGATAGAACAGTTTGAATGCTAGTGCTTGCTATTTTGTGGTTTATTATCTAGCAATAGTGATCACATATCTGAATTAATTGGTAATCAATCTACTAACCCACTACACAATTAATTTAGAGTAAAAATCGGTCCTTTCAATATTTGTTTGGGTGAAATATCTTAATGTGCTGATCATTGAATATATACATATATATATATAAATTAAGAAGCATGTGTTAGCATCAAATTTCATATATCCTTAACAATCAGGTGAAATGTATTGTGTCTAATGAGTGAGAGTGAGAGAGACGGAGGATGATATATATATATATATATATTATCTTTGTGGCAAAGGAAATAATCATAGTTGATGACTTACCAGCAAATCACTTTGGCCAAGTTGAGTCTCAGTTTCATTAGTGATCTGTTGAAAAGAAAAAAAAAATTTGTGTGTGTGTGTGGGAAAGGAATTGGCAGGCAGGTTCTGTGTGTGTGTGTGTGTTGGAAAGAAATTGAAAAGAAAAAAAATTTGGCAGGTGTGTGTGTGTGTGTTGTGGAAAGAAATTGAAAAGAAAAAAAATTTGGCAAGTTGTGTGTGTGTGGGTGGGAAAGGAATTGAAAAGAAAAAAAAATTTGACAGGTTGTTGAGGATATTCCAACGTGTGTGTGTGTGTGTGTGGGAAATGAATTGAAAAGAAAAAAAAATTGGCAGGTTGTTGAGGATATTCCAACGTGTGTGTGTGTGTGTGGGGGAAAGGAATTGAAAAGAAAAAAAATTTGGCAGGGATATTCCAACCGTTGGACTGGATAAATTTGAAAAAGCAGTTGAATTTGAAACAACAAAAAAATGATGGTTGGAAAAGTAATAATAAAGAAAGATTAAAAAAATAATATTTTAATAAAAGGATGAGATATAGAATTTTGGGATGTTGGGTGTATTGTAAAATGGGATGGTATAATAGATAAAGTAGCTTTTTGAGATTGTAAAATAAGATGAGATTTAGCATCCGAATGTGGATGCTCTAAAAGCAGGCAAGTCAAAGCATCAATTTGTCGACTACCAATCTTGAAGGACCTTCTTACATCACATTATTCTTACTATGACAAATAGGTGTCGTATATGAAGGATATGAATTAAAAGCAGGCAAGTCAAAACATTAATTTGTCGACTACCAATCTTGAAGGACTTTCTTACATCACATTGTTCTTGAGGACCAATGGCCAAATCAAGAACATGAACAACTTACTAGTTATTAGTAATTCCTCAGGGCATTAATTAACAATTCAGATAAAGAAAGTTTTTTTGAAGAAAATTTTTTTTTAATGTTTTTGACAGTTTTTTTCATTCCCCATAAAAGTGATATCAAAACTTTCCTAAAATGGATTATTAACTAATACTCTAAGGACACTTGTTAACATTTCCCTAAATAATTACAACCATACAACAAAAATGTGTACATCACAAATCTACCCTTCTTGTTAAGCATTAGACCTCAATTCAAAACACAACTTTAGAAGCTCCTCGTATTAAAATCATTGGAACTTTCATTGATCTCTTTTCCTTTTTATTTTGAAGGGCTTCTTTGAACATCTATAAGTTTAACTAATATAAGTACATAGTAAATACTAGACTCCATGGTCATTTTTGTCTTTTTAGCCTTAGCACTTTTTCATCACTTAACCAAATTTGAAGCCATATAGGCACATATATTTATATGAGGTAATCCACTCAGATAATTGAAACTTTGAAAGCAATGCTAGGAGCGCCATGGTGTTCAAATTTCAAATCTTTCGGCCTTAAAAATAAAAAGTAATGAATGATACGGGAACAGTAAAGGGGACTGGGCCTATTAAAGAATAAAAAACAAATAAAGGGGACTGGGTAGATGTGACGATAAGGCAAAGTGGACCCTGAAGAGAGTCCAAATGCCCATTGTTTATTCGTTAAGAACAATAATACATAAACCTAGCCCATATGAAAGCCTCAACTTTAGCCCCAAAGAGAAAGAATTAAAAGCAAAAACCTTCATCATTATACTAAAAAATCCAACCAAAACAAAAACAAAAAACAACCAACTCAGATTAATAATGTCACTCCAAGCTAAGTACTTCATAATTCATAATGTAACATATAACTAGAAATAGATCAATAATAATCCCAATCTAGTCTTCTATAAGTATCCTAAGACTTTCCATCCAAGAGAGTCTAACTTGAAAATAAAAGGACCCTTAACCATTCCAAAATCATTTTTAACGAGTTTACCATACGGGACCTGTGCTTTATAGGTTTAAAAAAATAAAAAATAAAAAATAAAAACTTGTAGACTCCACCAAGGTTCAGTCCTTAAGCAAATCTAAATCCAACTAGTAAACTTGCTATACGCACCCCTAAGTGAGCAAATAATATAATCTAAGTCAAGAAACACAAGGATGGGATTCAGAGTAAAATGAAGCAGGGAAAGTGAAGCATAAACAATTTCATAAAAATTTGTTGAAATATATAAAATTAAATAGCAAGCTTTCTTGCGACCTAAAAAATTTTATTTAGCATTCATAGTATAGATGGCTGATTGAACATTCTTCAATCTTAGAACAAGAAACCAGTTACGGCCAGAAAAGAAAACTCAACCTGCTGTTTTACAGTCATGGAAAAATTGTGAAGAGTTTAAAGACAATCAAAATTCAGCTAACGGGGGTATAACTCTACTTTTCCTTTCGTTTCTCGTTGTGTGCTTTATGGTCCACATAAGGATATTCAGATGGGGCAGACCATAGTCCCCATAGTATAACAAGATGGAGACAGAGAAGCAGTGCAGATGAATAAGCATTTGAAGGATAGATATTCCAGCAAATTTCAACCCCTATAAACAAAAATATACTGCACAACACAAGATGGACATTAAGTGAATATGATTGAAGAAATAATCAATAAATAACCATAGCAGTAAGGCATGGACAAAGTGAGCAACCAACCGTAGCAATGTGGGAAAGGGTGTTCGCCACAATAGGTAAGGTAAACTATAGAAATACCTGCAGCAGACATAAAATGGGAGTTGAGACTTTTTCACTTCTAATAAAATGATATGTTTCGACTATCAACAGTTAATTTTATGAACACTATATTTTAAAACCATAACTGTAAACCATGATATCAGCATACACTAATTATATGGGCTTTTACTCAGACTTATCCTAGCAGTTTCAACAAAAAAGTGAAAGTGTATAGAATTATAGATTACTTCCTCCATTAAATGAAAGGCTAAACAAAGCTCAGTAAAGTCTAAAATAGAAGGCAGACAGCTACTGCTTCAAGTGGCAAGAGAGGCGGCTCAGCAAGGAAGAAATTAAATTGTCAAGGTTGGCTTCATTGTCAGTAGACAAAGGTTAAAAGACACTAGTGATTCTGAACCAGCCTAGATTTCCAATTCTTCGGGAAATTGGTCAAGATAGATGACAGCACCTTTTAACTATTTTCTTTTTCACAGAGAAAGCAACCTCCTCTTAGGGCCTCACATCCCAAAAACATACTTTCATTGATAAAAGTGTTAGTCTATAAATGAAAAACCTCATCTTAATGCAAGGATAGATGTGGAATGCAAAGTTACTGTTTTCAGTGCAACTGACTTGAAGCAAGTGTTCTATACTATAATTCTGATCCTTGAGCACTTTAAAACTGGAGGTCAAATTTTCTCCAAATAGGGCAGGATGATGCAAGTAAAGGTCCTAGTAGTTTTCTCAAAAAGAAAACTATTTTAATTTAGTCTTATTTTATTTTACAAGTCAAGGTCCTATTAGTTTATTAGGTTATTAATTTTATAATTTCTATAAGGAAGGTTATTTTTGTAATAAGGCAATTAGGGTTTCCTACACCAATTAGAATTAGGGCTTAGTGTTCCTTTATAAGCAAAGTATTGTATATTTGTACTCCTATCAAAAGGAAACTATTTTGATGAATGAAGTTTCTGTTGAATTTGTCTCTGTAGTCTGGTGCCAACTCCAACCAACCCTAGGTGCTAACTTCAAGCAGTTTTTCATCATTTGGTGTTGACTCCTAGGTTCTGTCTTTCTTTTTCCTGTTTTTAATTTTCCTGTTGAATTGCTCTGGTTTGTCCGGCATCATGCTGCCGGATAAGACAGTTATAATTTGGACCTTTGCTTAATACTTAGGGTGAGGACCTTTGAGGGAGGTTTTATCCAAAGGGAGTGATCCTAGGTAATTTTATAACAGAGGATCTCAAAGAAGCTTGTTGAACATAAATTAAAATAGTAACCTCTACATGGTATAAAGCTACATGTACAGAAGACATTTATATAAAACAGGTTATTGATAGAAAAAGCTTCCCCAGAAATCAGTCAACTTCATATCTATTGACTTCTCCATCCTATACAGAATGGTTTTGAGGGCCCATTAACAACTCACATGTCCTGGCAATGTCACCACAAACCAATCTTGGCAAATTTAAATGGATACACACCAGCAGCATCAATATCCTAAAACATAGTATAGATTATGACTTCCCTTCAACACGGCCCCTTACTCAAATAAGCATATATTATTTAACGATGGAAAAAATGATGCAAAGAAATGCAGAGGAAGAAAAACCAGATGTTCAATGGAAAAAAAAAAAAAAAAAAAAAAAAAAAAAAAAAAAAAAAAAACAAAAAACAAAAAACAAAAAACAAAAAAACAAAAAAACAAAAAAAACAAAAAACAAAAAACAAAAAAAAAAAAACAAAAACAAAAAAAAACAAAAAAACACACAAACTTTATATTGTAAAAACTAAACATAATAGCCATAAAAGGGGAGATGACCACTTGGTCAAATAGATGGTTCACAGCCCAGATAAGAAGCAACCACCCATTCAAGAGTAATGGAGGGACCAAGCAAATTAGTCTAGAGTAGGATATGAGAAAATTCCACAACATATATCATGTCAGAATCAAAGAATATAAACAAAATCATTCACACAAAGCTTCATAATCATTTGCCCTCTAATTTGAGATTACAACTTGATACATCTTGCTATAAAAAACAAATTAGATAAAAGGTAAGCAACTGCTTCAGCAACTAGCACTGCTGCTCAGCTACCAAATCAATGATATATAGAAAAGGTTTTCCTCCAGCAAAACTTACCATGAGTAGAACTGATAATGCAATGAACGGGCACATACAATGCCAATGAAGTTCCCAACAAACATAGTTGTCACAATATCTGATCCAATCAGGAAGAAATTTAGTATCCAATTGGAGGAAAAGACGAAAGAGAGAAGAAAAGGGCAATGGGCTAGTGTCTGGGCAACAGAGATCAATATACAGAGACTGAAATCTAATATAAAGAGAGAATAATCAAAGATACAGAGTCAGACATCCTCCTAGTTTTATTTGGGAGCGTCCACCACTTACGTTCTTTATTGAGTATCTTGAAGGATGAGCCGCTTTTGTCAGACTTCTTCAAAGAGACAAATCTAGAATGCAAAAAGTTGAGAAGCCCCCCTTCATGCCTACAATCAATCATTAACCAAACACAATAATCCAGATGCCAATCTTCTATTGGGGGAAAAAAAAACCCGCCTACATATTACTACTGCTTGACAAGAGGGTGTTCAGAACCTCAGATTTATAACTTCTCACTGAACTTTTACTACATTGAAAGAAACAAAGTTTTTCCACAAATTTCATATCCACATTATCGTTGCAACTTCCAATTTATTATTTGAAATGGAAAATGTAAGCCCATGTACTTACTTGCACCATCTATAGTGAGTGAAAGCTGCAAGTAGTACAAGATGAGCAATCAGCAAAGAGACTGCAAGTTCCTTTGAAACAAAAAGTGGTTCAGGAATGAACTTGAAGTTAACAGACCTGGAAAAATTGAGGGCAGGTTATTCTTCAACAGAATGACAAATTTATCTTTGCTAATTCAAATAACAACTATAACAACAAAAATAGAATACTGGTCATGTAATCATAATGTTACATCAAAACAATGCTAATAAATACCATGTTACTATGTAGGACAATTTCACTTCAAAAGGACTTCAGCAAATAGACCACTAGGCATGGTATCTACCCTTTTTTGATGCACTACAACTCATCCAGTTACTAATTCGATATGTATTGTATTATGATTCAGAATTCTTAGATTGAATAATTGTCATACTGGCCCATGATCCTTGAGAGTGTATCTGGTACCAACTTCAATAAAATTGACCTCTACTGGGCCCTAGAATGATTTCTAACAGCCTATTTGGGGCACAGATATATTCAAATACACAAAAGTATGAAAATAGACTTTCTTCATATATATATACATATAACAACAAATTTATTTTCCTTTGTCCATTTATTGCAGAACAAGCTAATAAGTTTGCATGGAGAAAAGTTGTCAGGAATCTGAAACACATGAAGTCAAAAACAAAGTACCAAAAGTGGATGAAGACACGCCCAAGATTGAAGGCTCTGGATATGTAAGCAATTGGATGTGATATGAGAAAAGGTAGCCCCAACAGGATCTGTAGAACCATTCACCAAGTAGGTGCAACAAATGAACACTGTACACAATGCCCTCTCTTATAACATAATGATAGTTGAACTCCAACTCACCTATGCACATTGGAAAAATAATCAAAAGAATAACACAAAACTTCCAGATTTAAAAGACTTGTATCCTCTGCAAAGAATTTAACATGAAAAAAATAATAAAGCATTTCTTATTAATCAAAGAAAAAATTCAAGCCTACGCTGACAACCCTAAGAATGAAGAAGACAGAGCAAGCACCTGCACCAATGCTGCACCAGCTAAAGCCGATATCACCCCAATAATATCCATACCCTATACAAGAAGTGTTTCAGGAACAAAAATGGTTACTTGAGCAAATTTAATGAAGAATTGAGAATAAAATTGAAGAAATATACTCAAACAGATATGAACATACTTTTAGCATGAGAAGAAATAGAGATGGAGCGTATAGTAGCACATTCATCTTTATTGAAACGGCACCACTGTAGAGATAAAAAAGATATCATCAACCAGTTTCTTTACCATTAAAAAAATATATATATGTATATATATATATATACACAAATATAAAAGGAAGAAGAGAAGTGCAGTAAGAAAGCCAAGATGCTACCTGAATATGATCAACCCTAGATGCCACCTTTGGTAAAGAAGTGAAGCCATTGCAGCATGAAGGAGCGTTGTAGCAAAACAGTCATTAAAGAGACGGAGCACAAAAATAGAGTGCATTCTTTTTGACAGACAAAGCAAGCTAAGAGCCCACCATGGAAGCTACAACACATTTCAAGAACGGAAGCTTATTAAAGCATGGACAGAAGGAGAAAGGAGAGAGGAAGAAGCCCAGATTGAGACAAAGTTAAGAGATATGTAAACAGTAGAGGATAATTCTAAAGACTATACTTCTTAGAAAATTTACTTTCTCGTTAATTCCCAGAGAACACTTTCAATATAATATATAACATGGTCTTAAATTAAGTGAAATCGGTTTCAAAATTCGCATGTCAGACACTTGACTCTATTTCAAAGTTAATGTTGCACACATATCATCAAAGATCAAGGCCAGTGGAGCAAGCACATGACACATTAGTTGATCTTGAAAATCTACTAACTTTCTAAGTGGCAGCAATAGCAATATCCAGGGTCTAAACTTATAAATGCTGACAGCTATAACACCTCAGTAACAGAATATTAGTAGATTTACTGCTGAAGGTGGATAAAGCTCATGATGCAATTTGATCGTATCATTGGGTCCACCTAGGAGACCTTAAACTAAATGTCAACAAAGATAAAGAAAGAAATTCAGGAAAACAAAAAACAAAAAAATAAATGCCCAATTCAGTGAACAAAGCAACTTTCGTATCAACAGTGGAAATAAGCACATGTTCATGCATAGGCTCAAGCAGAACACAAACTTTACCACTGCTCTGACTGAGCATCACTGCCCATACTGACATGCAAACAGACCACTATAAGCCGATTCAAGTCAAGAATAATAAAGTTCACCACACACATCTATGCAGAACCATCAACATGAAAGCCAAAAACTGATTAACAGAAGATAAAATAGAAACTGAGTTTAGGCTTCATAGCAGCAGTGCCTGAAGAAACCTGAGAATCTCATCGACATTGAATTACTTGGTCATCCTATAAAAGCATCATTGAGGACAAAGGAGGAAGAATCTAATTATCCCGAAAGCTTTACCAGTACAAGTGTCATGCTAAATCAACCTAGGAGGGGAGCAGGTAAGCTTAAGGTCCATGGCAATGTCCTGACAAAAGACTACCTATCCTGCAATTAAAAGGTTGCCTGTATCTATGCATGCAAGATACTCTCATATACTAAACCAAGGACACATTCCACAAAAACTTTAGTCTTTAGACATCTAAAGGATTTCTGGAAAATCTGTGAAAAACCAGAGGTATGGAAGGACTTCAAAATTCTCTCACTTTCTTTCCATGCTCCAGAATCTCCATTCAATGGCCTAATAAAAGCAAGAACACTGCTAACAATCGACTAGGCTTAAATGAAGTCAATCGTATTTTTCTCTACAGTGCACCTCTTGCATTTCTTCAGTGCCTCTTAACTCCATTTAGATCTCTCACCCTTTCACTCCCAGTCCATCTCCCTTCTAATTTGCAGATGTAATGAATACCCAGTAAGTACACAGCTAGGGCTCATGATACTACCTAGAACTTAATATCCTAGACCAGAAATGTTGCCAGTTCTAGCGAATTGATAGCCCAATCAGCAAAGCGTATAGTTGGTGTCAACTCATACTAGCCTTATAATACATTCACTAGTTTGACAATGAATATGAGATCTAACTACTGAATCTTTCAATAATACTCCACATATCAACTAAGATGTACCACACGTTTATGTAAAAATACTACCATGCACACATCAGTGACATACACATCTCTTAAAGCCAAAACTAGCAATTTATCTTCACAAACTAAATTACATTTCATACCGCATCAGTCTTCATGTAGATAAATAATACGATTCCCAGATTTATGATGTACAAAAGGCCGAACAAAATCTGCACCAACAAACCAGAATATAAACCATGAGGCAATCTGGAATTGTGTATTAGTGTATGCATATATAGAGTTCAGTAGTTAACAATAAAAGGGTATTGGCTTACAGCTACATAATACAACCAAAATAACTCCCCTTAACTTCAGTGTCCATGGAAATCCACAATGCGTGACCATTCATTTTAATTTAGTATACATCAGCACTAGTCGTTTGTGCCAACTGAACCAACTAGGCAGTCAACATTCATTCAATGAAGCAAATACCAACAACTTGTTCCCAATTCAATACCACAAACAATGACTTGTTCCACTAAGATAATTACAACCAAGTTAAATCAAAATAATCTTCTAACTAAACCCATCACTAGTTACTTGTCAAATTTTATAAGAAACCCCAAAAAAAATAGAGACAAGAGTGAAGTAAATTACCTGAGCTGGATAGACCTCTCCTCCTGTAACATACTGAATTGCAGAATAAACATAAAGAAAGCCAGCTGGATAGACCAAAGGCCCTGTGTCCCCTTTCAAGTTGCTGTAATCTCTTTCTCCTCCAACAAACCCACTTACCTGTTTCACAATTATCAGACCAAATTGCACCAACCCATTTATCTAAGCTAAAAATTACACCAACCCAGATAGCAAAAACACTTAATAAACTCATTTGGTAGCTTAGAGAATCCAAAGACAAAGAAAACAAACTGAAAATTCAACCCACCATTTTCATTTTTTTTTTTTAATCTCTCTTTATTTAAACCAATTCAAACCAATTTATGTAAAAAATTGAAAATTTAATATAGAATATTCATTTATTACATTCAGAGAATTACGACTTTTTTGTTTCGTTTTCTTTATAAATACATACCTGAGACATGTAAGCGTCCCAGTCAATCTTCGTATCTGAAAACCAAAAACGATCACATTGTAAACAAAACGCCGTCGTTTTAAAACATAGCCCAAACAACAAACAGAGATAAACTTATTCAAAAAGAAATCGAATTTACAAGGGACATAGGCGATGATGAGAGCGACGAGGATGGCATCGGCGAAAATCAAAGCGAGAGCGAAGGGTACTTTTGGGTTTCTGAAGAGTTCGGAGGTCAGATTCGACGTTTTGGGTTTGGGTTTTGCAGCACGAGGTGGTGCTGATCGGAGCGCCATGGTGGCTGTTGACCTTTGACCGATATCAGTTGTGAGTCTGGTTCGTTCGTTGTAATCAAAGAGCAAACAATGTCGTAAGAAGTCATACGGCGTCGTTTTTTTTTTTTTTTTTTTTTTTTGGTAGGGCTTCGAATTGGGGTAGAGTTTGGATTCAATTTCAAGCCCAAATCTTAATTGGCTTAGGGCTTTTGATATCCGGGCCTAGGTCTTATTTGGAAAACCCTTTATCGTCAAATAAAGTATTAAGTTCAAATTCTTAAGACAATTATTATTGATGCATTGATCTTATGATTAAAAACAATTTTTAAACAAAATTTTAAGTAAAAATTTAATTATTTTTGGATTAAACATAAGATTACATTATTAGGCTGTTGTCTTTTTATCCATCTATAAGATCTAAGGGCACTTAGAAAGGACAAAACTTCTTACATCTCCAAAAACATCACAAAACTTTTGAGGAAGCCTTGGCTCGTTTGGTACATGTGTTTAAAAACTGGAAATTGTTATTTGAAAATATTTGTAGAAATACATGTGGATGAAAAAGTGTGTGGAAATTCATTTAATGTTGTTTAAAAACTGAAAATTGTTGTTTGGAAACACAAACCAAACACCCCCTTAGTATTAGAGAAAAATAAATACATCAGAGAATTAGGAGCAAAAGAGGAAATAATTAATGAGGCCTTACCAACATATTGTATTCATTATTATATAATAATCACCATTGCGTTATGTTAAAACATGTGTGACATGCAAATGAATTCTAGACTAGGGTCTAGGGATAAATATTAAGACCTAAAGCACTAACATTATTTTCTAACCGATTTATCTATTCTCACTTCTCAGCATATATATAATTATGGTCTTGATGAAGTAAGGAAAAACTAGTAGGATTTGAAGAAGTACAATAAAATATTGATCTGCATTTGGAATCAAATAGTGTTGGTATTGTGTATATAAAGGGGCAACGATCTCAAAACCATTAAGCATATATATTTGTGTATGGATAGAGGAACCCCTGAATCCCTGCATGGCTATCTTACCGATGATGCAGTACATGAAAACAATCAATTAAATTTATCCATTTTCCCTTTTTTTTATATAAAAAAATCTTCAAAAATCCGTTTCATTTGAATGGTCACATATTCATAATAATTTTCAGAAGATCCAAATCCTTAAACATGCAAGTGCAATACAAATTATTAAAAAATAAATAAAAAGTAGTATATATAAAAGACAGCTGCCTTAGTGTGATCATATACCAATACCCAATCAATTGACGTGTGGAAGTTCTCCTTGTTCTCATGTAATTAAGCTGGTGAACCCACTTGCTACACTGAACAAAACCTAAAACTAAAAGTCCAATCAGTAATTGAAGAAATACCTATGCTTTACACGTATATATATGATACATCCAACTCCATTAATTAATATCCTTTCTACTGCCATCTATGCTAACATACGATTACTATATTATCATTATGAGACAAGTAAAATGTCCCACACAGTTCTAATCTGCATGGCTTTCAAAATCAGATAACAAAATGGCAAATAAATTTGGATGTATATACTATTTATAGTGCAATGCAAGTATGCAACGCAGCAAAACTTGATTGCACCATTTTTATCTCTCTTAATTTGCTGCATCAAAGCTGAACACATACACTCAGCCATGCACACCCACGTGTGACATTTCTGTCCACTTCTTATCACCCCCTACTCCCACATGTCACTCACTTGTAATATTTTCCACAGAGAAAAACACGGTCTTATCTCTCTCTCTATATATATATATATATTACCTCACCTACAATTCCTCCCAAGACACATGCATGTATCTACCTTTCTTCCTTGTATAGACGCACACACATTCATGGCTTCCCAGAACAACAACCTTGATACCACAAACACTGCTTCCATGGCTTCCCAAACCCTTAAACATCGTTCTAGGGGTGTCCCCAACATCACCACCACCCGCAACAACAAGAGCACTAAAAACAGACGTGAAAACAACATGGCCATGGCCAAACGTGGCCTTAGTTCACTTGCCATAACAGTTTCAATCCCACTTTCTCTTACCCTTTTGACCATTTACCTCACCTCCACTCACAGCTACGTTATGGTATCGAAGCCCTCTTGGTTCCCACCCCTGTGGGCCATACATATCACAAGCTTGGCTTCGAGTTTCTTGTTGGGTCTTTCAGCTTGGCTTGTATGGGCCGTAGGTGGGTTTCATCAGAACCCAACGGCTTTGTCTCTTTATTTGGCCCAGCTAGGCTTGAGTTTGGTTTGGGATCCGATTGTTCTTGGATCCGGAGCGAGTTGGGTCGGGCTGGCTGTGTGTTTGGCTACATTTGGGGCTTTGGTTGGATGTTTTCGGATCTGTAAGGAGGTGAATCCGACAGCTGGTGACATAATTGCACCTTGTTTGGCTTGGACTGCGTTTTTGGCTATTGTAAATCTTACACTAATTTTTCTTTGAAGTTCAGTTGTTTTTTTTTTTTTTTTTTCTCTCTATAAAGTATAAATAAGAGTTTTTTTTTTTTTTTTTTTGAGAATCTAAATAAGAGTATATACTTTGATGTTATTATCATTTTTGTGTTTTTGGGTATAGTATATAGTTTTTTGTAAACATTTAATAATAGGTTAGTCTCTCTTTTTATTCCTGAATATTAATAGGTTACAACTGGTTGCATGGTTTACGTTGCTATGTATTTTGTGTGTGTTGAAAAGGAAGATAATAAATAAAGATCGAAGTTGTTTCGATGTTCTTAAGTTAAACTTTGGATTTAGCTAACTATGGTTTCTATCCTATGATATATATACGTAACATATTCAATCAGCCAACCTGCAGCCCATTAAAATAATTTCATCCATTGGGAGGTAAAATTAGCATCAAATCTCGAAATGGGACCCCAAGTGAGAAAAGGTTTTTATAAAAACTTTAGCTAAAGACCCTTGCAAGATTGCCACAAGCCAAAGCATAACTCCAGCACCTACAGCATGCACATATATATCACACCCCTTCGCTTGCAAGGCCATGGTTAACATATATTCAATGATTTTTATTTTTTAATTTTCAATCTCGATACTCATGTTTTGATCTTGGATTAATCTATTTGGATCATCCCAATACAAGTGTTTAGAATCTTAGATGCCCAAAATCAAACCACCAGCAAAATAGAACAGATGACACAGAGTAATTGGCAGCGACATAACACATTGGAATATAATCTAATGAATAATGATAACAAAAGGATGTTGATATCGACCGAACTAATAATAAAAGATGTGTAAAAAATAAAATAAGTGAAAATTTTGAAGTAGGAAAAAAGGTAATGCAAGCATATAACATTAGTTTTCTTCAAGGGAAAATTGGATTGTCATATAAGTTTTTAGGAAATATAAGGTAAGGGTTAGTATGCATTTCAATAATGAGTAGGTTTCAGCATTACAAAGTGCAGCACGCGTTCCGTGAAGTTAATAGAGTCGCTGATGCGTTGGCTAAGCTAAGATGTGATATGCAATAGGATTTTGTAATTTTAGATATCTCCCCATTTGATGTAATCTCTTCTTTTGTGTTATCTGATGCGAATGGGGACAACTTTTGTAGGCTTACTGCCACTAATTTAGCCATTTTGGCTTAGTTGAATGAAATTTCCTTTTAACCAAAAAAAAACAAAGTATGCATTTCAATACATCATGTTCAAGTAATTGATTAATAATGATTTACTTAACTGTGTAGCGATTTATGGACTGAAAAGTGTTTTTTTATTTTTTATTTTTTATTTCTTTTAAGTCATAGGTTAAGGAATTGAGGATAAGATATGTGACTTCTATTTCTTGGATTGTTAGTGTCCTTACTTCAGGTTTTGATCTTGGATTGATCTATTTGGGTCATCCCAAGACAAACGTTTTAGAAGTCCAGCTTGAAATACAAGCTAACGTAAAAAAGAAAGAGTAACACATGGTTTAAAGTTTTTAATATTATCCTTTTTTTTAGGATAAATATTATGTAATAAGTCATAAACAAAAGAATAATGATAATCTTCCTCAAAAAAAAAAAGAAAAAAAAGAATAATGATAATATAACATTGGCTGGGTTAATGCAGAAATTAGATAGTCATTAGTCATACAGCTTTTTAAGAAGGGTTGTTAATCCTTATTAGGTTAAGGTATTAATTTGTTAATAAGCTATTTTTTAAAACCCTTAATATAGAAAAGTTTTAATACCACTTGCATGAAAAAAATAAAAAATTATAAGAAAAAATGAGTTTTTTTTTTTTAAGAAATAGTTTTTAAACTAATACCCTTATAGTATCTGTTAATTTTTTTTTAACAATATTTTCCTTTTAAAAAATAAATTTTTTTACTAACCCTTAATTTTTTCCTTTTAAAAAATAAAAGTTTAAAGTTTAAGGGGGGTAAAGGTTACAGCTTTCAATATATTTTGCGTGTAAATAATACTAAGATTTACTTCTTTTTTATCGAGAGTAAATACAAAGTGTCTAGGAATTAGGAAATGCATTCGGTGGAATTGGAATACAACCTAAAGAAGAGGAAGATAAAGCCCAACTATCCAGCAAATGTGACATGGACACAATGAAGGAAGACCTGGTCAAGCAAAGTAGTACCAATTAAGTACAAAATGCCACTTGTTGATTAGTGAGCAACTTTTGGTAATACCAGCTTTTAATGGCTGGTCCTAATCTCAAATCAACTCAAGCCTCTAATACCTCCAACGCCACCAAAAAGAAGGAAACTTCGCCTCACGTTCATTCTTTGTGACAGTTTTTTGCATTCGTCACCTTCTCTCTCTTCCTCCTCATTTGGCCGCACATATTGTAAGGATGAAAAACCACCATCATAAACTTCTATACAGCAAGGAACCAAAAACCACCATGTTACACTATCCATGCATTTGCATTCATTGCTGAACTTTTTGATAGAACCCCATTTTGCAAAACTATACAATTTGTTAAGAAGAGCCAAAAAAAAAAAAAAACTCAGCCAAGATGAACGACTTGTTCTCGAGCTCATTCAAGAAATACACAGACCTGAAGCAGCAGGTTTTTCTGGATGACATGGAAGCTGGCAAAGAGAGTGTCAACCTTGATAGGTTCTTTGGAGATGTTGAGAATGTCAAGGAAGACATGAGGCAAGTTGAGAAGCTGTATAAGCAATTGCAAGAAGCCAATGAAGAATGCAAAACTGTCCACAATGCTAAAACAATGAAGGAGCTTCGAGCCCGGATGGACGCAAATGTTGGTCAAGTCCTCAAACGTGTTAAAGTTGTAAAGGGAAAGCTTGAAGGCTTAGAACGTTCCAATGCAGCTAATAGGAACCTTCCTGGTTGTGGTCCAGGTTCTTCTGCAGATAGAACAAGGACCTCAGTGGTTAGTGGCTTGGGAAAGAAACTCAAGGACATGATGGATGATTTTCAAGGATTAAGAACCAGAATGACAGCTGAGTATAAAGAAACAGTGGAAAGAAGGTATTTCACAATCACAGGAGAGAAGGCAAATGAAGAAACTATTGAGAATTTAATATCAAGTGGGGAAAGTGAAAGTTTTCTGCAGAAGGCAATTCAGGAACAAGGGAGAGGTCAAATATTGGATACCATATCAGAAATTCAAGAAAGACATGATGCAGTGAAGGAGATAGAGAAGAACTTGATTGAGCTTCATCAGGTATTTTTGGACATGGCTGCTCTGGTGGAGGCACAGGGTCATCAACTCAATGACATAGAGAGTCATGTGGCGCATGCTAATTCGTTTGTGAGACGAGGCACTGAGCAGCTTCAGGAGGCCAGGGTGCAACAGAAGAGCTCTCGGAAGTGGACAGTCATAGCCATTGTTGGTGGTGCAGTGCTCATCTTTATCATCCTATTTCCACTCTTAAAAACTGTTACGCCTAAAATGTGATTGGAAGAAGGCAAAAGAAAATATTTTCTTGACACACACACAGCATGTATTATGATTTTCATTCATCAGGAGAGAAGAAACAAAGAAGTTAGTTCTTACCACAAACCATGAAAAGGTTTGGTTCCTTTCTGCGTGTATAGAGATTTTTTAGAGTCTCAGGACTAATTTTCTGACATAGAGAGAACCAGAATTGGAATTGGGAGATATGGGAAACTCCTTGACTTTCAGGTATATATCTCTCAAATGAAATTTCCGACTCAGATCTAACAGAATAGCGTGCATGAAACTCTTCTGCAAACCCCACCTCCTAATGGCTATTTTGCATTTGTTTACATCAATTACCATAGCAAGGGAAATGGGGATGTATTATATTATATTTAAAATTGGGAAGGCATTGTAACTGCAACTTGATACCCATTTTATAATGAAATTGCATTCAATCAGTTTTTCCTCTCCCCTTTAGTCATTTTTTTATGTCTGTGTACAGAAATCATGATGACAGTGTAAAGTGTAAAGAGCTGTGTACTCAAATATCGTGATATGAGGGTAGAATGTTCCCATTGTTGCATAGAAATTTTGAACCAATTATGTTGTTAATGAACCATTAACGTACACTGCTTCTTCCAAACAAGGAAAAAGGGAAATCCTAAACAAACAAAGATTAAAGCCCCAAAAAAAACAAATAAGGGGGACTGGTCTAACTCATTCACCATGCATTCTCAAGCTCCACAAGTCTTCTTAGGAATCACCTGTCCGTAATAACTCAATTCTTTTGGGGGCTGTAGACTCATCCAACACATACAGATTATTGTGGCACCGAAACTTACCTGCGTGGAACCTATTACCCTCTTCACACTTAAAATATTTCGCATCCGCTCCTCAACAATTTATGGTGGTCTTCCACCTTCAAACTCATCAGCACACATCAAAGGATGGCTACTGCCAACAAAGTCGTCAAAACAAGCTGCAAAACACAGACTGGGCTTGAAAGAGAGAGATGTTGTGCTTCCAAAGGTAACAGCAGCCATTGTTGACATGACTGAGACATAGGAAGGTGTGCGTGTCTATATTCATGCAAGGGCGTTGCAAATGGGAGAACCACAATGCAACAACGAAGGTGGCGGCGTGGTGGCAAGCACTATTAACTGTGAGGAGCTGCAACATTACTATGAATCCATCATTGTTTAATGAAGGTAAAAGAATCTCTAGCTAAGCCAACCATCAAGAGTACCGAAGCTCAAGATACTCCTGTGTCTAATTGTGCACTTGTGAAACTTTCTTATCAATAATCTACACAACAAGCGACATGGGATAAAACGCAATACGTTATACTCAGAATCACCAAACTTCCTAGTCCACCAAAGGCCATCTTCGCATGCTTAGTTTTGCAATGATCATGGTGAAAAAATTGTGAAGCTCTGGAAGTTCTGTAAAAAAATACTGCAAAAACAAAAAAAAAACGTACAACATTTGGAATAGAACTTCAAATTAAGGATCTCAGAAGCTTTTGTATAAGTCAGATTTGTCACTACACTCTTCAACATTCTCAATTGTATATTATTTCTTTAGTCAACCCACATTTAAAGTACAAGTCCAAATAATCAAGAAGAATGAGAACTGCTCAAAAACAATAGAGCAGATGTATTTTGCAGCTCTAATGTGATGATTAACATGCTACTCAACCTTGCAGAGCTTCCTCAGTGTTACTGAGATTCTCCTCTTCTGATTTAGCTCCTGCCCTTCCCATATTTGAAACCCTGGCTTGCGATTTATTTCATGTTTCCAACAGTAACGCGCTTCTTCAGACATGAGAACTAGAGATCCTGGTGTCAGATAAACAGGGATCTTTGTCATGGGTGGATCCATTTTGACGTCACAATCTGTTCGGTCAACTTGGGTGAAATGCATCACACATGATGACTCTAAGGAGACAATGGCAATTCCATCTTCAAAGCGCATAAGATCAACATGTGCACTGATACCCTGCACATACATGCTGAAATTGTCATCTCAATTTTATATTTGCACTGTGTGTGTGTGTGAGCTGTGGTTTGCAACTGATTGTATTGTCCCATACACTAGTAACAGATAGTAACTAACAAGAAACAGTCTTTTGAACTACAAAATGAACAAAGACCCAAAAAAATATATATAAACTGAAGAATGTTATACTACCCAAAGATGCAGAAACATTTTCTTTAATTAGTAATTACACACGCACACAATGGGTCTTGAACCCATTATCTCACCCTTCACCTTACTCTTACAATAGGAGGATGTGTCATTTGAATTAGAGATCGTTAACAACATTTTCATAACCATTCCAACCTTGTGTTACTATGATCATACAAGTAATACACTGCACAATTCTAAATTGCTTTAAGATGAAACTTATCTGCAGGGACTCATAAGAAATGGAGATATATTATGATATCTTAGTTGGGAACCTACAAAATGCCATGGAATTTTAAATGTATGCTGCAACCAAACTTGATTGCAGCATTTTCTTTCTCTTTGTTGCATCAAAATTGAATAAACCAAATGTATACAAACAGCATTCTCCATAGGTAATCTTTGTGTGTTTCTTTTTTGGTTTCATTAAATTATTTATCACCTAATACCTATAAAATAATAAAATAAAAAACGCTGAATACACCAGACTGCCAACATGACAAATGCTAAGGCTGCATTTTAATTCTAATTTAGAAGAAAACCTTTTTCCACACCCTTGCTGGGATTCAAATTCCAAACTAAGCAAAAGAGGGGGAGAGAGAACTAAAGTATCATTTTATATGTGAATTAATAAAAAGCATTTTGAAGGTTCTACTGAAACAATGCTGACTTTTATTCATATATTAATATATATTTGAGATGAGGGATCTTCATTAAATCAACGTCGCGTGATTCTGGTTATACTCCTCTTAAAAACAAAAACAAAACAGAACAGAAAGACCAACAACAAATGCAACCATCAAAGCAAATTCTAGAAAATCCCATGGCACAAAGGGTGAAATTGAACACAGTAAAAAAATATAAACAGATAAGCTAAAGGTACCAACTCGCTAAGTTCAACAACTTCATGAATACTAACTCTGTACAGCATGGCCTACACAGAAGAAGTCACATCGCACCTCACCTGGTTGGTATACATTTACAATGAGTTGGTCAAAAAGTGGCTCTCTCCGCAATAAATCTGATGGAAATGGACAGGCTTCTTTAGCTTCATCATAAGTTCCAAAGTCCACAGGATCAAAAGCAGGATCACATAAAAGCACCAGCTCACGGATAGAGTTTGAAATTTCACTTGACCAAGCTGGAAGATCTCCAAACCTCATAGCCTGTGGAGAAAGGAATGGATAAGCTTATCTGAAACAACCTAAAGGCACAAGTTTGACATGCAATTGTCTTAATGACCGTAATTATGATCCCCAGTTTACAAACAAAATTCTACAAGAAACCATAATCAAAATTCATCATCGTCTATCTCTTTATATATATATATATATAGATAGATGAAGAATATATATATATATATATATATTCTTCATCATCTATCTTATTTCTTTCTTTTCCTTTTGCCTTTTCTTTTTCACTGATAAGTAAGCAAATATGCCAAGAGAGCACAAAGTGATGCAACTCAAGTACACAAGAAATTTCCAAGAAAGACAACGCTTAAGAGGAAGAAAAACAAAAGGACCAAAAAATCCTTCGAATGGAAGAAAGATTATAAGATCTTGAAATAGTAGTAAGGGGACTAGGAGAGGGACAAGATTGATGAACTTTGTCCAAACACATAAAAACAAGCACAAGGTAACTCCTCCCTTGCAGGGTTTTAGCTTGACTCCTTGCATTGCCAGATCTACCTCCTCTTCATCCATCTCAATGTTTTTCATTTAATTTTAGTAAATTAAGAAACATCAAGAAAGGTAAGACTACACAATAAAGATGAATTCATAATGAAAATTCCGGGCAAGCTCAAAATTTATACCATGAAGAATCTAAGAAAAACCATAACATAAACATCACAACACGTTCTTAAAAAAGTCCCAAGTAGTGTGCTCTGTTGCTAGTGAACCAATCTGCCTTCAAATATAAAACGCTAGAAACCATTACAAGGTGCAAACAGTAGATACGTCAAACACCTCTAACGATAACACATCCTCAAGAACCACCAAACTAATTCCTAGCATTCTAGACTAAATTTGTTGAGTACTCTCGCTCGATTAGTGAAAGAGTAGACTACTACCCCCATCAAACTTAAAAGGAATTTATCACCCTTAAAGAATACCCACATATAGTTTGTGAATTTTTTTTTTTTTTTAATGACATGGAACCTCACCAAGGTATGGCCTTTCAGACCCATTCCTGAGGAGTAAACCGCGTATAGTTTGCAATATCCCTAGCACCCAAAATGTCCAATGGATCAAACTCCTACAAGTAACTATAAACTATCTTAAGCATTTGATTCAAGAGTGAAAGAACAATAATCAACCAACTTGGCAAGACAACATATGTCATGAAGTAAGCGGAGTTGTACTTCTCGGTCAGGTCTCTAACATACTTTACACATACTATGCTACAAGAATTGAAATATAAAATGTATGATAATAACAAACTGGGCAATCCTAAAATTTTAATGAAAATAATAATAATTATAATCCCATGAGACCATACTAAAAAAATTGTACCCTGTTACAGCATTTCCAGTAGCCTAATTCAAGATTAAGGAAAATAACAACCTAAAGCACCTGAAATTTCATGAAAATTTAAATGGTGGGAGCTATTGCAAATTATCATAGGAACTATCATAGTATCTGCTAGATGATCTCATTTTAACATTAACATTAACATTAAGATATGGTACGGACCTGGTTGTGTGAGGGTTCAGTGAACCATCCTTCTGCAAGTGCAAACACACACGTTAACAATACAAAACACACAGTGTGTCAATGTGGGTGAGACCCAGTTGAGCAAAAACGTCGTACATAGGAAGAGTGAAACGCACGCACCGTTTAGAATAGCGGAGACGAGGGAAGATTGTTGTCGAGGAGAGAGGAAGTCTCTGCACAACCAAAGACCTTTGATCTCTTTGATTTGTTCCCAACTCGGGTTTTGATGATCTTCTTCTTCTTCTTCCAATTCCAATTGAGGTTGTTGTGTTTGTTGTTCGTTGTCTTCGCTGTCCGATGAATCGCCGAACACTTCTTTGAAAAGTGCCTTGTTGTTGTTGCGATCATCCATTTGATTAAAAATGATTCTGACAAGGCTCTGAGAGAGAGAGAGAGAGGGAGTCAAGGAATGAAGGAGGATATCGTATCCTTAAGACGACGTCGTTTCCTTTATCATTTTTTTTCCTGTTCATTTCATTTTTACTATAAATATTAAATAAAGCTTCATTGTCTTTTCAATTCATGTCGTTTGCCATCGAAGTGCATAATTAGGGGGTGTTTGGTAGAGTAGTTTGAAATTATTGTTTGTAGTTTTTTGAAATATGTGTGGGTGAAAAAGTGTATTGAAATGCGTAAAATACTGTTTAAAAACTAAAAAATGTTGTTTAAAAATGCAAACCAAACGGGCCCTTAATTTCTACCGTTTATCTTCCAAAGTCCTTTTCTTTTTCTTTTTCTTTCTTTTTGCTGAATAAATACTTTATTTATAAAAAGAAACAAAAGATATACAATCCAGAGAGGGCCTGTGAACAAGGTTTCAAATGAGGCTCAAATTTGCTTCTTCTTTTTTCCAATATATTTATTTGATTTTTAAATATCATCATATATTATTCTACATCTAAATAGAATTATTCAAGAAAAAAATCTTATCTCATACTTATGTGTATTTGGTATTGGCACGTAAGTTATATCATGCAAAACATGGATCCAATATAATATTGCACAACATGGATCCAATATTGGATCACTGTCGGCTCCAAGTTAAAGTTAGGGTGGTCACAGGACCACATTGGCTTAGAAAAAAAAATCATTATTATATATAAAATTTTAAAAATTTTATGATTTTTTTACCTTAAAAAAAATATGTGACCACCCTAAATTTTTGTTGGTCCAATATAATTAAACTTTGGACAAAGTTTAGCAATAAACTTGATTGTAGATTAAAGCTACAACTACACTCAACATTTTTTCATTAGATATGAATTTTCATTTTTTTTTCTTATATCCTTCATACATACTAATGGGATAGCAAAAATTACCATCTTTGGTTCGTCCATAGGGATCGTCCATGAACTTTGAGCCAAATGTTCAAGCAAATCATCTGAGCAAAAGAGTCGTTCATAGGCAAAGCACGTGAACGACCACACAACACTTGGGAAAACCTTCAAGAATAGACTCACTCGTGTGTGGAGGATTCAAGCTACAAAATCTTGGAGTGGTTACCCAACCCATATTTATCGCCATAAATTCTTTATAAGTACTTAACTTCCACCAACAGTTGTAACTCCTATAACCGTTGAGGAAGTTATGTACGGATTCACCGACTTCCACGAATCTTGGGGAAGTTACTAAGCCAATAACCACTCCAAGATTCTCTATATAAGGACCGGTATGAATCAAATCAAAGTAAGTGCAATATGAGATTTTACTTCTGTAAAGTTGAAACTCTTTTCTTGCAAGAAACTAACTTAGCCATCGGAGGGTGTTTGGCCGGTCCACCCCGGTCCCCTTTTGATAGTGTTTTCATCTTAGCAGTCCTTCACAACAACGGTTGGTCCATCGAAGTCGAAACATTCAGCCTATTAATTATGAGCAGTATCAGTTGGCACCGTTTGTGAGAAGGGAGAAATTTCGAGTTTTGCCGTTTATCTTTCTTCAACAAAAGGCTGTATGGTTCGGACAAGATCAAGGGCCACTAGCCCAGGCCACCAAGAGAGTAGGGATGCTTCTAGCAACCCCCAGCAAGATCACCAATCAGCGCTTGTCACACAACCGCCTTCCATCCAACACATACAGTCCATGGCAGCTGCCATGGCGGAGTTAACTCGCCAGAACCAAAAGTTGACTAGGGAGATTAATCTGAGGCAACATCATGAAGGATATGCAAAAGGACAAGCCCAGAGTCAAGAAGATAGAGGGGGAAATGCTAAGCCCGAAAGTCAATCAAGGGGCACTACTTCGCGAAGGGTGCCATACTTGGAGAAGGAGATGGATCAAATGAGAAAGGTTATGGAAGAGATGAGGGAGAACATGAGAAGGGCAAATCCCATAGAGGATTTGGTTCATCGAACAGATTCCCCTTTCACGGCTTCCACTAATGGTCATCCCTTGCCGCCAAAGTTCAAAATACCTTCCTTGGATTCATATGATGGAACGCGTGATCCTTTCGATCATATTGCTACTTTCAAGATGCATCTCCTGGAATTCCTCAAAGGGAATACCAGGGACCTCAGACAAGTAATACTCGTCTGAGGAACTACTACTGTAACTCGTGCTACCCTCACCACTCTCATAACTCCCAGAAGAAATGTCCTGACACTCGTCTATCTCTCTCTCTATACCACTACTAGACGAATACATGACTAAAATAAAGATTAAGAAAACCTAAAAAGGAAGAGGAAATACCTGACAGAACTATGACGAAGTGCTAGACGAGGCTCTTGGACGAGATGGCAGATGGGAGATTATGAGAAAGGTGAAGGGTAAGAAAGAGAATGTGCCTATTTATAGGGCCCAAAAGTAGGGTCAGCGAAGTGACATCAGCCATTAAGAAGACAACACGTGGCAATCCCTTTGAAAAATGCAATCAATGCAACAGGTCAACCAAGAAAATCGTGACACATGGCCCTATAAAAAATAAAAAATAAAAGAAAAAAAGAAAGGAAAAGGAGTTAGGTTAGAACCATAAAGGCGTGAATTAAATCCCCACAATATCCTTGGACGACCCCTGGACAAGGGGGCAACTGACGGGATAGCAAAAATTATCATCTCTGGTTCGTCCATAGGGATCGTCCATGACCCTTGAGCCAAATGTTCAAGCAGATCGTCTGAGCAAAAGAGTCGTCCATGGGCAAAGTACATGGATGACCACACAACACTTGGGAAAACCCTCAAGAATAGACTCACTCGTGTGTGGAGGATTCAAGCTACAAAATCTTGGAGCGGTTACCCAAACCATATTTATCACGTACTTAACTTCCACCGGCAGTTGTAACTCCTATAACTGTTGAGGAAATTATGTCCGGATTCACTGATAATTTACTTCTAAAAAGTTGAAAATGATAATATAAGGACTGGTCTGAATCAAATCAAAGTAAATGCAATCTGATAATTTACTTCTAAAAAGTTGAAACTCTTTTCTTGCAAGAAACTAACTTAGCCATCGGAAGATGTTTGGCTGGTCCACCCCGGTCCCCTTTTGATAGTGTTTTTATCTTAGCAGTCCTTCACAACAACCGTTAGTTCATCAAAGCCGGAACATTCAGCTTACTGATTTTGAACAGTATCACTTACAAAACTTCAAGAAGATTAAAGATAAATAACTTATGTCATCAATCAAATGTTTAATTTTCAAGTTTTTGTAGTCTAAAATTATACGCAAAAAATAAGTTTATGAATCAAAAAATAAGTTTATGAATCAAATAGTAAATAAGATCCGATTGACATGAAACTTGATGTGTGTTTTAAGAACATAAAAAACGTACAATTCAACAGTTAGATTTTTAAAATATGTAGTCATTTTAATTTGTTTAGTAAAAGTTGTAGTTTTAAGCTACAACTAAGTTTATAATCAAATTTTAGTTCTTTTAACAATATATTGGGCCTTTACAAACAAAAAGAAAAATCCAAGAAAATTTTTATTTAACTAAAATTTTGAAAGAGATATAGCTTACAGCATTGATAATGAAATATAACTATTTTTTATATATTAAATATTGTATAATTTAAGTTTCTTAATGACCATCCTGAAAAAAATTCTTGGAACCGCCACTATATTGGATTATCATGTTTTGGAAGTAGTGAATATGAGAAGCCCATCTATGTTTTTTTTTTTTTTTTTTTAAGTAATCATTGAGTCATTAACAAGTGGAGAAGGAATCAAAATTATTTTAAATCTCCTCATTTATGTTGTTGTAATAACAAAATATCTAATTTAACTCTCATTTATGTTTTTGTAATAACAAAATATCTTATACCAATTTGTTATAGAATAAAAAAGACAATATTTTTTTTTAGTGAAACAAAATAAGATATTGTGAGCAACATAAAGCACACACTTTAGCAACAAGAACGATTAATCAAACTTTAGCGGTTGATTAAGACAACAAATTTAAAATAATCCAATATACTTTGTGTCCATGCCTTCAAATAATGCTAAAAAAAATCATTATTAAAAACCGATTGATGTCTTGGTAAAGTTTCTGATGGTTAAATAAAAAATCCAAAATTCAATCCCCTGCCTACACTAAAAACCGATTATTGTCTTAGTTTAATGATAAAGAGTTATCATTATAAGCAAACTTCATAAATTAAAACTCTCTTTAAAAAAATACAAAAATTAAAAACAACACTTATAAAGACAAACACACTAAAACCTGTTCACAAACAAAAATTATCCAAAATCCCAACCTAGATTTCAAATTCTAACTAACTCAAGAACTTGACACTCACAATCTCAAACCCTATACACCCATTAGTACTATCAAAACAACAAAATAAACATACTCTCAACTAACACACGTAAGGATATTTTAGTATCAAAAGAGCTACCAAATTTTGTTTAGAAGAAACCCACCTATGTTATTCTAATGCTATTCTTCTCTCTACTGTCACCACCTTCACAAACATATCAAAATTCAATACTTACACGTAAAAGTGGTATGGGTTTCACCTTTTCCTTTTCCTCCCAATCAAATATGGATCTTTCAAAATCAAAACATCCATATATATATATATATATATATATATATTTTACACTCTAAAATGAACTTGAATGTTTAACATATGAATTTCACTCTATTTAATAAGCATATACACTTGACACAACTTTTACGTGAATACACATAATCCATATATTTAACAACCGAATTACAATCCAATTTTTTAATTTACGAACTCCTCACATTTATAATTCATCTTGTGCAAACTATATAAACTATAAAAACTGAAATTTTCTTTGAATATTTGAGTTTGACTCTCTTGTTTGCCTTCCAATGTTTCCAATTGCACAATTGGAATAGAGAAAAATCATAAAGTGCAGGCAGCCGATTTTTCAAAAGTAAAAAAATTCCCGCGATGGTGCAAAAAATTAACGGGTGCACACAAGAGTCAAGACACAAAACTAAACCTCGATTGTAGTGCCACATTGCCTTCCGTGCCATGCAAAGAGAAATAGAGAATATATATCTTCTTCATCCCCAATCCTCAACACGTACCGATAACAGTGCCACTGACATTCCACGTGTCCACATCCCACACATCCTCATCACTCATCACCCACCGTCCACGTGTCCTCTCACCCCTCCGCGCTTCACATTGGCCGGTTTTTATTTCCCAAGTCGAAGCATAGCAGAGTCAAACCACTTGACACATGTGGCATCAGCTCATCTAAAACACGCCACGTGGCAATCTCCTCGCACCGTAGCCGTTCGATTCCCCCCTTGGAGATCGACTTGGATCCCTATTAAAAGGGAATCGTTGCAACGCTTGGCCTTCACCTTTTTTTGTATTGTGCTATTTCATTTTCAAAAGATTCTCTCATTCTAGGGTTTCGTACTTTGTAGAAGAAAATCGCATTAGCTTTTTTTCCAAAAATGGCAGACTCTTCAGAACCCAAACAGCCATCAGAGACGTCGGTACGGGTACGATCACGCGTCACTGATTCATTCCGGGCTCATTAACTGCTTTATTTTCTTTACAGCCAAACAGAATACATTGAAAATTTTTAGTAATATTATTTTGTAATGTGATTTTTGATTTGGATATTGAAGGTTGAGGAAAATAAGAAAGGGCTGAAGTATCTGGATAGCGTACAAGTGGCGGCGATCTACATCTTGGTATGCTTCTCGAGTCTCTACGAGTACGCGAAAGAGAACGCCGGTCCGCTTAAACTGGGGGTTCAGACCGTCGAAGACACCGTCAGAACCGTTATCGGACCGGTCTACGAGAAGTTCCACGACGTTCCCTTCGAGCTCCTCAATTTCGTCGATCGCAAGGTACCTAGATCCTAATCACCACGCTATTTACGATTTTAACACCCTGTTTTAATTCCTATTCAATATTATATGTTTATTTTTTAAAGTATCGAATAGAAAAAAGCGAGGCGTAAAAAACTATGGAGGCAAATAGGAGAAGCTTCGCAAATATGCCAACTTCCATTAGTTATTGATTACTTTTTGCTTAAAGCTGAAGCTAAAAGAAACTTTATTGAAACTTTTAGCATTTTGTTAAATCTGTTGTGCTTTCTTTTTTTTTGCTTTATTATTATTATTTTCTTTTAATTTGAAAAGATGTATGAAAAGAATAAGCCTAATTACATTTATAATATTTTTTTTTTTCACAATTATTTAAAAATAATACTCCCTCCTCATATTTTTTAAAAAAATATTATTAATTATCTTGTCTACTTTTTAAAAATATATAAATTTTCAAAATTACCTTTAAATAAATTTATCAAAAAATTGAACTAATAAATTAATAGGAGTATAATAAGAACATTAGTAAATTAATAATTTTTATTTTTAAAAACAAGATAATATTTTGAATCATTTTAAAATGGAATAAAAGACAAACAAAGTGGAACAGAGAAAGTATATTAATAATGATTTTATAAAATTTGTTGTTGCTTTTACAATGATATATGTTGCTTCAATTAAATTGTAAGGTCAGGAATTGCGGAAAAAATTATAAATATTGTTGTACGTACGGCATTATATTTTTTAGAAACGAGCCTTCTTATTGAAGAATCCTAGGAACTGTAATTTGAAAATGCAAATTTTTTATTGTTTTTTTCTTCCAACTTTTTTGTTTGCACTTTTTGTCTTGTTTGTTAACTTTATTTTTTTTGTGTAATCATCCAAAATTGTTAGTTTCCTCCGAAATTGCTGGAACAAACCGATTCCGAGAAGGAACAGATGTGTAGCCTAATTGAAGGATGTAATTCTCTTTCAAAATTAGTTAAATAATACTAGTTTATAAAATTATCTATGCATATTCATTTACATGATTCATTAAATCATTTAAATAAGTTACATTATTATTAAAGGTAGCTATCCGGATTTTGGAGATTTTTGTGCTGCACCATTTTATACAGTAGAAACAAATTACTAGATGCTTTGAGGGTTAATTCTTGAGATTAAAGTTTTTGTTCTTTCCTACTCTCATTGAATAGAATCTAGTTTAATCAAGAGGGTTGGCCAAGTTGGTTGGGCTCTTGGTCTCAAAGTACTTGTACTGGGCTTGACTAGATGTGCTCTCTAGTTCGAGTCCTGCTACCTGCACTTTGAAAAGAATTTCTTGAGTCAGTGCTTTACCTTTTCGTGGGGTAATTAGTCTCTGGTTGAAAGTCTTGAGAAAACACTGTGGAAAACCCAAAAAAAAAAAAAAAAAAGGAATAGAATCTAGTTTTGTTATCTTGTTCTTGTTTTTCCTTTCCTATTTTAATTGATCATTATAATCCAAGCTCTTAATTTTTACACATTTTCAGTGTACTTGGATTGACTGTTAATAAAAGTTGTTGCCTTAAAAAAAAAAAAAAAAATGTTAACTGGCATCTTAGAGCATTCACATTGGCAAATGCTAAAGCTAAATCTAAGAGAAATATAGCATTTTAAGTCTTAAAACTAGCTGCATCAGTGAATTGTAAATGACACTATTGCAAATTTTTTTGCAATAGTGCTACAGTGCAATTCTAAACATAGAATTGCACTGTAGCAACTATTGTATAAGAAATAATATATTTTAAAACTTGGAATCATGCCAAAATCTGAAAAAAAGTTTGACGATTGAAAGAAATAATAAAGAATGTTTAAAAAAATAATATTTTAATAAAAATAGAGTTTTGGGATGTTAGAAGTATTGTAAAATGGTATGGTATAATGATAAAGTAGGTTTTTGGAATGGTAAAATAGAGTAGAATTAGCATTTGCCATGTGAATGCTCTTACTGTGAGATCCACTAATCAAAATTTAGTATAAATGAATGAGGGTACTGAAATTATTATTAAAGTGACAAGTGACATGTGTTTGCAGCTAGACGAGTCCATGGGCGAGTTGGACAAGCACGTACCGTCACTGGTGAAGCAAGCATCGAGCAAGGCCTTGATGGTGGTGAGCAAGGCGCCAGAGGTGGCTCTAGCCATGGCTTCGGAGGTGCAGCGAGCCGGCGTGGTTGACACAGCGAAGAGCGTCTCAAGGACCGTTTACACCAAGTACGAGCCAGTGGCTGAGCATTACGCTGTATTGGCTTGGCACTCGTTGAATCGGCTCCCACTGTTCCCTCAAGTGGCTCACATAGTTATCCCCACGGCTTCTTACTGGTCCGACAAGTACAACCGGGTGGTTTGCCATTCGGCACAGAGGGGTTGTGCCGTGGCAACATATCTGCCGTTGATTCCCAAGGAGAAGATAACTAAGGTTTTTAAAGAGGCTGATAGTGGGCCCTCTGTTACAACCAATGATGAAGCTGTTGCCATGTCACAGTGACTTCCGTTGATTGGTTTTGGGTTTAATCAATGGCATCATGATCATAAAAATCTTTAAAAGGGTTGCATAAGGGGTTTCGTCTGGTAGATTGTAGTTACTCTTTTTTACGTCTGCTAAACCTTTTTTTGAACTGTTGTAATTTTGGGGACTTGCAGATTCCTTTGGGCTATCAGCTATGTGATTTTGGTCTGAACTGTAGAATATAGCTATGGCCTATGTGATTTTGGTCTTTTTTTTCAATTGTTTTTACGTTTAGTGCCCATTTTAAAAAAGAAAAGAAAAATTGTTTTATTATATTTGGTTAAAAATACTTTAAAAAGGGAAATATTTCATACACAATATTTTCACAACATGAAATTTATTGTAAGAGTGTTGAGAAAATATTATCAACATAACATTTCTTTTTTCTAAAATATCACATTTTCTAAGATATTAATTCTTATTATACTGTGAATGTGGCATCGTCACATATTTCCCTCCTAGAATTTTAAGCCACATCGTAACATTGATTATCACACACATTATCTCCATGGCTAAAACGCCCACAATATGCTACTCGCCTCACTTAAACACCAACATCGACCAGGAGGGTGTAATCTAATGAAAATGTTATTAAGCTGGGGAATGAAATGGTTGGTTGTATTAATAAGTTTTAAAAGAAGCACTTATGTCTATTTGTTTTACTAAAAAACTTCTGTAAAAATAGTTTTTTGTATTTTTTAGTGTTTGATAGCACACAAAAAACCGGTCAACAGAAAATAATATTTAGTCAACAGAAAATCCTAATAAAAATAAGGCTTACTTTTTATAGGTTGTTTTCTCCCAAAAAAAAAATTTGAAAAGCAATCTCTCACTCATTGCATCTATAAATATTATATTCTTTTTTTTTAAGGAATATTATATTCTTCTATAGCCGTGGGAATCATAATTTTTTGGTGTCTTCTCTCTCTTATGGTAAGCTCTCTCACTTTTTCTCGCTTCTATTTGCTTTTTCTCTAATGATATATTCTTTGCTTTGAATTTCAAGCTTAATTTTTTTATTCTCAAAGAAATTTTCAGTTTGATAAATTCCATGTAGAAATTATTATTTTTTTTAAATTAAAAATAAATAGTTTATTGATGCAAAGGAAAACACATAAGTAAGAAATGCCAACACTACGCATGTTACGGTACCAAACCAACCACAGAAACTTCAAAAATTTTATAAAAAGAACAATGACTTTCTAGAACACAAAAACATGCTTATCCTTTAAATGTAGACGAAACTCACTGATATGCCTCCAGAACTGCACTGGCTCCTTCTAGAATAACCTGTGGCTGTGTTTGAATATTCTCAGAATAAACTTTGTTTCTTGCATTCCATATTGCCCAGGACAGAATTGCCCATTGCTCCAATTACTTCTTCCGTGCAGAAGTTATGTCTTTTAGCACATAAAAGTACAAAAATAAAAAATAAGGAGAAAGAAAAAATGACGTAAAAGACAAAAATTTAAACATAGTGCCTATGTTCCTCTAAATTGCTCTTTCATGGGACAATTTTTATGTTATATAATGAATGATAATTGTTTAGGGAAATTGTATTTGTTGGCATATACACTATGCAGATACTGTGAAGTGATGATATATTATGCTAATACATTATACATTACGTAGATTCCCATATAAGGATGAACCCATTGCTTTTTATGTGCTATGTATGTAGGGGTGGCTTAATGTATTTGGGGCCTAAGGCAAAAACTAAAATTGAGGCTTTTTATATGGAGTATTTAAATACGATTTTAAAAAATAAATAAATATTAATTAAACTATATTATCTTGTTTTAGATACAAAAATTACTACCAAATTACTAATTAACATGAACTACGTAGATTTTTTTTTTTTTTTTAACAAAGTCTATACACAAAAAATTTGACACAACTTTTCATACTTGTTGATGTGGGCAAATAAAAAAGTGATATTAGTGACAAACTAAAATAAGAATTAGTAAAAAAAAAAAAAAACTAGTAAAAGTTTGCCAACTCAACTTCAGAAAAATGTAGTGAATTTTTTTGTGTATTTTTTTTTTTTAATATTTGAGAAGTATTACATTTATAATATTTTCACAACAAATCTTAGGTGTTAAGTTGTTATTGATTTTAATTTGAATTCACCACTGAAATTAATTTTTGTCATTAATAACAGCTTGTAACAACTTACCACTTAGAATTTATAGTAAAAGTATTACGAAAAATGTTGTGGACGTAATATTTTTTTTTAATATTATTTTATTTATTGTCTAATATTTAAGCTTAATTAATGCTGTTATAATGAAAATATATATATATATATATATATATCACTATTGGTTAAAATTTGGGGGCATTTTTTCTACTAGGGGCCTTAGGCAATCCAAACATTTGCTTCTAGTATAGAGTCGACTCTGTATGTATGTATAGTTCGTGTGTGTGTGCGCGCGCGCGCGCACGCGCATGTTATTGTCCATATAAATGAGCAAGATGAGTGGTAAAGATCATGAGAATTTGACAACTAATTTTGACTATATCTATTGTCAAAACTTTAGTATGAAAACCAAATTCATTCTTGGTTTTTTATTTATATTGATTACATTATTATTTATTTTTTTTTTTTTTTGAGGGGGAAATTGAATACATTAGTTGGGTTACATAATACACATGTTTTAAATTATAAAAGAAAAATAAATAAAACAATTGTATACCAAACATCAAAAAACATTTTTAAGCTCATTTTTAATGTCGTTACCAGACACCAAAAAATAAAATAGTTTTTAAGAAAATAGTCTTTGGAAAATGAACTATTTTCCAAAAAAACATTAATAATGAAACAAACATAGCGTTAGAGAATCAACCAACTAAAAAGACAATGGTGGAATGGGGAGGTTTCTTGACTGTTTTTTTTTTTTCCCCTCCAATGGATAAATATGGATTTTTCTTTTTGGCTCAGGATAAGTATGGTTTTTTACCACCAAAATAAAGCAAAAGAGATTGGCTATCGCCATAGTGCCATACCTATCTCTTTCTTCAACTACTGAAACAAAGTCAAAAATGATGGAGACGCGACATGCTCAGTGGAAATACAATAAAAGCCCATTGAATAAAGTTGTGGACCATTATCTAGGAATAAAAGAAACATACCACCATGTACTATTGCTTAATAAGCCCAAAATATCTTCCATAGACTGCACTAGAGCTAATGGTCCACTACATTCCTCAAAGGCCTAAGCATTGCACCTCCATCCACTGTAACACTGCAAGCCCTACTCAACAGTTAGAAGTGTGCACGGTTTGGTAGGGGCGGTTTTTTTTCAAATTTATTACCGAACCGATAGAGATCGGTTTTTTCATAATTTCAACTGATGCACACCGCCTAGGTCGATTTTCTAACCTATAGCGGCGCGGTTTTTTGCAGTCGATTTAATCGGTTTGGTCGGTTTGAAATATTTAAAAAAAATGTTTTTTTTAATATATAAAAAAAAAAAAAAAATTTTGGGCTTTCAAGCCCAATATCAATATATCAACCTGTTCAAGATTTCAAGTAAATGCAAACTGTTTTTTTATTTAGCAAGCCATCAAAAATCTAGTCACACATAAAATAGAAGCAAAAGAAAAGTCAAATTAAAAATAAAAAAATAAAAAAGGTAAGAATGCCTAATAATATTTTTCTACATCTAGCCAACACACAAAAGCATATTCCAACTCATACTTATACCATAATTACTCGTTACTCAATCAGACACTAACAATATACATAACCTAAACAACTACAATAAAAATGTAATGCAAATAAAATTAATATCGACTTCCACGTAAAAATAAATATATAAAGAAATTTTTTTGACCAAAGAAATGCTTTACCATGAATATATCCCACAACAAATAAACTAAAGTCAATGCCTAATAGGTAGTATGGCAGTACCACAGTAGTTACACTAAGTAGCTCAAAATCCCCTAGTCAAAAAATATAAAAATAAAAATACAAAAATACTGAAAAAAAAATATTGAAAATACTAAGAAATATTTTGAATCATTAGTGATTACAGCAAAATCTTTCTCAGTGAATGATCGAAGAGTGATAGCTTTCTCAATCTCCCTCAAAATCAAATTGCTGAAAAAAGAAAATAAAATAAAAGATGCCAGTTCTCGTGGACTTAGAATAGAGAGAGAGAGAGAAGAAAGGTTAATTGTTTGTGACTATGAAACTCACCAACGGTGTTGCGGCAAACTGGCAGGGGGTGAGCACTGAGCAGCAGCTTCAGTGTTGTTGCAGCAGTAGAGAGGCGAGAGAGAAAAAGAAAGTTCTAAGGTAGGTTATGTGAAAAGAACTGTTTATATACTTGTTAAAATTTGTAACCCTAAAGTAAAACTACATCGTTTTATTGTTTTTTGTTTTTTTTTTAATCCCTATTAAACTGAAATGTTCCGCTTCATTAAGTCATATATAAATTAGGAAATAAGAATCATAGATTCATAGCATCATCGTCTTTATTAGAATTGGACTCAGATTAGAAAAACTGGAGAAGCCGAGAAATGGAGAACGATGTACATGTAGGTATCAATTCAGTTCAACATGTATCGATTTCAGATTTCCAACTCCAGTGACCGCACTACACTAGCATCAAGATTCCCTTCGTGCTCCAATCGCCAGCATCGACTTCGTCAATTGGTTGCAATGGCGGTGCGAGATGATCGGTGCTGGTCAGTTGGACAGGTGTCGGTGGCTTTCTGCTCACCCCTACTCAACACCACACGAGATTGTAGACAAAGCATCTTCCAAAAAGGGTTTCCAACTTCCCATTATCCTTTTCCTTAACCCACCCACAATTTTAAGGGTCCGTTTGGTTAAGAAAATAGAAAATATTTTATTTTCTATCATCTATATTTGGTTAGGGAAGTAGTAAAGTAGAAATATGAAAAATATGGTTTCTAAACTTACTCTTATACTAGTTATAGGCTCATACATTGCACAGTTTTCTTATAAACTTATAAAATATATATTTTATGTGGAAAACAATAACCAAATAAAAAATTATTATAATAACAAAATAAATAAATTGTATTGGTATAACAACCATCAAATATAAAATGATAACATCTCAATAGAAACTTATTACCTTTTAACATACCAATTGTGCTCTAATGAGACTTGTAGTTACATGTATCGAATTTTTTTCATCAAAATTTTGTATTTACGATAATATTAAAGAGAAAAAAATGTTAGAAGTTGTTTTTACCTTTAGAAGTTTGTTAAATACTTCTTAGTACACTATATTTTTAGTGTGTTCTTGTTCTTATTTATCATTGTTTTTTATTAAAATCTTTAGTTCTTCAGGCCTTGTTACTTGAGACAAAGTAACATACAATTAGCTATGGCAGAATACTAGACTTAGCAAGTAGAGGCCAACATTGTTTAGAGTTTGTCCTTGACTTTTGTTGATTGTTAGCTGTGAGAGACCGCGTCCCCGACCCGTTTTAATGAATGTTGGGCCAAACCCACGTGAATGGGTGGAGTCGTGTTATTGCCCCTCAAAATGGAGGTTCGACTAGTTATATTTTTCCCTTTAGATTAAGGGTTTTACAATAGAGTCGTCACTTATTTAATTATTGGAAAAATAAGAAAACCATAATTAAAAAAAATTCCTTATTTTATTAATTTGAAATTGAATTTACATTGAACATAGGAAATTACATGGCTTTGGTCCTAGATATAATCTAAGATAAAGTACATGGCTTTGTTTCCTAGTTACAATCTAAAAATTGAAAATTATAAGGATAAGCACTTGATCTACTAACCCTTGATCTAAGTTCGGAGGCTATGTTACAAGGTGGGAAGGTGTTAGGCACCCACCTTGCCCGGCTAAACCGGTCTTCTAGACTATGGTGGCCAACATTCATATCACATCATTCAATATGTTATCAATCAATTTGCATGTTGAATTTAAAGTGTGTGCATGTGATAAACCCTAATTCAATTTATTAAGCACTTCATTTGGATTGAAAAATAAATTCTAGTGAATGTGTGTGTGTGGAGATATCCTAGATTCAAGGACTTGAAAGAATTATGAAAGAAACATGTTTTTCATATTTTTGATGTAGATTTAAGATTAAAACTAGTGTTTATGCATGAACATGTGATGAACAACCAAAAACATGTGAAGAACATATAAGAACAATTAAGAACATTCAAACATATTCAAATGATTACTATCATGCTTTAATCTTAAACTCTTATCATGATAACACAAAAAACAATTAGGGAAAGAGGTTATACCTTCATGCAAGATCCATATATTGGAGGAGGAGACTTTTGAGGGAGATCCTAAGGGTGGAGGAAAAGAAGAGCTAAGAGAGGGAGAGTGAGTCTCACTCAATACCTTGAATCTCATGAAGACCAAGATATGACAAGACTATTCAACTTCACTAGAACTCAAGAGAGGAGAGGAGAGGGGGTTTTTGGTGTCTTGGAATGAAGGAGGGGGAGGGTTTATATAGTAGTAGTGGAGGGGATATGAATGGAAGGCCATTTAATGAGGGTTGACAAGGATTATGAACCTAGATCTCATTTTAGTCTTGGGAAAAATATAGTGCATTAAATGGAGAGATTGGTGGGAGTGGGGAGCAAGCCAAAATTCGGTTTTCCCGTAGCTGCTGTAACAGCTTATAGAGCCAATTTAGAAAAATCATATCTAACCCAATTCTGATCGGAATTGTCTCGTTCTTATGCTCAAATTGAAGCCCCGGATGTCTAGTCTCTGGGAAATTTAACCTCATTCACAGATTCAAAATATTCTGATAGATATTGATGAAATAATGGGCAAATGTCATTTGTTAGAAAATGGTTTCAGCACAATTAACATTAATAGGTCCCAAATTAGCTCCCAATTGACATTAAATGGCTCCAATCACTCCCATTTCAGAATTAATTGGTTCCCAATTTACTCTAATTAAAAGATAATTACACAAATTACTCATTGAATAATTAATGTTTAACTATCTAATTAATTAGGTGTATGCAATCTCACCATAAAATGTAGTCCTAACCAATTAAATTATGACACATCATTGATCTCAAATTGATTACACCTATAACCAATCAAAATCAATTGTTCATAATCACATATAGTCGGACTCAATTTGTGATAGTACATCTTAGCCATTAAAACTTGATTTGATGATAACTTTCAATCTAATGGTCCAATTAGGGCTTATGACCAGTCGATTTGATCGTTACAATATCAAGATCATTTTGATGAAATGATTCCAATGATCTAATGGCTAGAATCAAGATGCATATTTTTAAAGTGAAAGTACCATTTTACCCTCCATGTGAGGTTAAATGCGAGTTGCAAAATGGGGTGTCAACATTAGCATAACAAATCTTTAAAGGAAATTGTCTTCCTTTTAGGATGAATAGCCACTTTTATTTTGTAGGAGATAAAACTATTCGAGTAATAAGAACCCTTGTTCCAATTTTTGAACCTATCTAAATAACTCTTGATTTCATCAAGATTAGTGATTTGTTTCAATTCAGATATTTCATTTCTTGTTACATTTTCTTGTGCAAAAATTATCATTTTGTGTGCTTTTTATTTGATAAAATCATGTCTAACCATATTAGTTATAAATTTGTAACAACGTATCACCATTGGAACCCTTGTTATGAACATGTAATTCATATATGATATACAAGATAATAACAAAATCATGTCTAAGCATATTAGTTAATAATGTTTATTGCAACGAAAAAAATCATTGCAATAACATTAAAGTCATTGCAATAGTCGATACGGTCATACAGTAACAAGAGATGGTTTGTAAGTATAGGTTATTACTTCATAAATCTTATTGCAAATAATTGACCAAAATAAGTCAAATTTAATTATTGCAATGATATCTTCATTGTCATTGATAATTACTTAATTTTGTCATTACGATAGATTATGAAATAATTGATATTAGGATATTGCAATAATATATTCGTTGCAGTTTCATATTTGTCATTACAATAAATTGTAAAAGAATTACTATCAAATTATTACAATGATAACTTCATTGCAATAAGCGAAATTTTCATTGCAATATATTGCAAAAATAATTGGTATCAATTTATTGTAACGATTCTTTTCATTTTAAGTTATTGCAATAATTTTTAGAGATGATAATTTTTGCCCAATCCGCGGGTACCCGGCCCGGTCTAATCCTAATGGGCCGGGTTTTACCTGGTCCGATAAGGAATAGAGTCGGGTATGGGTTAAAAAAAAAAACCTGAAGCAGGTCCAAGTCGGGTTTGGGTTTTATAAAAAAAATCCGGCCTGAAACCCGACCCGACCCGACTACTCTAAAATTACTAAAAACCCCATATATATATATATATATATATATATATATATATATATATATATATATAGTTATTAACAAACCCTAATCCTTATTTCAGGTCACGCCTCACCCTTAGTCCTTCACACAAGCACAATTAGTCAAAGACTCACCCTCTCACAGTGCCTCATCGTCACGCAAGCATGCTTCACAGCAACGTCACTCACTCTCAGTCTCACACCTCACAAGCAAGCATTCACTGGGAGGTATATGATTTTTTTTTTTTTTTTAATGCTCAACTTCTTACACACTTGTGTTGCTTCAATGGGTTTTCATTTTTGTTTGGTGTGGAGGTAGATAACATTTGTTTGTAGTTGTAGGTGCACTTAAAATTCCATTTTAGGCTTCTAGGTGGATTCATATCCCGTGCAATACCTAGGGTATTGCACAAGGTGCAATAGTTATAATCTCAACCTTTAATTTAATCCAACAGTTGTAAATAATTGCCACATCATCGATCTGTGTCTCACCTGGTGTTGGGCTATCTTTCTTCACCTCTCCCCTTTCTATTGTCTTCAGATTCACCAAATCCAAATTTCAAAACTTTTCTCTCTTCCACCAAGTTGAATGTCCATAACCATGACTACAACTGGAAGCCTCCAAGGCCCACCAACCACCATCGACGGTACTTGCCGGTCTGACCTTGAGGAGGGGTGATGAAGTTGAAGTTTGCAACAACCAAGTTGGTTTTATGGTTTCTTACTACGTAGCCACTTTGATTACCGACAAAGGAAACCACTCCTATGCGATGCACTACAAGAACCTGGTCTCTGAAGAAGACCAATCTCAGCCACTCACTGAGATTGTCGCCGCCGACGAGCTCAGGCCTATACCACCTAAGGTTTCGGCTACTGGGTTTTCTCTTTATGATTCAGTTGATGCTTATGATAATGATGGCTGGTGGGTCAATACTATTTCTGAGAAGCAAGGCTCCGATTACTACTATGTCTTCTTTAACACTTATGGGGTTGAGATTCTATATCCACTCACTCGCTTGAGGCCTCATCTTTAAACCAATGGCAAGTGGGTTTCAAAGAAAAGGGTCGAACGATATTACTGGTGCCATTCTTTTGGTCTCTCATCTGATGAGTGCTGCTAGGTTTTAATTTAGGAGAGTTTCTTTAATTAGGTGAATATGTATAAACTTGGAGAAGATCTTACCATATTTTTGGGTCTTCTTTAATGTAAATGCTTTTCCAGTCTAGTTCTCTTCAATCTTTTCATGAAAATATGTAAATCTTTTGCTTTTTAATGAGAAAATATGTTTTCTTTTGCTTTTTATTGTCTATGGCCTCTCTTTTTACTCAGTTTTTGCTATATATTGGTCTTTCTGAATATGAATGAAATACCAAGGTTCATTAATCTGGTATCTTCATCAAATCACAAGCCTTTTTGTGGTGGGGCGAGTAGCTTTCATTCCAAGAAATTAATCCAGAGGCAACAAGACCAAATAATTCAAATATTACAAATTTTCTTTTAGTTAATTAGCCTTACCCAACTTTGGTATTCATCCATCTCAATGATTTTTTTTTTAAGATACACAGAATAGCAAGTATGACTTTTTGAAATCTTTCATGTGGCAATAACATATATAATCAAGAAGGCCAAGATTTACAAAACTACCAAGTTAAATCCAAAGCCATAAACATGCCAAACGAGGATGAGTTTCAGGGATATTTGGTCCCAATGGTCTTCTTACTCGCCTTCTCAGTACTTTCTGAGCTTAGTAGTGGTGGTTGGGCCTGCGTAGTCACCTGGAGCCACCCCAGTGGACCATTTGAGAGGCTTCTTCTTAGGGAGGATGACCTTGGTTTGCCTTAGGTCTAGTACAGATGGAGTTAGAGAGTCTTGAGATATGGGTGTGGCTATAGAGGTCACTAAGATGTAGTTTAGAACTACCATTGTTGGTGGTGATGATAATTGATAAGGAGCTTGCTTGAAGTTTAGGTGATAATGGAGAATCAGAAAATGTAAAGTTAAGAGGAAAAAATATCTGGGTTTTGGAATTGATGTTTCAGTGTTTTGAGTTTGAGAGCAAGTGGCGGTTACAATTACAAAGCCAAGGAAAGGTGAAGAAAGATAGCCCAACACCAAGTGAGACACGGATCGATGACGTGGCAATTATTTACAACCATTGGATTAAATCAAAAGCTGAGATTAGAACTATTGCACCCCATGCAATACCCTAGGTATTGCACAGGATATGAATCCACTTCTGGGTATCTTTAATTTTATAAGAAATTTGAGAAATTTTGAATTTTGAACCTTTTTTTTTATTTGTCTTTACATGGGGTTTCAGTTAAGCTACCTTAGGATAATGGCATCGAATCATTATGTTGATATGATTTAAGTTGTTTTTATTTAGAGTCAGTTTAATGGGTCTTCTTTGATTGAAAGAAAGCCGAGTGCTTGCTTTGATGGAATATTGTATCTCACTGTGTCTTTGAAAAATGGCTCCTCCTTAACTTATTAAGTTACCTGTGTTGAAGAAAGCAAAAAAGACTTAATCAGTGAACTTTTCAAACTTTGTTTTTGTAATATGGATCATTTTTCTTTGTTAAGGATTTTCATCATTTTGAAATCTAGCCATTTCACTTATATTGTTTCTATTCCCTTGTTCTTTCCCTTCATATCTGCATAGTTTGTATCCTTCATAACTATGAAATCTTTTTGACTGTGCTCTTTTTTTAATCTTCAATTTGCTTTAGACAATGGCTTCAACCTTCTTTTTATATGAAATTCAATCATGATATCTGTGGGGACAATTTTTTGTTACCAAACTAGTGGTACTCTTCAACCATTGGTTCATGCCTTATAAGGTGCAAAGAGGGAGGCTTTCTTTGAATTTTTGCTTCAAAGGCCAAGGGCTAGACCATGGTTGGAACCTTAGGCAATTTTTTTTGTCCCACATTAAAAGGATCTTGTTTAATGGAAGAATTTTTTTATTTTATTTTATATTTGCTAGTTATAATTTAATGAAGTTTATTCCGTTTTTTAATTCATTTTTGTTGTAGATTCTTCAACTATGTTTGGAGGTTGTACACTTCAATCAATTCTTGATGATGGGGAGCCTAATGAAGAGGATGGGAGTTGTGTCACAGCTGTGGAGGATTAGAATTTTTGTATTAATTTAGTAGCCTTTTTAATTTCTTAGACTTCTTGGATTAATTTTATTGGTTTGTAATTATTCTAAACTTGTCACTTGTGGGATTTATTTTGTAGTTTTTTAATTTCTTGGACTTGTTGGACTTGTGATACTTATTTCTTGGACTTGTTGGATTTATTTTATTTTTATGTTTAGTAGGTGATTTTAGCTATGATTTATTGATTTATGATTAAATGGTTATCTTAGCTAGGTGATTTATTGATTTATAATCTTAGTTATGATATATTGATTTATGATATTAGTTATGGTTTATTGATTTATAGATTTATAATTAACAGGTGATTTATTGATTTATGATTAGTAGCCTATGATCTGGACTGATTAGGCATTTGGGCCATGTTATCTAAGCTTGAATATGCACGCTTGAATCTAGGAAAAATAAATTTGGGCTTCAATTCTTTTTTCTTTTCTTTTCTTTTTTTGGGCCGTGGATTGGGCCCAAATTTGGTAGTGCTTAACGGGGCCCAACGGGGTGGGTTTGGGCCCTAAAAAAAAACCCGTTTAGTAAACGGGCCAGGTTTGGGTTGCGGGTCTGGTTCGGGTATGAGAAAATCAGGCCCGAACTTGACCCATTGTCATTCCTAATAATTTTTCCTAATATATTAAAAATTCTATTACAATCAAAAATTATAATTTATTGCAACTTATTATTGTTGATGCAATAATTTAACACTTTTAAGTTACTATTGCAACAATTTTAACACGATGATGCATTCTCTCATGAAAACTCTAATCCCCAAGATGCCAACCACGCAGCTCACCACCCTTCCACCACCACCACCACCTTTCTTGCTAGCAGCTCACACTACTTTCTCTCGAAGCCTTCATACGAAAGAAACCTGGACTCAATGGTATAAGCAATATGCTAGAAGCCTCAAGAAGTCACTACCTTTGCTTGACTCCCTCTCCGTACCTCAGCTTTCAGAGAACAAGTGGATTAATCTTGCACTCTTGACATTTGTAGGTGGGTTCTTTGGAAGATTGGGCATGAACGAGCTTGAAAGTATTAAATTGTTTGTTAAGCGGATCTTTGGTTAAAGCGCTTAAGAGGAGTTGAAGAAAAAGGTCAAAGCGATTGGCTTTGGCTCGAGCTCTGATGATGCTGATAAGGAGGCTGGTTCTGAGGAGGAGACCAATTTAGGTGATAATTCTAGTGCATCATCAGGGCCAAAGGTTCCTGATGAGGAGGAGGCTGGTTTGGGTGACGGTTCTGGTGCATCACCATCATCGTCATTGGTCGGTTTAGATGACCCAAAAAAGACTTGAAGATATGTTTATCATTACAAGAAAAAATGTTTATTGCAATGAAAAAAATCATTGCAATAGTTGATATGGTCATACAAGGTGTTGCAATAAAATTTAAGGTAATAGGTATGTGCAATAAAAAATTTTGTTGCAATCAACTAATATTTTAATGACAATTTACCATTTCGAATATCCTATAAATATAGGCTATTACTTCATGAATCTTATTGCAATCGATTGCAAATAATTGACCAAAATAAGTCGAATTAAATTATTGCAATGATATCTTCATTACAATAGATAATCACTTCATTTTAACATTGCAATAAATTATGAAATAATTGTTATTAGGTTATTGCAATAATATATTCGTTGCTTGTAAAAGAATTACTACCAAATTATTGCAATGATAACTTTGTTACAATAATTTTTGCTGCAATAAATAATTGATATCAATTTATTGTAATGATTCTTTTCATTTTAAGTTATTGCAATAATTTTTCCTAATATATTAAAGATTCCATCACATTCTTAAGCCTTCTCTTAGTTTCTGATCCACAAAGAGGGGGTTGGGGGGGGGGGGGGGGGGTGTTTAGTAAAGGGAAACAAATGTTGTATTGAAGAGAACAAAATGTGGGGTTGGGTATAAATGTGATTAAAAACTAATCAAATGCATATTCTAAATGCTATTATGTAATTATTAGTTTAAAATATTACTATATTATGATTATTCAATCAAGTGTAAGAGTTGAGTACTCCTTTTTTCCTTTGGATTTATCATGCTTATTATATAGTTATATGCCATTAAATCATTGCTAGTAATTCCTTTACAAAAGGACCATTTAAAGTAAAACAAGTGGTTGAATTAGTTTCTCAACTAATGTGGATTAATTACTAATCACTCATCTAAGAAAAAAAAAAGGTGAGATTTATTTTTTCATGGAATCAAAAAATAGTTGTTTCCTTGTTAGCTTTCCCTTTGGTGGAAAAGGATAGCGTTGGAAAGCTAAGTATAGCGTTATAAAACACTGCTATAGGTCCCTCAAATTGTTTTATTTTTTATTTTTTATTTTCAGGTTGGGCTATAGCAGTGTTTGAAAACGTCACCATAGGCCCTTGTAAGACCAGGGCTTATATTGACATTTCTGAAATGCTGCTATAGACCCTTCCAAATGCTGCTATAAGCTCAATGTTTTAAAACGCCACTATAGACACTTGAAAACATAGCTATAGAAAACCTATAGCAGCATTTTTCATAAATGCCACTATAGCCCATGTTTTTTGTAGTGTGTGCTTTGTGAAAATGGAAAAGAGAGGTGGGTAATCAGCGTAAATCAGGTCCAAAAAAAAAAATGATATTAACACAATTTTCTTGATATGGTTGTTGTTGTTGTTTTATCTTGTTGAATGGATAGTGAAGTTGATTCCATTTATTTCTAGGAGTTGTAAACTTTGCCTTTGTCTCTTCACTTTGATTGGTTTACTGTTATTCTAAACTAATCTCATATTTATGTGAGGAATGCCCATTGATCATGAATATAAAGCAACTGATCGTATGCATTCACAATACATGCATGGTGCATGCAAGCATGCCTAGAGTATAGAATAGTACATGCATGGTGCATGCAAGCATGCCAGGAGTATAGAATTGATACTAAGTGAGTCGGACAGTGTTTCCAAAAGTCCTATATCTCCTTGTATTTTATAGTTACAGCTCCTTTGGAGTCAGTCCACAAGAGTTGCATGCTAGGCTTAAATTTTTTTAAAAAAACTAACCTATTACAACGGCTTTAAAACCACTATTATAGGTTTTGCCATTGTTAAGACCCATTACAGCGGTTTTAAAATTGCCACATTAGGTTTTTACATTGTAAAGACCTATTGCAGCAGTCTGAAACTACTGCAATAGGTCATTAAATTATAAGTTATGTTAAAACTTATAGCGGCGGTCTTAAAACCACCATAATAGCTCATTTTTAAAAAAGTTCTTAATTTTGTAACCGACAGTTTTAAAACCGCTGTAATAGGTCATTTTAAAGAAGAAAAGAAGTTTTTAATGTTAAAACCTATAGCAACAGTTTTAAAACCATCGTAATAGGTCTTCAATATAAGCAAACCTATAGCGGTAGTTCTAAAATTGCCATAATAGATTATTTATTAAAAAAAAATATTAATTTCAAACCTATAGTTGCAGTTTTAAATCTGTCATAAAAAATAAAAATAAAAATTTTAATTTCAAACCTATAGCGGCAGTTGGAAATTTTTGTAAGAGCTCTATCTATTATGGCAATTGGAAACTGTCATAATAGGTCAACCCATTGTGGTAGTTTCTAAAAGCGCTATATTAAGTCTTCTATAGTGACGGTTTTTAAAACCAAGGAAAAATTGGGCTGTAGAACTAGTTTTTTGTAGTGTTGATCTATTTGTACAACTATATGGCTAGCTGTATTAGTCCTCTGTGTTAGCGTCATGGTCAAAAAAGTTGTACTAAGTACTAGCTAAAACCTTTTCTGCTTTCTCATTGTGCAGCTGATGTAGCAGAATGAACAAATAGATACACAGCCAACCAAGAGTGGAAGAAAACAACTAATTTGTTTGCTACTAGACAAATAGGTTTTGGACAATTTTTAAGTTGATATCATGGATGATTTGTAAAATATACTGTCCTGAAAATTTATTAAAGGGTGGAATGCCCAATGATGCTCCATCCTCTTCCATATATTTCCAATCCTTTAATATATTAAGGTCTTGCTATACTCTCTGGTTCTTCAAACTTGCTTTCAACCTTTTCCTCCAAAATCCACAAACACAAATGGTGACTACGATATATAACACCAGTAAATCTACTCTTTGGTTTTATGACAAGGACCTATAAGATGCGTAACATACATTAGCTTGTCTTAACATCTCTGCAATGTGATACATAATGTTTAATGGGAATAATGAGACTGAAATTACAAAAACATTGCCTATTTAGTTAAATCATCTTTTAAAAACAAAAAATTAAACCCTCTGTAAATGCAGGTTGATATTAAAAATTTCAGAAAGCCTACAATGTTACTAGAATGGATGGGGATGAACGCTCTCATTGTATATGCTTTGGCTGCTTATGATCTCTTCCCAGCAGCTGTGAAAGGTTTCTATTGGCATTCACCTGAAAATAACTTGGTAATTCTCTTTCTTTTGTACTAGGGTATTTCCTGTGAGTCATTATGCTTCTCCTTTATAATAAGCATGTGTCCATGCAACTTAGTTTGGACTAGGCCGGAATGTATTGATGTTATTTTGTACTATTTTTTAATAGATTTATGGAACTGTTGAACACAATTGATGTATTGGTTGACTTGACACACTATTTAATAAACAATTTTGAGCCGAATCTGGTGTGTAGGTTGGTGGCACGGAATCCTTAGTGCAGGCCATGATTCATTCAGAAAAGTTGGGTACCTGATGTTTGTAATGCTTGAAATTCTATTTTGGAGTCTCGTTGCTGGTTTTTTCCACATTAAAGGCATATATTAAAAACTATATAAAATATAAAGACATGTAAATGTTCTATGTTGCGTGTCCCCTGTGACTAACAAATATGATTAGCCATCTCTGTGTGTAAAAATTGCTAGCCTAATCGAACCAAACGACTTCTACTTTTAGCTGGTTAAATGACTTGTAGCGAACTGCTAAACTAACTATAGCATTAAACAATTATTTGAAGCACAGTTGTACAAAGATAAAAGTGAACAAATTGAGACTGTTCTTGGAGCTAGAAGATGATTTTGCTACTGAGAAGTGAAGCTTTGCCCTTATTAAAGCGTAAAGAGGGAAATGAGCGGACGTTTTTTTTTGCAGCATGATGATTGGCACCCAGATTTCCAGAAATATGGGGCTTTAGAGTAGCACATGATACTGCAACTGTTACCTCAGCAAAGTTGTCGAGTGCAATTTTAAATGGCCAATAAAATTGGCAACCTGCTAGGTTAGATGACCTCTAGTTATGATTTAAGGAAAGCTAACTGATGTTCTCACTGTCATTAGTGGTGAAGATTATGTGGAACGGGGGCGGCTAGTAAAGCAGTTTAATTGTGAGGACTTAGAGGATGATGAGGGATATCATGAGTTAATTGGTGTGTAAAGCTTATTTAGTTTCCTAAAGTAGTGCCCAAAAATGCTTTTGCGAGTTGGTTGGTAGTGAAGAAAAACAAGCTTACTACCAAAGATTGGCAAATTGAGGGTATACAGGGACATGTTTTGTACCTTCTGCAGGAATTGAATTTAGACTCCGAATCGTACAACAGGATCTACAATCTACATAGTGATCCTCAGGAATGTTTGAACAATTGGTAAGTAGGAGATTGACATGAAAAGTTTGAATGACGAGTCAAAAAGGTAAAGGGGAAAGGATTTCAACATGTCATGACTTATGACTAGTGTGAGATAGCATTGCAAGAGTGGATTCTCACATTTGGATTGATTCAAATGCTAGAATTTATGATGGAAAGATTTGAACTGAAGCTGAAGCTGAAGCTAAAATTATATAAATTCTTGTGTAAAAACATAAGAAACTTTATTCAAAATAGCAATTTATGTAGCTTTGGTAAGACTCATATTGTTTTTGATTATTGATAAAGTGAGCTATTGTTTGTTGTTAGTTGCATTTTTGTTACTTGTTTGTGTTGCAACTTTAGTTGTTTTGTCGCATGAGGTTGTACTTTTGGTTTGGTGAATAAAGTTGCTCATTCCTAAATCAGGGAGGGGGAAAAAAGAAAGAGAATAATTAAATGGGAACCAGCTTCATTCCTACAAACTACACCCAACATGTATCTACGTCCCTTCACAATAGCATTAAAGTTCATTCTTAACCATTGTTGGGGAAGTGACGACCATCTTTTTCTGGAGTCAGTTTTAGGTTCAGGTATTTCCCTAGCCATACTGCTTTACTTCCCTTTGCTTGCAATAGCTCTATGCTCCATCTTTATCAAAGCATATAGCATCTCCTAGCCACAAGGAAGCCTCTTACACCTATTATGTGTAAATTTTGTTAGGTTGCCCTTGTGATGTCGTAATTCATTAGGTGTTTAGCTATTGTTATGCTTATCTTCTTGGTGAATGAAAGAAACTTTATCTTCTTTTGCTTTCGAGGAAATGAAATTTAGGGAAAGTGAGAATACATGGGGCAAGATTTTGAAGCAATACCATGGAGGATTACATTATTACAGTGGCATGATCTTGGTGAAATCACTGTGGAGATTATATACACATCTTATTTCTCAAAAAATGGCACTCAAAGTCTCAGACAAGAGAAAAAGGATGAGGGGGGCAATTGTTAATTTTATATATTTCATACAAACACAATTAGAGCCAATTTGAATAGACAGAAACGCAAACACTCTTGCTATTAGCCAAGACAGAGTTCATGTAACAAGTACCGTGTGATGCATCCAAATACTTAGATGAATTTCATAGGAAGCATTTTCATGTACTGAATGCCTTCTAGGGTGGTTGGTAATCCAGAATAGGTTTTCTACTGAAGAATGTTGTTGGGGGGTTTTTATGATGATGCACACCATGTAATATTCAGAACTCAACTAGAAAACACCTTTCCTTCCTATGTCCTTTCTCAAGAATGATTTGGAAAAGTGTTATGAATTGGTGTTTAGTCCGTCACCCGAGGCCGAGGATTCAATGCGATGAGATCATGGCTTGGGAGGGAATGAGTTAAAATGCATAAGTTTAAGATCAGTAATCTTTAGATTGGATCCTTGGTCTATTATTACCATGATTGGCAACAGTGGAATCGACAATTCATCAAGGCAAATTTTTTTCTGAGTTTGTAGAGGTGGCAAAATTGGACACAACCCGTAAACCCGACACGGCACGACACGACATGAAATTAGTAGGTCATGAATTGAAGCTTAATGGGTATGTGTCATATTCGGATTGATACAACTGCCCATTTAATAAACGGGTTAGGTTAGTGTCCATCACATGAAACTTGTTCGACCTGTCTGACCCGTTTAATTAAATGACATTTTACCAATATGTCCTTCAAACCCTAGGTATATAAAATTATTAGTTGTTGTGATTTATTTTATTTGACAGATTATGATTGATTATTTGTGATATTGAGATGTGTGTTTTGAATGATTATTTATTTGTTTGGTTTTTTATAATTCATATCAATTTGGTTAATGCTAAAATTAGTTTTTTTTTTTTTTCTCTCTCGTTTGATAAAATCTAATAAACAGGTCGACACAACTGACCCATTTAATAAATGGATTGTGTTAGGATTGAGGAATCCTAACCCGTTTAATAAACATGCCGGGTTAGGGTTAAGTTAGTTAACCCATATAGTCGAATGAGTCAACACAACACGAACCCGACACGCGAACACGAATTGCCACCCCTATGAGTATGATATTATGGAGGTGATTAGATGGCAGATCAAGAAAAGGCTGGAGTGCAAAGGAAGATTCTGTAATTCTTTATTGTTAGGCCTATTTGCTGTCTGTTAGTATTTCTTCTTCTGTTCTAATTAGCATTCACTAGTCCAGTCTTTTGTAGCTTGGGAAGTTGACTCCCAGATATTTAGTTGGGAATGAGTTTTTGAGCTGGCTTGGTTGAAGCTCGGTGTATTTGGATTATTTGAACCTTTTGCATTTCAAAATATTCTGTCTGTGATAATAAATTTGTTCATTCATCTAAAAAATAGATTCATATACTGAATACTTCCAGTTGGGCGGTACCACAAACAAGAACAGGTTATCAAAAAATAATGTGATGATTTATTTAATTTAATCTTAATGGGGGAAACAATGAAAGTGTGAGTGATATATTGTAATCTTCAATTGGTGTTTGCAATCTCAAGAAAAAGAAGAAAGCTAAAGGACAAATGATATAACAAATTGATGAAATACTCTAGTTGTATGGTGTATGTGTGTGAGCCTGCACACACAAGTGTCTCGTGCATGTGGGTTGGAGAGAGAGAGAGAGAGAGAGAGGGAGAGCAACTAGAGGAACTACCCTAGGGCAGGATAGGCAGCTGTAGTGACCATCGGTCTTCCAAAAACAAATTATTAGTCCATGGATCCAGGTCTGTTCAAAGTTGTGTTTCAATGTCCACAAAAAGAAAAACCCATGAAGATGGTTTTAATTTTTAAATTTTATTTTTAAAGAAAAAATAAAAAAGGAAAAAGAAGAGTTACTTTAATGGGTTGATTCACAGAAAATATCAAAATGAATAAACAAGAGTACAAGTCATGAATATTCAGATATGTTGTTTCAACAAGCTACACCCCATTACAGCGTATCAAGGGGGACGGAATGTGACAGAACCTTTGGTCTACTTATTCACTACCTAGCTATAAAGGATTTCAATGCTAGCCAGTAGATAACTTTTACATATAAGCAAACAGAGAACATGGTATCAACATCATACATGGTAACTTAATAAAGCTAATAAACAATGATTATTAGATTCCCTCTTGGTTCCATCTCATATTCGATACAATAAATTATGCAATAAAAATGTATCTGATAAAAAGTAGAGGTTCTGGAGCGAATAAAATAAGCATTATTCAGGAGAGTGATAAAGACAATAAGCAGATTATGCTTAATCTAGACCAACTTCGGGGTGACAAAAAAAGTGCAAATAACTAGTAGATGGAGTAATTCTCACTTGCCCCAGGCCAGATGGTCTTATAGATAGACCTGACGATAGGAAGAATAGCCACCAGTGCAAGCTGAAGTTGCTCTGAGCTGCTTGTTCTAACAGATATCTGTCCACTGAGCTTGTTGTTCAGTCCTGCACGAACAGCTACCTTGTAACTCCTTCCAATTGAAATCTGGGACTGAAAATTGGCCCCTAGTGCCAGGTCACCCCTCCACTTTACGAGAGATAGACCCAATGAAGATTGATCCTGGCCAATTGGAAAATCTGCTTCCCTGAGACGCACTTCCAAATTTGCTCCATATGCTGAATCACCCTGAGATCGAACAGTTCCAGTGCTGCCTACCAATACCAGGCGCTTTCCAAGTGCAATCTGATCCTCAACTTTAATTCCAGTGGAAACATTTTCACCTAAAAATGTCACAGATACCCCAGCAGTCGTCTTGTTCTTTTTGAAATTTTTGAATTTTGTCTCCCCTCTAACAATGTATGCAAGTTGCTTTCCAATATTTTGGATATCAAAGCCTGCCATGCTAGATCCATTCTCCCCATGCTTAGCAGAAATTGCAGAATCCAAATGGATATTGAACTCCTTCTTATCCTTTGTTATTTGGACAGCAACAGCACCTGGAAACCGACTAGCAATGGCTAGACTGTGTTCAAGATTGACACCGTCATATCCATAATCATGGTCCCAACCATGGGTGTCTAAAACAGGTCTGGTCACAAATTGAGAAGTTGGCTCCAAGAACCGGTATCTATAAGCAGGATTATCACCATCAAAGGTGGGTGGCAAAACCATATCAGGTAATGCAACTGGAACAGCAGCAGGGCTTCCATTTTCTGGGTCATCTTCCCCTATGTAACCATAATCTTCTGCATTAACTTTACCTTTCTTCTTGAACTCTCTCATCCTTTTCAACTCCTCTCTCCACTGCTTCTTCTGGAGGAGCTTCACCCGATACTCATACTCCTCAAAATATGCCTTTTTCTGCTCTTTGCTGAGCTTAGCAATTTGAGATTTCCTGAGAGGCTTGAAGGGTGGTAGTTGGTCATACTCATCCTCCTCTTCCTCTTGATCAGAATCGGATAAGTCATCCACGTCAATATCAGAATCACCATTGTCACCACCATTATCAGCAGGCAGCTTTGGGTGTGTACGAGACTGTAACAACCATGACAAAAGGTATGGAAGCGGGGGCGAACGGGTACGTAAACCAAAGAGCCTTCGGTGGTCAAACAAATCTTGAGGTTTTGACAGATTACTCACTTCAGAAAGGATCCTCATGGAGTAGCATAGGAGCAACAACTGGGGTCTCCAAGTTAAACCATTAGGGAGTACCTTTTGACCTTCTCTATTCTTTCGACAGGAGGGATGGTTCTCAACAAGAGAGACAGGAGTCATCATTAAACTGGGATTCATTAGACGCAGATCACCAACAGCTTGTCCAATGGTTTGCTGAACAACATGAGATCGTTGGGCAACAAATGCATCATAACGCAGAGGGGAACCTGATGGTCCATCTGGAGGAGCAGAGGCAGCATGAGTTAGAGTGATTATGGCACTTCTCCAGATTGAAGAGCCAAGAGAACTACTGATTGATCTTAATAACGGCAGATCATTAAGATCCCGAGTTTGAGCATCCAACCGATCCACATAGAGGACAATATCTGGGGGGCATTTTTTTGTTAACTTCTTCACTGAAGATAAGATTCTGCGATTGATACCTTGTTCCAATGCAGAAGACTTCAGACCGGGGGTATCAAAAACCCTTATCTTAACTCCATCCACCATCCCAACAATTTCTTTCACAGTAGTCGTGGCAGGTCCAAAAGCATCAATCAGGGTCTTCTCTTCACCAAAAATAGAATTTATGGTAGCACTCTTGCCCACACCAGATTTCCCAAGAACCAGTATGTTCAAGGAAAAGTCCAAATCATCTTTCCCCTCAGCTTCAAGCAGGAGTGCTGTCCTTTTTGCCGTATCAAGGCTAAAAAGTTGACCAGTTTGCCTCCCTGCAAGAAGTGCCATCCTGTACAGAACCTGTGCTGCTACTGACTCTTCTGGAGAAACGCCTAGTCTCTGAACAAGCCTTAAGAATTTTACCCTTATCTGCTGTATCGTCTCCAGCTTCTTTTTCTCCTCATCACTCAAGTTGTTCTCAGGGTCTGCCCCCGTTGTGAGATCAGGAGTAAAAAGGTTAGGACGGTTTTGTCGAGGAGTAGGTTTTACAGACCTGATAGAGGATCCCAAACCAGCAGGACGCTCAACTGAAAAAAGCCTGGATCCATCTTGAGAAGTTATCGTGATACTACCACCATCTGAGTCACCACCAGCTGCAGCTTTCAATAGAGCAGCTAATGCAGCAGAATCAAATAACTCCTTCCCATCCCCCTCCTCATCGGTGTCCACCTCTTCATCAGAGTCTGTGACAATCTGACCATCAATTCTCTGAGATTGATCGTGAGAACTCTCTGCACCAAAGTGAGAAACAGCACCTGAACCTCGTTCCAACTCCTCCAAGAACTGTTTGGCAGCTTCAGAACTTCCAAAGATCATACCATCAGTCTCCCCATCAGTAACTTCACCTTCGATCTGGTCTTCCACATCTGAATGCTGCTTTCCCTCATCTTCAGCTTCTAGCTTTATTTCTCGGGTCAAAATGGAACTTGATTCCATAGATTGAGGTGCTTCATTAACACCATTATCCAATGGCTTTGCCACATTATCTGATTCATATTGAGCTAACCCAGGGTTATAGTACACTTCCTGTGTTTCAGCTCCTTCCCCTCCATCTAGTTTGTCACTGACCACATTTTCACCTTTCTGTTCTGCTTCAGAATTATCTTCCGGCTCATTTCCTGCTGATGACTGCTTCCCATTATAAACAAGAGCCACACTTTGTCCCTCATCATCCTGCTTATTCTTTGCTGCCATGTCAATATTAAACGGTTGGGTGTCTAAGCTTTCATCTTTCCTCACTTCTGCAGTTTCACCACTATTCGTTTTTAACGGCTCAACAATTTGATCAGACTCAGCATCCATAACCACAGACTTCGAATCAACTAGTTCTTCTGCATCATCTCTAATTTGATCAAAACCATTATTCAAGCTCACACCTCCATCAACGGGAACCCCCATCCCTTCAAATTCAGTCAACTTAATTTCTTCCACATCCCCAGCAACATCTGCTCCTGACTCCAACAAATTGACATTCACAGCACCCACAACTAAATCTCCTCCACTGGTAAACTTCACACCATCTACTTCTACCAACTTCTCATCCACTGGTTCTACAACTCCACCCTCCAGAATTTTACTGTCTTCAACTGCCACAGCAGCCTCCTCTGTATCTGTTACAACCACAGACTCCTTTTCATCAAAACCCTCACTTTTCAGCTTTTCCACAGCTTCCTGTCCCTTTAATTCATTCCCTTCCACCTCCTCATCCAATTTCTTATTCTCAAACACCTTATCCTCTCCACCACCCACAAAAACCTCAACACTGCCCTTATGAGCATTACCAACACCACTTCCAATTCCCAATTCACCCGAATTCCCATTCTCACCCCAACCCTTTTGCACCAAAACCTCCTTCTCCTCCAAAACCCCACCCCCAACTCCCAAATTCTCAACATAACCCTCAACCCCACCAATCTCCAAACCCTTATCACCAACTCCCTCAACCCCCAAGACCCCAACTTTTTCACTTCCTACAACACCATTTTCATCATCATCCTCAGCCGATGCCTTTGCAACCGGCGCTACACCAACCTTATCAAACATCGAAAATTCCGAATAATCAAAAAAATGGACATCATTATCACCTCTTCCAATGGCTTTCTCTACGGTTCCTCCATCTGGGTCCCCAGAAGCTGATTCAAACCCATCTTCAACACTCCCAAACCCCTCATTTTCAGACCCAACATTACTACCATGAACCCCACCAACACTACTATTCTTATCACTCTCAGCCTCCAAACCATAGTTATTCATTGAATTATCAAAACTAGAACCATGAGAATAAGAAGTAGGAGAGGAGAAATAAGAACCTGATGTTGAGTTGGAGAAAGGTGATGCGGTTTCTGGGGCAGAGGCCTTGGAGTCCATGGAACTGGAATGTGCTTCTCAACTTCAATAAACAAAACAAAACCCAAAAAGAGAGATTAGGAGAAGCAAAAGGGTATCAAAGGAGTGAGCTTTGGAAGGCTTTGTTTTGTGTTTTGGGGTAAAGATTGTGTTTTTTGGATTGGGTTTTCTTCAGAGAACGAGGTTGAGAGGAGCTACACGGAGAAAAAAGAGTGAGAGATAAGGTTTAAGCAGGATTCTTCTATCTCTATATGTCTCTCTCTCTCTCTCGCGGAGCCGCACGGCTTGGTGTATGTGTAAATTTTGTCGATGTTTTTCATAGGATGGAGGAAATGACAATGTGGCCCTTGGGCCTTTCTGTGTTCAGATTTTATCTTTTCTGGCAATGAATCTGTAGCAGATTTTTTAGGAAGTGTATTTTTCTTTTTGAGTTAAGAATGGTACTTTCCTTTTCTTTTTATGAATAAGAACATTATTTCAAGAAAAGAGACTAATGAAATAATAAGTTTACTAAAAGTATACTCAATTATTATTTAGAGTTGGTAGCTCAATTAACTAAAAAATAATAATAATAATAATAATTAGATAGCAACATAGGTCTTTAGGGCATCGCACGTTTAAGAACAAACAATAATAATCAAAAACAAAAACATCTCTTATGTCCACAGGCAGACTGTTAAATAAAACAAAATCTAAATTCTAGTGGAAGCACATTCTTGTTAGAGCATCTATATACCTGTTAGCTTCACGATAGTGATGGGTAATCTAAATTTGAGAAATCTGAAAAACCAATTGCTTGTTGATTCGGGTTTGTTAGGATATCAACAATAACTTTATTATCAATATCTATTTCCACGGTACAAACATTTAGAATCCAAATTCTCTAACTTCCAATTATCAATGTATCCACACAACAAATAAATAAATAAAAGTACACTCAATTAATGATGCACATGGCAACAGAACAAAAATCCAACATTAATAAAATACTTCTTATTTTTCATACATATTTGCAGGTTAAATCCTATATTTCCACCTTCATGGTTAGGTTATAAAATCACTAGTCAATTTGTACACAATTTTCTTACAAAATAAAATAAAATAAAATAAAAATTGTACACAATTTCTCTAATGTCAACTGGATATACTTTTAACGTTTTTTACGCCCCATTGGGTAGCAATTGTAGATTACTGGTGAGATTATCTAATCAACTTCTCAACTCATTCGTCTTACAAGTCACAATTTGAATATATGAATTATCCCTTATTTAATGAGGGAATAAAAAAAATTGACAATAAAGGCAAGTGGTCGATGATGGAATCTTTATTTAGAGAATTCTATGACACATCAATTTTATAAGTTTTTATCCATGAGTTCACTTTTGCCAAATTATTTTATACATCAATTGCGTTGGTTTACAAAATATGAAGTGAGAGTTTATATTGAGTTTTAGTAAGCTTATAATAATAATTATTAAAGTATTTTGTTTTGATTGAGTATCGAATTTTTTGTATCTCATTATTTTTTTTAATCTCATATTGAGTATCGAATTGAGCTTACATAAAAAAAAAATTAAAGAAATTCATCAGTCTCTACGTTAAGTAAAATAATAATCATTAACTCACAAATCCTGTAAAAAACTGATTAAACCTCAAAGTTCTACCTTGTAAAGATTTGAAAAATTGAAAGTAGTATTGAAGTTGAAAAACATTGGTAACTTAAGTAATTGCCTAAGGCTTCTATATTCTAATCATTTTCAGTATATAGAAGTACTAATTAAGCTCCAAATAATTACCAATAGATAAAAATATCACTCTCTCTCTCTCTTTCTCTCTCCCACAACAGAAACTAAAAAAATACTCATTCTCTGTCTCTCCCTCTCCTCACAACAAAGAAAAACTAAAATCATAAGAACATTTAAAAAAAAAAAAAAAAATTTCCAATCTCAAACCTCTTTTTGTTTGTTTTATCCTTTGTGTTAATTGACTTTATTCATTGCCTTCATGTTTTACAAGATTCACCCTATTCTGTCAAGTACAACACGTCGATAGATACACTAGAGACAAGAGTCACAAGATTACAAGAATTTTAATAAGTTGGTTTTGTGGCTTTACAGTTTACACGGTCCACGACCATTGTCCTTGTACTTTTTTTTAAATTAAAAAAAAAAAAAAAAAAACCTATTTAATTTCTTGGTTGTTACCATATATATATATATATATATGCAAATATATATGTGAGCTTCATTATCAGCACAAAAAATAAACAATAAAAATTACTAAATGATGTCACATTTAAATAAATAATAGTATTTTATTAGTTGGGAGATTAAGAAGGACCACGTTAGCAGCCCTCCTGATGGACCTAATAATTTCTCGCTTTTAAGTTATGTGAAAAAAAAAAAAAAAAAAAAAAAGCATCAAATAAATATGTAATTAATGATTAGAAAATAAATTTATAACCAAAATTTATTTAGAAATATTAAAATATAAATTATTATAATTTTTTAATAACAGTTGCTTAACCCAATAGATAGTGTTTATTTTACTTGTATGGTGTTGTTTTATTGATTTTTTGAGTAATGTAAGAGGAATACATGTTTATTACTTTATTTATGCAAGTTGAGGCTATAAGATATTTTTAGAGAGGTGTTACATCCACAATATTTTTAACAACAAATCATAGATGGCTAATTGTTATTGGTTCTAATTTGAACCTACCATTGAAATTACTTTTTTACCCCACCAATAACAACCAGTAATAACTTATCACATAGAGTTTGTTGTGAAAATATTATTATGGGGATAAAAGTCCAAATTTATATACTAGGCCTTGGGCCCTATTTGAAGATATGGATACGTCTGAGGAAGAGCAAATGATTGGGAAAGGCCCCGGGCTGGAGAACCATGCAAGGAAGTAATGAAAGAATATAGTCCGAGGAGTATATCCTCCTCGAACATGAAGAATACTGCTCAAGCAGATACTTGGGGGGCTTGGGCAATCTTCCAAGGAATTCCAACAATAAGAATAAACCTCATCCACGTATAAAGATGATAAAAACAGAGAAATATCTAAGGAAAAAGCTGCTACCACCGTATTAAATGCATTGCAGCAACTTTTCTGACCGCATTTATGTGAAAAAGAGCCTGAACAGTACAATCTCAGCTACCACCACTCATGGAAAACTAAAGAAGATACCTGATGAGACAGATACTCAAGTGGATGTTTAGATGAAGAATAAGTGTATGATGAAGATAGACAAAAAGAAAACTATATAAATGTAATGAACCCCTCACGAGGGCAGGATCAAAGAAAAGAGAGAGGAAAAGAGAAGGAAAGTTTACTATAGCTCTAAAAATCATATAAACGAAAGTTTGTCTCCTCGGACAACAATTGATTGAAGTTTCAAATTTGTTATTGCAATTATTTTCCGGTTGAGCCCTTGTTAGACGTTGCTTAGTTCATTATCAGCCTAGCTCTTTCACCCACTCTCTACAAATTCATTGTATTGGGCTTGTTGGGCTCATATTCCGTACCTCTAGGGTTTGAGCCACAAATATAGACCCTACAATTATAAATACAGCATTTTTCATTTTTTATTATGGTTAAATGAAATTGCAATAGTGCATTAAATAAATCAAGTTCTATCGCTCAACCTTTTTTTTTTTAAATCCTAGTTATTATAATTTAATAAAAAATATATATATATATATATATATATATTGTTGTAACTAAATTTACATCTAAAAAATTGAGAATAATATATTTTTAAGTAAACAAAATCGCGTAAGTAACTTCAAAAAAAAATTTACTTAAATATATAAAAAGTCTCATTTTAACTATCGGCTTAAGCGAATAAAGTCACTATCCAAGTTTATAAATTTTATTTTAAAATTTTCCATCTTCCTATCAAAGTGGGTTAACTAACACAACCCCCACAAATTTTTTTTTAAAGTCAAATTTTACTCCAAAATCCAAGGACCGAAAGTTTCTGATAATCAATACTAGCTAGGGTTTTCTTCGATCGGTTTTGTCCTATTATTTGAAATTAGTTCTTTGTTTGATTTTACTTTCAAAGATAACGTATGGGATTGAATTCTTATAAGTTTTGTATGTTTCTGGGTGTTTTGTTTGTCTATTTTGTCAGCACGTGTATCCATCTACTCCCTCTTATTCCTCATCTCAAATGCATGGCCACTATTTGTTGCTCTTCTTCTCAACCCAACATTTGAATTATCTTCTATATCCAAAATTGTACACTGCTTTTTTTGCAAGGCACACTAAAATTATCATATTCTTTTGTAATCATGTGGTAATTGATTGGTAATCATAGTGTTTGCCACATTTGACTACTATGTGATACTTGATAAAACCTCCTTCCCCTGCTACATGAATCATGCTACTTTTGAAAGAAAAAAAAAATTAAAAATAAAGACACAAAACAAATATACACAATTGCCTATACAGTTAGAGACTAAAGATAAAACAATTAAAAACAACTTCATGGATTAAAATTAATGTTGTGTTTGGTTAATTAAAATCCAAATATCTTGTTTTGACTTTTGACAGTTTATAAAGTGTCAAGAATTTGGATTTGACAAATCCGTCAAGGATTTTAAACTTTAAAACTCTTAAATTTGAAATAACTTCTTAACCTATAGAATTTTAGAAAATTATATGATAAACACTCAAATATTTATGGATTTAAAATTAAGGCATCTCAAATCCATCAAATTAAAATTCAAATATTCAAACGCAAGTTTTGATAAGAGGTCACCGTACCCATTTGTAAAATGCTATAATTGCACAAGATTTACAGACTGTACAGCAAAAAACAAGAGGCTACTAGCTCTTCTTCTTTTTTTTTCTTCTTTTTTTGTCAAAGTCCTTCCTAACACCCCAAAAAAAAAAAAAAATTACAAATTTTATCACAATCGGTAACATGGTAAATTGTAATTTGTGCAATGTCAATTTTGCATAAATTCATTACTAATATCACTTTTATTAATACCACATTATATCATCTCAATAATTACTAACATTTTTTTTAGATAAATAATTGCTAACATTTTCTGTCAACCAGTTTTATTTGCACCAATCCATTTGTTAATTAGGATTTTAAAGAAGCAAAGTAGGCCATTAGGTTGGGCTGAACATTCCCAACCCACTAGGTTTCCTATTAAAAAAATCCAATCACTTTTGTGAAGGAAAGGCCCAGATACTGTCCACTCTAAGTAGCCCACCAGGCCCGGTGACATACTACTGATCGTTGGCCTATCATAATTAATAGAGTTGGGTGTATTGATGACTAATGATTTTAGCCTAGTTTTAGGAGAGGACGATATTCATTTAGAGTCTGTTTAGATATTATTTATTTTGTTAAAAATTAAAAATAATAAAAATAAATAAATAATTTACTGTTTACTCTTTTTTATTGTTCATATGCCTTGGTGCACTGTTCATGTCCCATGAATAGTGCTCCAGGCGTTGGTCTTAAAAAAAGAAGGAAACGCAGGCGCAAAACGCGCTGCGTTTCAACTATCCAAACCGCACTTTAATCAGTCTCATCAATGATTCAAATCACCCTCTCACTCCATATCATTGTTTTGAGTTATGAGTAACGACGAATTCAGTTTCTTTTTTTTTTTTTTTTTTTCTAGTGAATTGACAGATTCAATATTTCAATTGTGAAATTTTATTTCGTCTTAAAATAACTCGAACTAGTTCCACACATGTGACATATCATTTCAAATTATCTTACTTTTTGTAAATCTTTTTGTTCCAAAAGTTTCTTGGAGGTAGACAGAAAACCCTTCTTCTTATTATTATATTGTTGGTAGGTGCACATACTTTAAGTCGCTCTTACATGTCTTGTAGCATTACTCTTGTGCCTCTGGAAACCTCTTCATTGTTCTGTCATTTTATTCATTTCATTTTCCATTCTACTTTCATCTTTTGTTGTTCTTGTTCTTTTCTTTTTTTATTGTTGCCCCTCTTCGACATGAAAGCCCCCCCCCCCCCCCCTTTTTTTTATCAATCATGACTAAACATGAAATGCCCTGATGATTAATAGTTCAAATGGGAAATATAAAGACTATATATGTTGACAAGAGATAATAAATAAAATAAAATAAAAATCAGATACATTCACTAAAGTTGTTTGGGCGTGATGATTCACAACCGGATTATGTTTTCTTGTGCTGCTAATTTCAAACACTTTTGTGTTTACTGTTTCTTCTTTCTTGTTTCTTTTCTTTCCATATTGAACTACGAGGTCCATGAAAATAGTTATATCGATCGATGGTGGCTAGTAATTAAACTTTCATATTTGTATTGCTCAATGTTGGAGCATAATACTTATGAGCCCAATGTATTTTCTTTGAGTAGAAAATAAAACGTTAAAGAAAAGAGTGAAGCGTTTCCTACAATATTGTGTGGGCGTCTCCACACATGAGTTAGATTCAAGAGTGTTTTAAACATCAGACTTAAGTCTACCTCACTCCACCTATTGGTGAGACTTAAACCCAAATGCTTATGTGAACATTGTAACAATTATATCAAATTGAATGGTTAATCATGCACTTTTAAAATTCTGAAGGCAACGCAAATCGAGTGAAAAGTTAAGGTTAAAAAGTGTAATTTATCTAGAGGATTATAGAGAAACAGGGAGAACAACAAAATTTATAAGATTTGAATTTAATTCAAACATAACTTTACAACATACTGATTGACACCTAATAATTGAATTAATTTAAAGAACATTTATTTATTCATAAATCTAGTTGAATTGAGTTTGAATTGAATATTCAAGCATCCATTTACGGAGCATGCTACAGCAATCATTGACTCACTGACAGGGTTAACATACGTTGCGCCGCTTGGTCAAAACTTCAAACTTCTTTGATCATCAATTTATTACTATTGTTTTGCCAACTCACATCTCATATCCACGTAAACATGCCAATGATTAAACCTAATCAAAACCCATGCATAATTAAATCTGTGTGATTCCTTCCCCACTTTCTAAGGAGCATGTGATGTGATTACCATTTTGAAAAGACTTTGAAAAAAGTATATACAAAACAAAAGTAAACCATATATGAATTCCCTAATCCGCAATGTTTTTTGCTTGGTGGGTATAGCTAATGGAACTGTTGAGAAAATCTGATTTAGGAAATTGTAAAGTTGAATTACTATGATATCACTTTGTGTGACTTTGAAGTTTCTCCGAAAGCAAAGCTCATAATACACATATAGTTTAGTCCTACTTCGTAAACACTGAGGAGGACCTAATCCGAATTTCAATATATATAGCTAAGCTTTTTGCGGCTCTGAGCTTTAAAGGACGAGTCTACTACATCTTTTCACAACACAAAAACATTCATAATAGTAAAAGAAAAAGTGGGTCATAATTAACTCACAACTCTCACACCATAGCAGTTGGCATTTTTTATTTTTTATTTTTTATTTAATCTTTATTTTACCGACATGAAAAAACTTGATGATACTTTCTGAGTAGTTGCGCAAGATTTTGGAGCATTTACTGTATTGTGTATATTCTTTGAATCCCCAACAAGTTGGACTGAACACTAACGAATATAAAACCTAGTGTCCTTTCTTTCATTTTTTTTGGTTGAGAGAGATAAGTGTCTATTCGCAAAAAAAAAGAGAGGTAAGTGTCTTTTTCGTTGTCCAGTAAGCAGAGTTTGAATATTGAATTGCATGCAGACCACTAGATAGACCAGGTTAGGAAAAAATTGATGTGTTCAATAAAAATATTTCCTAATGATGTTTCTTACTTCCGTTCAAAGTTCGATAATAACTAATAAGTCCCATCCGAGACTGGAAGTTAGTCAAGTTGGACAACTTGTTTCCATTTGCATTTATAAAGGGAGTTAATTTGTTCAAATTTGATGGCTAATTGCCATGGAAATGGAATTGCCCAAGTAGGAATTGCTACATGAGAATGGGCTTTCTCTCATCTCACCTTTTTTTTCTTTTTTTACATTAATTGGTTATTTCACCATTTATATGTGTTAAAATGTAGACATTCCCATATTAATTGCGTATGTAAACTCGTATAAAATGATATTTTCTCCTGTGAGAATATTCATACCAAAAGCATTTGCATAGTAGCCCATATAAAAATTTATGCATATTTTGGCATAAAAATCTAATTTTCGTATTTTACATGATCGTTTCTATTGTATTGTATTATCTATTGTATTGTATATTTTATTAAAATATCATTTTTAAATTGTTTCTATTTATTCACACATCACAATCACCTTCCATTTTCTTCTTTCATCCTTGGAAAATGCAAACAATGAATAAAATTTATATATGCATAGCTTCAATACCTATGTAAATTTACATGGCTACGGTAACTAAAAAAAGAACCAAAAATGCATAATTTTACACAAATTAATGAGAATAATTTTTAAAGTTGATTGGCCAAAATTTTGCATTTAGGTCATTTAGCATGAACTGATGCAAGTGCTACGATGAAAGTACTATAAAAGTGAAATTGTAGCTAATGCGGGCAAGTGTGGCAACATAAGGTCATTTAGCATGGACTGATGCAAGTGCTACAAAAGTGAAATTGTAGCTAATGTAGCCAAGTGTGACAACAAAAACGGTTGTTATCCCCTATTTTAAGGGATAAAATTTATGAGAATTCTAGACTAATAAACAACATAATAGAAAAAAGCCACTTAAAATAAATTTTTTTATTAATAACAACTTACTATGACAACTTATTTAGGTATAAAAAAATACTAGTTTTTTTTTATTCTTCCGAACAAGTTAGAAATACTACTAAACAAATATCTCACCTCTTTTTCGGGGGCTTGAACTGAAGTCCTCCATTCCCTTATGCACTTTGTGTATGGAGAGATACCATCCAGCCAAACTCACCTCATAACTACATTAGTAGTTGGTCCCTTGCATAAGGGGGAATGCACTGATGGACCAATATTGCAAAATAAATTCCAACAACATATAGTACTAATATTAGTCAACGTCGGCTATCTTGCCTAAGGTTGGAGTTGAAGAATTAATGCTTTGATGGTTTGGATTCTTGTATTTCACGATGTCTAGGCACCGATTGCGATGTTGAACCATGCCTATACAACGCACAGCCGCTTCTGGCTTAAAAGCAACTTGTTTTGTTTTTTTGGATAGGAAGGTTTTAAAGCAACTTAATTCACATTGACGTACTTTGGCTATTTATGTACTATATATTTATGCCTTAACAAACAGTAGGTAGATTTGCCTAGCAAAATTTCCTATGAAACATCATTACAAGTGCATTCTCCAGAAAACCAAAGTACTCTAATTTAAAGCTATACACAACTGAATAGTGAATACCCGACAATTTTGCTTTTTCTAAGATCCTAACCCAACAGAAAAGTTTTGAACATCATAAATTACTAAATTATTAAGCCAATCTTACGAAAGTTAGATATACAACATGTTCACTTCAATCTAAATTCAGAATACAACAACAACCTTTCTTCATCAATTACTAAATTATACTTATGAGCTACTTTTCCACGCTTTGTAGAAACATAAACAAAATACAAATTCTTAGATACGTGAGTGCCTTGTTTTTTCTTAAATAAAATTGAAGACTTAGAGGAGAGAATGAATCTCATTAAACATAATTTAAAGTCCAACCTCGAAATAAAACTGCTTCAAAATAAATGAGTTTGATACATGGTTATTGATTTAAAAAAATTGGGTGTAACAAAATTTATTGGAAAAAAATAAAAGAAAGAGTAGAGGTGAGATGTTACTATGTTAGAACTTAGAGCTAAAGTGATTTTTATTTATTTTTAGCTCAAGTTAGATCTAACGTGACTTGAAGGCACTACAAAGAGGATAAGGCGTGCCTAGTAAAAGGAGGTAGAGAGAGAAGACTCTTTTTTTTTTTTTTTCATATACCTCTATCATTGTTTTCTAGTTCTAAAGAGACATTCATCTATAGGCTACAAGCATCAAATAGTATAAGACATAAGTCATAACTTATAATCCAATATAGGTATTGTTCCATCTTCTTTCGGGCCAAAATTTAAGGTTTATGTTCAAAATTTGATTATTGTTATACAAATTTGGTGGTGGGCCTTAAAGGAAAAAAGCAAACTTGGGTATAGTACTTTAAAAGCTTAATATTAGGTTTTTCAATTTATTTAAAAATATAATTGTATTACATTTAAGGATCATGTTAATAGGTGTCTTTATGACAATTATTAATAAATCATTTTTAAAAAATTTTAACATCACTTTCATGAAAAATATAAAAAGTTTACAGAAAAATAAATTACTTTATCATTTTTTCATAAAAATATTTATAAAAATTGTTTATAAACCAATACCTTCAAGGCATTTTTTAACATTTCCCTACATTTAATTGTCTTTGTGAATGATAACATTGTGTTTTATTGGTCAATACAATTAGGTATTTGAATTAATAAAATAACTTAATGTATTCCACCTATTTATTATATTTAAGAATCAAAAGTCTTGTAACTCGATTGTTTTGGTGTTTCTATTGAAGTCATCCAATGATAAAATCCCTACACCCATTGTAGTGTAGCTATCAAATTATAGAACCCAAAAAAAAGTTTTATATTTTAAGGAATTTAAACAATTGATATTTGATGGTGATTCAACCACTAGCTCGCGTCAAAACTGCACCTTACTCCTACAAAATATCTTAACGAATACCAAGGCCTAAGGTTAACTTTGATTTCATAAAAAAAAAAAAAAAATTAATTAAAAAAAAAAAAAGGAATTACAAAATAAAAGGAAGAAGGCATCTTTGCAAAGTAAATTTTAAAAAATCCAAAAACAAAAACTAAAAAACAAAAGTATACTGTTGAAACCCTTTTTCTTAGTTTTTTTTTTTTTGGTTCAGATGACATTTTCACTTTATATAAGTATTGGGCAAATATATCCCACAGGATGCATACATATTTTTTACCTAAAATAAACAAGGATTTCAATTCTCAACCCAACCCCCCCCCCCCCCCCCCCCCCCCACAAAAATAAAACCCCAACAAAATAATAGGGTTCAACTTTAATGGATTAACAGAAATAAAAAATCAAACTACAGATTTCAACTTATTAATCAATCCAACTCAAATGTATGATAGAGACTTCAATTTAATATTTTTATTATAATAATTAAAAAAATATTTGCTCAACCTTAATGGATTATAGCCATTTGACATGTAATCAAAAAGTTTCTCAAAAAAAATAAAATAAAATAAAGACATGTAATCAAAAAATAAAAAATTGAAAAATTAGTGTTATATATCCACATCACCCTGATATCATCTAATAATTTAATAGATTATAATAAATACATGTTTCTTTTTTTTAATAGAAAAAAAAAAATTACATGTCGTTCGGTGGAAAACTTTAAAAACAGTTTTGGTGACTTAAAAAAAAATGGTGGATCAACTCTAAATACAAGGTAGGTTCAAAACTCTATTCATATGAATCGAGCGAATCAAAGGCTAGTCCAATTAGGAAAATACATGAATAAAAATTGAGTAGGTACTCAACTTGGTTATTCATGAACCCAACCAATGCCAAGTGCCAACGTTGGAAACAAATAAATTAATAATTGTACTCTTATGATTCTCACCTACATTCCCCAAATTTATCAAACACAATACGGGTCAACAGGCAAAATGTATTTTCCAAAACATCACAACACAACACCACCCCTTTGTGAAACAAACAAATCCTTAATATCTTATTATATATGGCCTTAGCAATATCACATCCTAATTTCAATCCTAGAAAGTTCAACCTTTGTCTGTATGTGCTTTTACTTTCCCACTTACCTCCCCCGCTGTTTAATTATAGGCATTGGTACTTTAGCTGGTTTTGAAACTATTACTTGTCCTAAATGTAAACAAATATTCGGAATTAAAATTTTGAATAAGAAGAGAAAAAAAAAAAATATATATATATATATATATATGGAGAAAATGGCAGAAATAAATTTTTTTTTATTATAAAGAACATGACATAATAAGAGAGTTTGTGTTTTATTATCTTTATTATTTATGGGTTATGCTAACTAGTGCATTTAGGGAATTAGCTAATAATCTAGTTAAAAAAAGTTTTTATGGGAGAAAAAAATAATTAATGTTTTGATAGTTTTTTTTCATTTTTCATAAAAATGATATTAAAATTTTTCTAAAATAGATGGTTAACTAATGCCACTCGTTAGCATTTTTCATTATTTATTTATTAAGAGTTTTTTTTTTTTTTTTCACATTTTTCACAGACCTATGATAATGCTAAATTTAATATATAATTGATTCCACTTTAAAATACATACATATGTGTGTATATAATAATATAAATATGCCCACACATTGGTTGGTTTAGTGTTAAGGAGTTTCTGGCTCTACTTGTCAAGCTTGGATTCGAATCACCTCCATAGCTGATTGTTGGTGGGAATCCACACCTGTGCACACTTGCATAGCCTAGCTACCCCCCTTTTTCATTTACCAAAAAAAAAAAAAAGTGTATATATAAATATATATTTCATTGCACTCATACGATGTCCTCGTGTTTGGTTTGTTCCTATAAATCCCAAATAATTTGTTATTATTTTATTAATATCCTTGGATTTATAAATGAAATGTTAAACATGCTACCCATCAATTTTATGTGGCTTCTTTAAATAAATAAATAATGTGTGTGTGTGTGTATATATATATATCAACAATGAATCAAGTCAAATTTCCTAACATAGTTGTATACCAATTTTGAATAACACATGCAAAACCATGTTAGTTATTTGACTTATTTCATGTTTTAAACATCATGTATTGTCAATTAAAATTATTTTTTATTTTTTAGTGTATCTTTGGATGAACTTTTTTTTTCATTAGCTCATTTTGTGTATTGTGTAAAAGTATGATCAATAGAGAAGGTCATCATCATTTATTTATAAAATAATTTGAACAATTCTTTTATCTTTATTTATTTCTTCACTTTTTTTGTAGATGCAAAACAAAATAATATAATTGTGTGTTATATATGTATATTCTCAAATCACGTGTTATGTGCTAAATGTTGTAAGCCATTTGAATATTATACAAAATAATTATTTTACAAATTTATTGAGAGTATATTGGAATAAAAGTTGTGATTATATCATTATAAATCCTAGACACATTATCGAAATACAAATTTTAAATTGCATTACCCAAAAAAAAAAAAAAAATTTTGCAAGACCACATACTAAACCATTTAAGACAAAGATTTTGAAAAAAAAAAAAATCAAAGTTAACAATAATTATTAATGACAGGTATAAAGAAGATATATTGAAATAAAAGAAAAATGTTTTATACATAGAATAAGCATTTGATTATAAAATTTTATAGGAAAAATCTCTAGACACTTAAAGTTTCATTGATTTTTTCACATCATCCATGTGTTTTTGTGTTATGGTGGGCTCAATTGGATTGCAAAAGCTATGTGAGTGACTTTGTAGCAGGTTCGAAATTTATGTTTTTTAGTTTGGCATGGTATTAAGCTGGTGGTATACTTTCTCCAAAAAAAAAAAAATTTGGTGGTATCAAAATAATAGGACAAAACTTAGGTACTGTTCTTTAGGTTCTTTTTTTAAGATTCAGCAATGTGTTTACTTAACTAAAAAATACACTTTCATCCCATGTGAAAAAATCTACATGCCAGAATTAAAAAAAAAAAAAAAAAAAAAAACCTAAAGAACAGTACTTAAGTACTGTATTTAAATCTTGCCTAAAATAATATTTACTTATGAGAAAAAATAAAGTTCCCAAACATTGGAATTTGGACCCACCTTTTTAGACATGAATGCATATTCGTTATAGCGAGGTTTGAGTGTGAATTCATATACTTGAAAGCAAAATACGTAAGAATCTGGATTCTACAGAAGATCAATGAGAGGATTTCACATATCAAATCGAGAATTGTAATATTCTACTTTTTGTATAAAAAAAAGAAAAAGAAAAAGAAAGCTTAATGAAAAGTTAACATTAGCAAATAATACATGTTAAAGAAACATAAGAAATAAGCTAATGTGACACAAATTACTCATAAAATGTAACAATTACTTAGTACTAAATTACCAATGCATGAATAAATGATGACCTTCAAAATTTAAACTTACATGTTTCGAGTCCCAACACTAATAATATACATAAAGTTCCAAAGATTTTGCAAAATTTTCAATTTATTAAGTGTGCGTTTGGATACAAATTATTTTGCTGAAAATTGAAAATTGAAAGCAATGAAAAAATAATTTTTGAAATATTGTTCACACAAAAAATATTGTAGATAAGCCTGAATGCACTGTTCATGTCTTGTGAACAGTGCAACAAGAGGTGCTGGATGAAGGGGAAAAAAAAAAGGATGGCAGACATAGACATGTGAGCCAAAAACGCAATCCAAGCGAAGCCTAAGCTAACAAAAAATATCAAGCCCTTCAAAACCCAATACAGCTTAATCGATAGGGTTGGATAATCCTAATCTCACCATAGATATACATGATTACAACTAATTATAATAAGCATAATGAATGTCGATTTTGTTACTTGTATGCTATATGAATGATCCTAGACTGATCCAAATTGATTCATAGGGTAGGATTGTAAGGATTCTATAGAGTAAGGTCGTAAAATCTTACATTTTATCATCCATTATCGTGATCCCATGCAGATCATACCCCATGAAAGATTCTACACCAATTTGAATCATTTTTATGGGGAAGAATCATTGGATCTTAGGATTATCAAATCCAAGATAGAGATTTTGACAACCCATGCTTATAGGTACATAGATTTCATGGGCTACTTGTAACACAAAATATAAAAACTTGAATACTCAAAAATCATAAGAGGACTCTTGGGAATCCTAAAAATTAGCTTGAACTAAACGACCAATATATATTGAATTTATGCACATGACTATATCCAATACGAACAATATTATATTTTTCACTAACAAATATATCTAACCATGTCATTTACTTACGAATGCAACAACATAGTTAAATTTAATTGGGGAAATCTAAATACAACATCTAAAGAATTATGCCTAAAATTTTTCCCTTCAAATTACACTACTACTATAATTGTTTTGAAATTTTTACTAATAAGTTTCTTTGTTATGAAACTTTTCAATGTAGAGAGGAACAACAGACAAAATAAGACAACAAAGCGTGAATTTTTAGCAATAAATTTTTTTTTTTCGTTTTATTTTATAATTTATTTTGATTTAAGGTATAAGAATAGGAAAATTCATGAATGTTAATTTTAGTGTTTCATTGTATATTAATTAGTTTTTAATGTAGACAAAGATTAAACTCTAGATCCCTAATTCAACCATAAAAAACTTTACCAGTTGAGTCAACTAAAACCCACCTCTCATTATGATATTTGAATGCATAATTTTTTCCAAATAAAGTTACTTTCAAATTTATCACATGACCAAATCTAATGTAAAAAGCTTGCCATGTGACATATTCCCCCTAGTCCCAAATTTTATAGGTTACTATAAATTGAAATCTGTGACCACCACACTCACCATAAAAGGCAAAAAAAAAAAAAAAAACCCTCTAATAATAATAATCACGTACATACACCCACAACGGTCTCTGTTTCTCTTATTTGCTTTTCTCTCACAGCCCCACATATATTTAAAAAAAATCCTCAAAATATTTTTTAATTTATTTATTTTTCACTCCAAACCAAACAATCCTTTTCCTACTTCCCACCGCTTCATATAACTTCCCCCTTTCTCTTCTCATCAATAGTAGAACTAGAAAAAAAAAAAAAAAAAAAAAAAAAAAGAAAAAAAAAGAGAGAAAAATTTATAAAAACCAAACAAACTTTTACAGAAGCACCTCTCTCTCTCTCTCTCTCTCTTTAACTGATCTTCCGCAATCATTTACACCTCTCTCTCTCTCTCTCTCTGTGTTGTTCTCTCCGGCTTAAGACCCTGTTTGGATCAGAGACCAAGAACGCCAACTACAACCCAACAAACACCATGGTTGAAACAAGGCGTAGCTCCTCTGCTTCCAAACGTGGCCTCTCATCTCCTCCTCCACCTAACCCAAAACGATCCAAGGTACAATCTTTTTTGAATTTTTTTTTTTTTGGGTAAAATTTTTTGACTTTGTGCATGTGGGTCTGATGAAAGATTTCTAATCTGGGTTTTGTGCAAGTTTGGATTTTGTTTCGTGCATGCGTTTTTTGGTCAAGATTTGCATCTGGGTTTGGGATTTTTAAGGTTTTTGTTTTTGAATTTAATTTTTGGTGGGGAAATATTTTATTCTTTTGAAAATTTTTAGGCTTCTGAGGCGTCTTCTTCGACCAACGATGTTCGGAGCTCTCCCCCGGTTGAGAACTCGGGTCCGGGTAAGGAATCCGGGTCTGGACCTCAAGACTTGGAGCTGCAATCCCCTGATCCGTTGAGCACTGGTTCTCCTAAGCCCGTTGACGCATGCGATTCAGATAAATGTGTGGATTTCGGCGGGGATGGCGAGGTCTTGGTGTCTCCGCTGTCTCTAGGTGAATAAATTTTCAAGCTTTTGGCTTTTGCATGTGGTTTTGGAATCTGGGTTTTTGTTGAATTTTGATTTTGATTTTTTTTTTTTTTTTGGGGTTTTGGGTTTGATTGTGCCTTTTTTTAATTTCAGGTGGAGCTGCTGTGGATGCAGAGAAATCTAAAGCGGCCGGGGCGGAGGCTCTTCGGGCAAAGAAGCGCCTTACCAAGCTGACAAAATCCAGCCAGAAAGTCGCTTGGGGAAAGCTTCTTTCCCAGTGTTCTCAGGTGGGTTTTATGTTTAATTCGGTTCTGAAATCTTGGTGTTGTGATTAGAATTAGATTGTTGCTATGTTTAGTTGTTTGGAAGAGAAAAAGAGTTGCCTTTTTATGTTTTTGTGCTTGTTTGACACTTAAGCATTGCTAATTATGATAAACAATTTGGTTTGTTTGTATTGTCATTCGTTTTCTAGGCAGTTGAGCAAAGAGTTGTGGTTTGGTTGAATTGTTTATCTGTGGCTTGTTAATTCTTTTATTGGGAGCTTCGTGAACATTGACTCCCTTATTGGGCTTGCATGTGTTAAAATTTAAATCGGTTAGGTCTGCCTACTATCCATGAGTAGCTTTTTGGGTACTTAAGGTTGATTTGTCAGTGCAAGTTTATTGGATTGATGGAGGGAAAAGAGGGCATTGATCAAGTACCTCCATTTGGAATTTGATATATTTATGTTCCTTATCAGGGGAGTGTATTTTGGGGCTTGTAAGTATCAGATGAACAGAAGATTATAATTCTGTGAAAGTGTATTTGTTCTTATGTGATGTTTGATCTATGTTATTTTTTTTCTTCTTTTGGCATTTAATAGTTTATTACTACATCTTGTTTTTTGATAGATTTATATACTACTAGTTATTAAATTTTGATGGATGGAAGAGATAGGGGGGAAGGGGTGGGTTGGCTTGGTATATTCTTGAAGGTGGAGTGGATGCAATGTCGCTAGCTTAGAAGAGTGAGTAATGGAAAGTGTCTTGGAAAAACAACTTACTTTACTTGAGTTTGGACCTACTCTTTTCTCATAATTAGAGTGTTTGGCTGATGCAGGTTGAGGATTCCTGTGTTTGCTTGAGACTTGATTTTGAGCCACGTTTCAGCCTGAAAAATTTGTGGGAAAGTTGCTTGAAGCTTGTCATAAGAGGCTTTAGGTGTTTTGTAGTGAGACCTTAACATGCCAATAAAAAAAGAAACTTGTCTCTGCACCTGTGGTTGTTTGTTTGTCTTTAAATCAATTATTATTATCAATTGTGATTCCTTACTATTGGTTTTTATTTTATATATTTTTCTAAGAAAGTTTGTGATAAGTTTCTTTTTAATATTTCCATCTTGAATCACTTTTTATCTTTTGTTGATTTCCCCCCTTAAATCTACTAAATTAGTATATTTTTTACTGATCCTTCCCCTCTCCTCTCCCCCAATCCAAACATAGGACTAGGGTCTTGGCTGAGTATATTCGGGATTGTTGATGAAACATGGATTCTGTTCATCTGCCTCTTCTAGGAACAGAGTTAGAGTCCTTACCTTGGTCTGCTAATCTGTTGTTTGTTCCTCATGTTTTTCCAGAATCCTCACCTGTCAATGTATGGTACTACTTTCTCTGTTGGTCAAGGCCGTCAATGCAATTTATGGCTTAAAGATCCATCCATTAGCAATACATTGTGTAAATTGAGGCACATAGAGGTATAGCTCTCTGCAGTATCCTTTTGCAACTAAAAAAGAGACATTTTCAATATGTAAATAACATGGTGCAATGACATTGCTTATTATTCATTCTCAGGTGGCTTGTGATTGTACTGACATTTTTCTTTTGGTGTTTATTTTAATTCTGGATAGCGTGAAGGTTCATCTGTTACATTACTGGAAATCACAGGGGGTAAAGGTGCCGTCCAAGTAAACGGGAAGTACTATAGAAAAAATTCTAGTGTAATTCTAAGCGGAGGCGATGAGGTGGTCTTCACTTCTTCTGGAAAGCATGCTTATGTATCCTTTTTTCCTCTTTATTTCTTTAGTATAGCCAATTCAGTATTTTGAAGGGTGGCCGGTGGCCTTTTATTTTTAAATACCTCATCATTCAAAAGGAAAACAAATCCTCATGTCTTTTTGTTGCAGCTGTTTTATACTTTTTTACTGTGATTGTAATATTTTTACTTCCCCTTGTGGATGTTCTATAAATATATTCCTTGACATGAAGTCAGATCTTTCAGCAACTCACCAATGATAATTTAACTGCTCCTGGCATACCTTCTGTGAGCATATTAGAAGCTCAGAGTGCTCCAATAAAGGGGATCCATATTGAGGCAAGATCTGGGGACCCTTCAGCTGTTGCTGGAGCATCAATATTAGCATCTTTGTCTAATATGCCAAAAGACTTGACCATACTTCAGGCACCCGGTAAAACTAGTGAGGATGTGGACCAGAATACTGAAATGTCCATTCTACCTTCTGGCTGTGGAGGGTCAGATGATCATACTCCAGACATTGACATGAAGGATAGTGCTGATAATGATCTTGCTGGTGTTTCTTCAAGAGAGAAAACCGTTGTTCCTTCTCCTGATGCTGCCAATGACCACCCCAATCTTGGTAGCCTTGGATTGGATCCTTGTATGGATGCAGACATTGGAAAGGTCCCTGCGTCAAATTATGAATTAAGGCCACTCTTGCGAATGCTTGCTGGTTCATCTTCAGACTTTGACTTAAGTGGCAGTATCACTAAAATGCTTGATGGGCACAGGGAAATTAGAGAACTAAAGGATTTTGATCCTCCAATTTCAGTGTCAACTAGAAGGCAAGCATATAAGGATAATTTACAACAAGGAATTCTCAATCCCGACAACATTGAAGTCTCTTTTGAAAGTTTCCCATATTACTTAAGGTACAAAAAATTGACTGCATATGCTTTCTTTATACCATGAGTTGCATGTGAACAAAATACACAGGAAGAAAGGGTCTCTTTTTGCTGTATTTGCTTGTTGGATCTAGGCATATACTGTCTGTATAGCTGTACTTGTTACATATTCTGTTGCAAATGAATTCTTTTGACCATGTTTTGGCTTTCCATATTTAGGGAACTACTCAAAAATACCTTTTATTTATTTTTATAACTCTTTCCCCTTTATTTCCTTGTTGTATCTAGATATATTGTCTTTATGGCTGTACTTGTTACATATTCTGCTGGCTACTGGAAATTTATGCTATTTGTACATTGTGCATTGTTGCAGTGATACAACAAAGGATGTTTTGATTGTTTCAACATATGTTCATTTGAAGTGTAACAAATTCACAAAGTATGCCTCGGACCTACCTACTGTGTCCCCGCGTATATTATTATCCGGTCCTGCAGGTAGTTCTGCTTTTCTATGTTGACGAGCAATGTATTTTTGTGTGTTTTGCATTTTCCCCTTAATCTCTAATGAGACATCATATTCCAATGGATTTTTTTTAGGTTCAGAGATATATCAGGAAACTTTGGCAAAGGCACTTGCCAAACACTTTGGTGCTAGACTGCTAATTGTTGATTCTCTTCTGTTGCCTGGTGTAAGCTTCTCTGATGTCTGTATCATTTACACTTTCAAAGTAAAAAAATTTATCTACATTGTTTTCTAGGAATTATATTACTGTCCTTTTCACAAACTTCTTCGAATAACAGCTGCTTCCTTATTTTATCAACACAAGCTCTAAGTAACTGCAGAGCCTGCAATTTAGCTGGCATCTTACATTTGTCTTGTGCGCTTGAAAATAATTTTAGGGGCCAACACCCAAAGATTCTGATTCTGTGAAGGAAGCTTCAGCTTCAAGGCCAGAACGAGCATCGGCTTTTGTTAAACGAGCTGCACAGGCTGCTGGCTTACAGCATAAGAAACCGGCTTCTAGTGTTGAGGCTGATATTACAGGTGGATCCGCATTAAGCTCTCAGGCTATGCCAAAGCAGGAGGCATCAACTGCATCATCAAAAAGCGCTACGCTCAAAGCAGGTATGCTATTGCTTCCCTAGTTTCTGTAATTATTACATGGATGGTTGATTATCAGTCTTGGCAAAAGTGCGGGTTGCACTTAAGCACCAAGTCCTCCTGAAGACTTGGTGCAAAGCACAAGTGGTGCATGCTTGATTGAAAGGAAGCGCACATTTGATTTGTTTTTTCAAAGAAAACAATGTAATCAATTTGAAAATAACTATTAATGGACAAAGATATAATTTTAAGTTATAACTAGAATGTCAAGTAATGATTTCTATGCCTATCAAAAGAAATGCAACAATCTTGTATATAATCATCATCCTCATTAAGTATAGGATCATCATCATTGTCATCACAAGATCTGTAACCCTTATCATCTTCCTCATCTACTTCATTAAAATTAGTAGTCTCTCCCTCATGAGGGGTATGTTGTGAATTGGAATTTGAGTCTGTTGCCCTCCCTAATGACCTCATTCTTGATCTCATGTTGAATCTTTCTTCTTCATTGAGTTCTATTATTTTGCTCTACAACACATTGCTATCATTGATTTCTTTGGGTGGTGTATCCCTGGTGTACTCTCCAGGGGTGGGTCCAAAGGGCCTTGCCTTGGTGAGGTTTCTGGTCATAAAAAAAAAAGGATGAACCGCGTCACCTACAAAAGGGTATGTTTGTCTTGGCCCAGTATCCTTTTGGTGAGGAGTGTCTTATGGGGTATGGTCCTGAATGGAGTTTTACATCTCCTCAAATTTGTAAAGGGGTGGAGGGTGGGCTTAGGTTTATATATCATACCGTAAACTAGACTTTTGTGTGACAAATTAATGCTGTATATCAACAACATTAATATTTGACTGCTACATTTCACATTCAGTTTGCCAAGGCCCTTGTAGCTCTTCAGCACCTCCTGGTTTCCGATGGAGACATCTAGGGTTTATTTCACGTTTGTGTTTTTATTTTTATTTTTATAATTTAAAAATAAAAAGGTTCTTAATGTGTACTTTTGCAAATGCTCCGTGCTTTAGAATCAAAAAGTGCCAAGCTTTGCGCATAAGTGTGCTTTTACCAGCAATGTTGATTATCCAAGTCCTTGATTAGTATGTTTATGCATGATTTACTCATCATTTATTTATTCACAATGTTTATAATCTCAAGCTGCAATATGTAAAAAATTTACAGGTGATAGAGTAAAATTTGTGGCTACTGTACCTTCTGGAGTGGCACCACTACAAAGTTGTCCTCTAAGGTATTGTTTTACTGTGCCATTATAATAAGATTGCATGCTTAAATTTACCGTTGCTAAATTTATCACGGAATTAGAGTAGGTGGTCTCTAGTTCGAAACCTATCTCTACCATCTTCCATTTTTTTTAAAAGATTAAAAGTCCCCTGTTTGGGCCTCAGTAATTAAGAGGGAGTTGAGCCCACCCGAGGGGTAGTGCTAGAATAATGGCTAAATGATTAAATTCACAATTTTTTAAACTAAATCATTTGAAGAATTTCCAACACAACCCAAGATAGCTCTAATAACCAACTTGTACAGATTGGTTGGGTTGGGTCGTTGGGTTGGAGCCATTTTATTAGGCCTAATTAAAAAAATGGGCTTTAATGAAGTTATTTAAATTCATTATTAAAAATGGGCTTTAATGAAGTTACTCAATTAGGCTTAATATTCCAACTTTGTTAAAACTATCAAAATACTAAAATAAATAAAACTAACAAATTTAAAATAAATATATTTTGTACACTATTATTAGTGTGGGTTGGTTTATTTTGTTGAAAATTTAGCCAACCAAAGGTGAGAGCCTAAGCTGTAAACCCAGACAGGTTTGATCCCCTAACTGTTGCATCTGAGTTGCAATTACCTGATGTGCAAGCTTAAGGGGGGGGGTCCCACATCCCGAGTTTGCTCTGGCCACCATGATTCCTAAGGGCATGTGTTGTGGCAGGTCTCGGTTATAAAAAAAAAAAAAGAAAAAAAAGAAGAAAATTTAGCCAATCAACCCAACCCAAGCTTTTTAAAAAATATACAAGCCCATTTTGAGGCATTGGGTTGGGTCATGTGGTGGGTTGAATGCACACCCTTGGCCTTTACTGACCGCTTAACCTGCTGGGGCAATAAGTTTATTATCACCTGGTATCAAGTATATCTAATTGGAATTAATCTGTTGAATGGATACCATTTATTTGCATGTAAGTATTGACGTAGGAAATTGAGGTCGTGCTTTGTGTGTATAATCATATGCTTTTGAAATGATTTTGTTGGATGGATGCTGCACTGGATTGTGCCCTTTGCTCAATTATCTTTTAGAATTTCTTTACAAAAAAGAAGAAAAAGAAAGAGAGTACCTGTTAGAATTGTCAAAATTTATTTTCTTCCTTTTTCATGTTGAGCAGGGGACCAACAACTGGTTGTCGAGGTAGAGTTCTCCTTGCTTTTGAAGAAAATGGTAATTCAAAAATTGGGGTTAGATTTGATAAATCAATTCCAGATGGCAACAATCTTGGTGGCCTTTGTGAAGATGATCATGGTTTCTTTTGTTCTGGTGATTCCTTTGATGCAATTGTCCTCACTTCCTTTAATTTATATGCCAGATTTTCATTTGTTGTGCTTCTATCATCTTGTTTTACTCATTGATGCTTTACTCTGCAGCCAATAATTTACACCGCTTAGATAGTTTTGGTGGTGATGATATAGAGAAGCTTGCTATTAATGAGCTCTTTGAGGTACTTGACAGTCTTTACTGCTCCAAGAAATTGTTGCTGTTGTTTGGGAACCAATATTGAAATTGTGTCATTTTTGTAGGTTGCATCAAAAGAAAGTAAAACCAGTCCATTAATATTGTTTGTGAAAGACATAGAAAAGGCTATGGCGGGTAGCTCAGAATCATATACGGTCTTAAAGGGTAAGCTTGAAAATTTGCCGGAGAATGTTGTTATAATTGGTTCCCATACCCAGATGGACAATCGTAAGGAGAAGGTAAGTAGTTATTTATTTTTTTCTGTTAGCTTGTTTGAAATTTTATGGTACCAATTTAATCATCTATGTTCTGTATGTTGCTTAGTTAACTTTTGTGTTGGAATTTTTGTGTTTCCAGTCTCATCCTGGTGGTCTTTTATTTACGAAGTTTGGAAGCAACCAGACAGCGTTACTTGATCTTGCCTTTCCGGTATGCTAACCTATGCCCTTATTTCCCCTCCTGTCCCCTAAACCAATACACAGAAACACGCTTTTGAAGTAATTGTTTGGGTGTATAAGTTGTTGTCTTTTGCTAATGACTTCTATGTTTCTAACTTCTCATATCTAGAAGATATATTTTAAGTCAAAGTCATTGTTGTTTGTTGTTTTATCATTTTCATTTATTTGCAATGCATTTGTATATTTCTAATTCTTATATTGTTGTAAATTGTTTTCATGTATTATGCAATACCTAGCATTTCTTATCCTAGTTTTTGCACTTTTTTGTACTCCATTGATTATTATTTCAATCATACGATTTAGAATGAGAAGTTCTGTTAAGATGTAAAAATGCTTTTCAGATAAATGGTTCATATAACCTTAAAAAGAAGTGAGCCAAGGTTTCTGAACATTTGGCTCCATGAAATTTGTTTAAGTAGAGTATTTCCTCCTGCTGAGAGTAAGAAATAAAAGGTACACTTTCCCTGCTTGTGTTGTTAAGTTAAGGTAATGCACGGGCATTTGTAGACCATGACTATTCAGGACCTTGAATCTTGGCAAGGTTCTCTTCATCATCTTTAAGTTGAATCATTCAGCTGCATTTTGGGTGTCTCGGTGGTAGTCAAAGTTCATCTTTTAAAGCTAGCATGATTGCTCTGGAATTTAAAATCCCTCCCAGCCTAAATTCGTTTATACCATTTCGCCCCTCTTCTCTTTACTCGCCCCCGCCATCAGCCCTCTTCTTAAGCCACCCCCTCACGAATCTACCTCCTGTGCCGATGCTTCCTGTGGTCAATGTAGTGGTGCCTACTCCCAAACTTGTTTCTGGAGTTTTTCTCTTGCTAAATGCTAAATTTTTATTTATTTATTTATTTATATATTTTTTTTTGTGTGGGTTTTCTAGGCATCGTGATGTGGTATTTGTGTTGATCTAGTTTGATCAAGGCTTGTAGATTTAGTTTATATATATATATATATAATTTTGGATGGTAGCTCTAGTTGAAAATGTAAACTAACCTATCTACTCCAACAGCCAACATAATCACTCTGCCATTATTTCTATTGGTTCAGCTCATGTGTCCCCTCCCTTGTGTGAGAAAACCGATAGCTAGGGTTTGGTGCAAAATTCCTCCAGCCACCAACTCACCAACCTATAGCTGGTTACTAGTCTATGGGATGGTAACCTTGTTTTTGTGTTTATTATTTGCTATTCTGATAATAAAGTTCTATTTGCGATATGTTTGATGCCTAATCTCTCTCTCTCTCTTTCTCTCTCTCATGTGCGCCTGCGCACACATGCAAACAGTGATAGCTGGCCACTCATACATAGACATGCATATATTTGTGAAACTTACATGTTAGTGGGAATCTGGAGCTATCATTACTCTGATTCTTCAATTGCAGTTGTTTAAGCATTGTCGTTGGTGGTTTTTCTTCCCTGTAAGATCAAAATAATGTGACTAGTGCTTCATGTTCAGGATAACTTCGGAAGACTGCATGATAGGAGTAAAGAAATCCCAAAAGCAATGAAGCAACTTTCTCGGCTTTTCCCAAACAAAGTGACAATACAGCTGCCTCAGGTATTGCACCCACAATTCATTTATAGTGCAATATTAATGCTGTTTTTGTCTGAGTCATCTCATATTTGTATTGCTCCTGATAGGATGAAGCTGTACTTTCGGACTGGAAGCTGCTGTTGGAACGTGATATTGAAACTTTGAAAGCTCAATCAAATATTGTCAGCATTCGCTCAGTGAGTGTCACCTGATTGTGTTGTTTGGCTATCTTCTGTTTTATTTCTGTGTTCCAAGTGCTTGTAGCATTCTGCCTAGAAAGAATTTAGTTATTGTTGTTATGGTGAGTTCTGCCAGGCCTGGGTAGAATCGTGGACATTATTGTAGTTGTAGTGCATAAACTACATATATATTCATCCCATAATTTGGTTTAAGTGGGAATTAGATATCCTTTTATGAATAATATCTTAGGTTGAATAGTATGACAAGCTCTCTCTCTCTCTCTCTGACACACACACACACACACACACAAGCACCAATTCAGTATGGGTAAGCCCCTGGTGGTCAGATGTACCTTCTTACTTACATAGTCTCCTGTTAAACCATAGACTATTGCCTCATCAGCATTGAAAATCCTCAGTGCAGGATTTTTAATTTTTTATAAATATTTCAATCAGATTGTTTTATATATATATATATACTAGTTTGTATGTGGATTTATAGATGATATTTTTCTCATTGACATGGTGCTATTCTTGGATATTTACAAAATATCTTATGGTTTCAGGTTCTGAACAGAATTGGCTTGGATTGTCCTGACCTTGAAACTCTGTGTGTTAAAGATCAAGCCCTTACTACTGAAAGTATGTCTCATGAACTTGGATTACTCCTGGATTTTTATGCTGTGACCTTTTCTGTAATATTAACTGGTGCCATCATCTTTCCTTTAATTGTTATTATGAAAGGTGTGGAGAAAATAGTAGGATGGGCTCTAAGTTACCAGTTTATGAATCACTCTGAAGTATCAGTCAAAGATGCTAAACTTGTGATCTCTGCCGAAAGGTATAGCCTTAATTCTTTCCAATTACTGTTATCATTGTTTTAACAATTTATAAAAAATTATATAGAAATGGTTCACCTCTCTATGTCCTGTGTTGATGTCATTCATGATGGTTTATATTGCAGCATTATGCATGGTCTGAACATTCTGCAGAGCATTCAAAATGAAAACAAGAGCTTGAAGAAATCACTGAAGGTAAAGTTTACATCTTCCTCTTGGGTACTGTCAAAGGTTCATGGTTCCCTCCTTTGGGAATGAATCTACAGTTTTGATTTTTTGAAATTTATATTCAGTTCAAGTTCAAATGTTTCCAGGATGTGGTCACTGAGAATGAATTTGAGAAGAAACTTCTTGCCGATGTCATTCCACCGACCGATATTGGGGTTTCTTTTGATGATATTGGGGCATTAGAAAATGTAAAGGATACCTTGAAGGAATTGGTGATGCTTCCACTTCAGAGGCCTGACCTGTTTTGCAAAGGACAACTGACTAAGGTGGTTTGCTTTACCTTTTGGATCTCTTCCAAAGTCCGTGTTAGATCTTTTCTTTTTTGGTGGAGACCCTTTTCATTTGGTTTATATCTTGTGTATACCATCTAAATATTGCTACTTATTTGACAGCCTTGCAAGGGTATATTGCTCTTTGGACCTCCTGGTACTGGGAAAACAATGCTTGCAAAGGCAGTTGCAACTGAGGCCGGTGCAAACTTTATCAATATATCAATGTCAAGCATTACTTCAAAGGTATGCACAAGTCACAAATATCAGCTCCGTCTCCTTTTCAGCTTTCTTTTCAATTTTAATGTCTTTTTCAGCTTTCTTTTAAATTTTAATGACGTTCTCTCTATTGCTTGCAGTGGTTTGGTGAAGGGGAAAAGTATGTCAAAGCAGTTTTCTCACTAGCTAGTAAAATAGCTCCTAGTGTTGTTTTTGTTGATGAGGTTTGTTTAAGGCATTTACAATTATGTTAATTAATTTTATTACATTTTTTGTTGTGTTTCTGCCTTTCACTAAACCCCCATAGTTTTATCCGCATAAACCTCTTGGGACTGCTTCTCTCTCTCTCTCTCTCTCTCTCTCGGGGAATAATTTTTTTCACGAATTATTTGTGCAGGTTGATAGCATGTTAGGAAGACGTGAAAATCCTGGAGAGCATGAGGCTATGCGTAAAATGAAGAATGAGTTTATGGTAAATTGGGATGGTCTGCGTACAAAGGATAAGGAGCGTGTACTGGTACTTGCTGCTACTAATAGGCCTTTTGACCTTGATGAGGCTGTTATTAGGAGGCTTCCCCGGAGGTAAACATATTCTGCCTTTCATCACTTGGTTCCCATCTTTTTCCAGTTAAAGCAATTTTCATTGACTACTACATATAATCATTTTGTGCAGATTGATGGTCAATTTGCCAGATGCCCCAAACAGAGAAAAAATTCTAAGAGTTATATTAGCCAAAGAAGAGCTGGCATCTGATATTGAATTGGAAGCAATTGCAAATATGACTGATGGCTACTCTGGGAGTGACCTAAAGGTTGATATATATATATACACACACACACATATGTTATTTGTTATTTGCTTTTCTGCCTGCTACTGAATTGAACTTTTTCCCATTCTGGGTTCCTCTGATTACATTCTTGGTTGCAGAATCTGTGTGTGACTGCGGCTCACTGTCCCATTAGGGAAATTTTGGAGAAGGAAAAGAAGGTTAGATACTTTTAGTACCAGCATTTGTTATTTTATTTTGATGGTTACCTTTCTGTTTTTGTGTGTTCTTAAAGTATATGAACCCTCCATTATCTTTAATGAGTGCAATAATAAACTCAAGTTGACATACCAAAGTATTCTGTTGATTGGCCAATTTTGATTTTTCTGGCTGAAACTACTGTAAATTTATTCTGAGCTTAGCCTAGCCCTTAAATAGGATCTGCTTCTCTCCTTAGCCTATTTGTGGGTTAAGAATACCAGATTCCTGTGATTCCCTGTGGAGTGGGCAACTGGATACCAAAGTTGTGAAATATTATTTCATTTTGGCCGGATCAACCACAACTTCAATGAGACAATTAAATGGTACCCCCAACCCCCCCCCCCCCCCCCCCCCCCCCCCAATGTTCTGTCTTGTTTTAAATCTCAGCCATTTTGGTCCTGGTTGATCAAATGGCATAGGACCAGATCCTTGCTTGTACGATTTGTACTGCAGGTAGTGAAATTGCATTATGCACTATTCTCAGTTCTATTTTTTTTTAGAACCTTTTTCTTTCTAGGCTTATAAGTCGTGATTTCTAATTATTGCAAATATTGTGGCCGATATAATGGTCTTATTGCATCTAAGCGCAATTCGTTATGTCCTCGTATTTTGTTTGTCCTGTTCTCATATAGAGTTCATTTAGCAAATGCATCTTAATTCTCCTAATGACTATGCATCTTCACCACTCACCTCTTTAGACCTCTATGGTAGCTAGTTAGACTTCATAGAGGTTCTATTTTTGGTTGAGAAGAATTGTTTAATCTGTCACTGTTAGTTGTTTTGTTGATTTTCATTTTTGAATACTTTTTTGGAGGGTATGCTTCTATTCATTATTCTGTTGTATATATTCCAGGAGAAGAATGTGGCGTTGGCTGAGAATAGGCCTTTACCTGCTTTGTATAGCAGTACTGACGTTCGTCCTCTAAAGTTGGAGGATTTCAAATATGCACATGAGCAGGTATGGTGATGGATACTTTCTATATTTTGAATCAGTAACTTTCAGTATTTCATTTCGACTCCTTGAGAATATTAGTGAAGTGGTAAGAAATATCAGGTTATTGTTTTATCTTTAAATAAATTTTCTGACTAGAAAAGTACACGGGAGAAAGTATCCTATTGGCAGCTGTGCCAATGTTTGTGTTGGAGTGGTTTGGCATGGTTGGGCTGTTGTGAATGAAAATAAATTGAAGTACTTACAAAATTTTAAAAGCAAGGTGGAGTTTTGATCCAAGATGATATGAATACATAATTTCTCTTTTTAAAAAGTATATTGAATTTTCAAGCAGAAAAACAATTAAGAAGTCGAAAAGAAAAAGAAAAAATAAAAATTGCCAAGCTAGGTAATCATGACTTCCTATAAACATGTTATCAATATGTATATGTATTTGATTTGTTTGTTTGGGTGTCCATTAAGGATTTTTCCTTTTAAAATTTTCTGAGACTTTTTTTTGGGTAAGGTTTTATATCAAAGCTGGTCTTTTAGTATGGCTAAAAACGTGTACTTAATACAATGCGTTATGGTATAACTGGGGTAGAACCACCTTTATTGTTGGGAAGTGCCCCAAAAAATGTTTATATTCAAGGACAGTCTTTGGCCAAGTATATATGTGATGCATTTCATGGCTTTATCTATTTTTTGTGGCCCCCGTAAATCCTATGTAGTCTTATCCTTAACTTGGTGTTCCAATGCTAAAATCCTGGCTGGATAGAACTGTTTTATTTCATCAAAGCTGTAAGAGAGTTTAGCTTCAGAAAGCTGATGTGGGGATCTGAGGTAAACCTGAATAAATAAGGAGTCAATTAATAGGGATGTGGTCTTTTATTTTAATGGGGCTCAGGTTGCATGTATTGTTTACTGAAGTAGGCATAATAGTTCCCCCCACCTTCTATTGGTGTCATCTTTTCTATGATAATTGTCCATACTTATGGGACTAGAAGACATCTACTTCATTGATACTATTCATTTCAATGCAGGTGTGTGCTAGTGTGTCATCAGAGTCTACAAATATGAACGAGCTCCTCCAGTGGAATGACCTATATGGAGAAGGTGGATCAAGGAAGAAGAATTCTCTAAGCTACTTCATGTAGAGGAGGTATCTTTGTGTATAGCATTTCTTTAAATTATTCTTTGTCACCTTAAATAGTGGCAAGATTAGGGACTGGCATGGAAATTCCATTGCAGGTCCTTCCCCTTCCCCCTCCCCCATTGTATTATATATAGGTTTTTTTTCTCTTTTTTTTTTTTTTTTTTTTTTTTTTTTTTTCAACTTCGATTTTCTGTTTCAATCTTTTTTACCTTTTTTGTTAGGAATGTTACTTTCAAAGCAGTAAAATTAACTGTAGCATCTTTTTGGTTACTTCAGGCCTTCCAGCCTGTACATGCTTAATTAATAAGCAATTTTTTTCCCCTAAATCTTATTTTTACCAGCAGTCAATTTATTCTCTGAAACAAATTGTAAGTGTAGCAGAATAAATTGCAGGAAAAGTGTATATTGATCATGATTTATGTCAATGATCTTTTGTTCAGTCTCTCATCTCTCTCTCTCTCTCTCAGCTGCACTTTTTTTTTTCTCATGCAATCATAGGGAGACAATTGTATTACAGACTAGTTGAATATTATTCTCTTTTTCTTGAAAGAAAAAAAAATGTGACATTTATATTATTTGTAATTTTGATTAATCAGCATAAGAGGATGACATTAGTCCTAACTTAGGTATAGGTCAGGAGTTGGATGATGATTTTGTAAGTAGTACTGCTAAAGTTATTCTGGAATCAAAGGAAGTGAATGGTCTTGGGTTGGCATTCCATCTCCATGAGATACATCCTCCATTTTGGGGGATAATGTTTGAGGTGTAGGCTTGTGAAGTTCTCATATGCTTTTCTTTCTTGTCGATGGGTTGTTACTCATGATTAAAGTTATGTTACTCTATTTTTTAATTAGATATGAATTTGGACTAGTCCATCGTTAAATTAGATCATTTTTGTATATTTTTCATGCATGTAAAATATCAAGATGATCAATAATTAATAACCATGTCATTAATTAATTGTTTAAATTTAAGTTTGTGTAATTCAAAATAGTGCATAAAAGATGAGTTTATGGATCGATTAGTAAATAACATCTAATTGATATGAAAATTGATATAAATGTTAAGAACATATCGAACATGAAATTCAATTGTGAGATTTTTAAAATATGAATTTTATAACAAGTTATTGGACGATATAATATTATTTAAAGTAACGTTAACCCAACTTTAAGTTATACATGACTTGTGTTCAAGTTATATAAGGTATAACTTTAAGTAATATTGCCTAATAACTTTCTATTATATGAATGTTTTTAATGTTCATAGCATGCATATCAAATTTTGTACCAATTAGGTGATGTTTATTATTTGATCAATAAACTCATCTTCTATTTATAGTTTAAAAATATTAAAGTTTGAAACTTAAACATTTAATAGATGACATGATAAGTAATTTTTGATGATTTTATATTTTGACATGTATGTTAAGAACGTAAAAAACATTTATTCTCATCAAATGGCGAATCTAATGGTGAGTTTTTTTTTCAAAATATTAATCCATAAAAAAAAATTATTTAGTGGAGTAATATTAGTTTTTATTTATTTATTATAAGTGGTGTAATATTAGTTAAATGTACCATTGGTGTAACCTGAACCAAACTTCTCTCTCTCTCTCTCTATATATATAAGTGTAATTTTAGTAATTTTATATTGTTTAATAATTTTTTTATTGAATTAATATATTGAAATCTTTCCTATTAATTGCATGTAACATGTATGCTAAATTTCACACAAATCAAATGTTGTTTACTATTCAGTACATAAACTTATTTTTAAGACATTTTTTTGAGAAACTTATACATAATTTTAAAGTACAAAATTTGAAATTTAAACCCTTTATAAATGAGATTATTATTGATATGAGACCATCTTGAAATTTAACAAGCATGAAATGTAAGAAAAAAAATGTAATTTAATGATGGATTTGTCTAATTTTGGATGTGTAACATTGCTTAGAGGGCGCCATATTTATATGATTTTTTTTTTTTTTTTTTTTTTTTTTTTTTTTTTTTTTTTTTTTTCTAGTAGTGTAACATTTCTCTAAAGGGTGTGGCATAGTTTAAAGTTACAACTTGGCCTATTTTGATTTGAGGTTTGTGTGAAGTCATGGCTTGCACGTTGATTCAATAATGTGGCAAAGCTGAAGATGGAGGGAAAAATTTATGAAATTGACCAAAAATGTGGCTCACATTTGTTGTTGGTTGGAACTCGGAAGCAAGCGAATCTCTCATTATATCTCACGGTGTTCTCCACCTAATTGACACCTAATACATGTAAGGGTTATTTGAATTAAAAAAACCAAGAATTAAAAAAAATTGCTACAAAATGCGAAAAGCTTTTAGCAAATAATCAATTGCCAAACAGAAAGAATCAAGGTACATGTGCTTATTGGATTGGAAAATAAAGAACATAGGTTATGTTCCTCGTATGTTTTTCTGAACATTAGAAATTATTTTGACAGAACAATGATGCTTGATTTTGGAATTAAATATAAAATTATACCTAAAAGTCCTAAACCGAATATTTTCTGTGCGGTACCTTCTTGTCCTTTTTCTTTATTGGTTGAGTAATGAGTAATGTTTTTCCCTTAATTTTTCAGCATATTTATTAAAAAAGAAATGAATTTCTCATTGTAAATAACTTTCGGTTCCTGAAAATGATTGTGGTAGGCCTTTTTGAGATTGTGGGCGAGGCTACTTCTTGCCATACTACGGCCTAAAGGTTCTAGGTAGGAGAGTCAGGTTTGGTCCAATTACAACTCACCTCAGACCGGCTTGTGCGCAAACTAAAACCCCTTTGTTGAAACTTTGGTCACATGCCCATGGCAGATGAGACTGTTACACAAGAGTTATGACAAACAAATACAACAATATGACAACAATAAAAGAAATATACTTGCTGTTAGACAGAATAAGTAAAGGATTCTCAATTAAAATAAAAAGCAAATATCTTGTGGCAGGAAGATAAGTTACATTGGGAAAAATTAATCAGGGGCATAATTAACATAACCAGTATAGCAGAACACTAAAATGATACAACATGATGTGAAAATAATACAACAGAATGTAAGAATGACATAGCAGAATATAAAATGATAAGTCTTTCTGTAAGAAATGAACCAAAGAGAACCCGAACCCCAACTTGGACAACCTTACAATAGGGCTAAGCCATCAAATTTATGCATTTTGTGGAATGGGCCTAGATGGCTACTTGTTGCTGCTTTGTGATTTCAAAGAGTGGGTTTGCTGTAAGAGGGAAGAAAAATGTAGCCTATTGACGCATGCCTTTATGTTGTGTCTACTCTCTTTAATTTTCACTTCACTTTTTCTCTTTTCTCCATTATTTCTCTTTCAGTTCTCTCCATTTTCTTGTCTTATTCGCTATCCTCCTTCCATTTATGGCTACTATTTCTCTCTATATCGGGCTAATCCTATAAGATTTCTCTCTTTTACCCCTATGGCTCACCAACCATTTTTGTCTGTTGTGAACACCTCTTCAGAGCTACCCATTATCTTATTGGTTGTTCAGCTACCACTACATCTAGGCATGCCTAGCACATTCTCTATCTTCCACTACCTATTTCATGACAGCTCCCAATTCGGTTGGTCCTGCCATAAGCCTCTTCCCCTTGCTTGAACAGATAAGGCTTTGGGTCTCTCTCTTCACTCACCTTTCTAACATGCATCAAGTGGTCCCATCTGTTTACCCTTCATTTTGGGCAAAGATGCCATCCCAACAAAGTATCTCCCAAAAGAGGTCCCGGCAACTGGAAATAAGTCATTTTCCCCCTTCTACCAAACCACACCCTTTGTAAATTCCTTGATCGTGGGCCCAACTCCTTTGCATTAGCTAGGTACAGTAGGTGGTGCTCTGGCCATAGCGTGGTTGTTCTACTACTCTCTGTTTTTGTTTTCTGTCTTTCCCACATTGTTTCTGCCATTGCTGTTCAACTTTGTCTCATTCTGCTTTTACATCCTTTCCTGCCCATGCTTATCCTTTATGGAGGATGGCATGGGCTTGTTGGGTTTGCCCCACTTTTACTTCTTTTGGGGCCTGTGGGCCTTTCTGTTGTTATTTCCTGCCGAGTTGGCCCGTTGGGCCTTATTTCTTTCTCTCTTTTATTTCAGGCTTTTATGGCCATTTGTTTCTGCCATTACTTATTAATCTTTTTTTTAATCTCTCTTTGTTGATTACTAGGTTTTTTTGTTGTTAGGCCCCTTTTATAAAAAAATGGGTATAAACAATACTTATATAATTTTTTTTTTACTGTTGTTAATTGATTTTACTTATAATTACTTAATTAAGAGAAAACTTTTGGATTGTGAATGCTCTCTCTAGGAGGAAGAGTAATGAGAATGAATTGAATGATGAATCCTACGTCACTAAGGTTGTAGGATGAAAGATGGTTTATAAATATCTAAGATACTAATCTCAAAAAATAATAATAAGATACTCCATCATAAAACATAAGTTTAAAGGTCATTTTATGATGATTTTTGGGAGTTCATTAATAAAGCCCATCCTTCCCCTTTCGAAACTGGCCGACGACTGAAGATTTTTTTTTTTTTTTTTTGGAGAAACGACAACTGAAGATTAAACTCATTAACTTTAATACATTATTGTGAATCAAGAGACAGCTAATTTGACTTTTATAAAAAGTACAACAATAATCAATATATATTTCTTCTATGGCCAAGTCATGATTGGATGCTACTTCCTATTTTACATTATGTCAGTTTGGGGACAAAATGGGCTTTTGCCCTTTTCAACTAAACTAATTAGCCTTATGCCCTCCTTCTCAAACTAAATAGGAAAATGCCCCTCTTTTAAAACTCGATTTTTGATAAATCGAGTTAGGTCCTATAGCAGCGTTTTTAAGGACCTATAGTGACGTTTTCAAGACCTATAGTGGCGTTTTGTAACTCGATTTATATGAAATCGAGTTATAGGTAAAAAAAATTAAAAAAATTGCCTATAACTCGATTTAATGGAAGTCGAGTTAAAAAACGTCACTATAGGTCTTGAAAACGTCACTATAGGTCCTTAAAAACGCCCCTATAGGGCTCCAGATTTTTTTTTTTTAAATAACTCGATTTATCAAAAATCGAGTTTTAAAAGAGGGGCATTTTCCTATTTAGTTTGGGAAGAAGGGCATAAGGCTAATTAATTTGGTTGAAAAGGGCAAAAGCCCATTTTGCCCTGTCAGTTTGTGATTACTTTTGTCTTACAAGTACTCATTTATCTCATGACCATCACATGCGCAATTGTACATTGGTTCACATAGACTTATACGTCTTTTTCTTCTTCTTTTTTCTTTTCTTTTTTTTCTTTTAATTTATTTCATGAAATAATGGATTGTGGATCGTAGTCATCCATAATATTTATTTAGTTTATTTGGTAGATAAACTAATATAAATAATTTTTTTTCCAAAAACATCTTAATTTTGTTTATAATTATATTCCCAAATATCAAAATCAGAACTTACCCACACAGCTACCCAAATTATTGATGATTGAACCATTATGGGTCCCATTTAAGATGCACTCATGCATTAAATTCATAAACTAATCATTTTTATTTTTTATAAAAAAACCAAAACAACAAAAGTTTGTTTGAGGAGAATTCAAAAACTAATCCTGTTGATAGACAGTGGCAAACCCAATCACTTTGGCTAATGATGATTGGCTCCCAAATTTCTTGAGTCTCTCACACATTATGCCATTATTTCTCTCAGGACTCTCAGTTGCTGATAACATTAACATAAACTATTCGGACATTTGTTCTATCAAAATCCAATCAATAATAATGTAATGCATTGAATAATAATAATGTATATATCTTAATTATAAAATCCAACGAGGTGAGGTTTTTATTTTATTTTATTTAATTTTTTAATTACTCTTGTACTCTTCTTAAAACGTTAAAAACAAGTGATTGACTTGATTCAAATTTAAGTACAAGATTCTCATTTGTTTTTCTTGTGCTACTAAAAAATTTAAAGTATAAGATTAATAGTGGTAGAACCGGATTGTTTTTAATGCATAACTTGTTCGCATTGTATTACAAAGTCCATGTACTATTTTTCATGTTCACTATTGTAACAATTATAATTTTCAATAAAAATTAAAATAGACTTTGCTTACAAAATTAAAGCATACAAGTTTGTGCAAATAACAACATTCTTACGTGTTTAGCAAAAAACAAAAATCTTAAGTATGTAGTAGGGGGAGGGGCTTCATAGCTACTTTCAAAATATTTTCAACTTTCAAGGCATTAATAAAATTAATGTTTGAAATAGCATAAATCATGAAACTCGGTGGTGAAAAATGTTTTGTAACTGTTGTGGGGGCCTTTTTGCACTGTTGGACCTCAACCCTTTCTGTTGCACTTTGGCCTGTTAATATGAGGTAAGAGAGTTGAGACTATCCTTACTGGGACTACACTTCTGGGCAGCTTGTGCACAAGTTAGACTGCCCCAATGTAGACGTGTCTTGGCATGAATGCTGTGGGCTGAATGTATGGCGTGGTCACAACAAGAATAACTGTTACATGTGTTACGATAGAAATACAGTACAGCAAGATAACTATGATAATAAGGGTCTATTTGGATACCACTTATTGCTGAAAACTGAAAACTAAAAATATTGTAGCAAAATAATTTTTAAATGTGTGAATAGTGCTGTGAGACCAAATTTTAAAGTTGATTTTGCTAGATTTCTTACTTGTGTGTCCCGTGAACAGTACACTGGACCCAGGAGAAAAAAATGTAGACGCGCAAAACGTGACCATTTGCCGCTATCCAAACTCACACTAAACGTAATAAATAAAACGCGTAATAAATAATACTAACACCGAGAAGACAGTTAACAGAGTTACGATAGAATAATACAGCAAGTGGAAATAACACTACAGCAGAAAAAGAGTAAATGACTTAGTGATTTCGAACCAATTAGTGAGTAAATCACCCAATAAACATGACTAATGAAATAATTTGTTTGCTAGGTGATACGCTAAACTTTTTAGTAGAAACGAAACCAAGAAGGGAACCAATCTCCAATGTGGGTAACCTCAATAGAAGGTTCCTGCCATAGAAGTTACATGTTTTGGAGAAAGGGCCTAAATGATTTGCACTTCGATTCTCAACCTTCAAAGAGTGGGTCTGTCAGAAGGGAGAGAAAATGTGATCAATTGATGCATGCCTCTATTCCTACTGTTTAATTTCTCTCTTGTTTTATTTCTAATATTTCTTTTTTTTTTCTTTTGTTTTTCTGTGTATTCATTTATTTTCTACCTCTTGCTTTCCTCCCCCTTTACTATTTATGACTATCCCTTTTTATACCATTTGCCATTGTGGGATTTACCCCTTTTGTCCCTTAACCGCTTTTGGCTTCTTATGGGCATCCCTCCAGGACTGCCCACTAGCCTGCCTACTGTCTAGCCATTACCTCTGCCCAGAGTGTGTTAGTTGCACCACTCTCCATTTTCAGACAAAATTACTTGTCTTGTTTCTTACCTCTCTCTGTTCTTGTTTTACCCATATGGATAAGGATTATGCTACCTCATCACCTACCTCTATGGCATGCATCAAGTGGCCCAGCCCATACTTATCTTTTCAAGATGAAATATCATCCCAGTAGGACATTTCCCTAAAGAAACTTGAGCGGGAACCCCAAAATAAACACCACTTTCTCCCTACTGCCAAACCACACCATATGAATACCTTAACCCATAACCCACCTCCCATGTATTGGCTGGGTACAAGTAGGTGGTGCCCTGGCCCTTTGTGCATGCTCCACTCTGTTTGAATTTGTTTCTTTCTGGCCTTCATACCATTTCTGCTACCCTTGCATTGTCTGGTTCTGTTGTATGTATTAGTTGATGTTTATCCTTTGTGGTGTGAAGGATACCTGGGCTTTTGGGCTCATTTTTTCTCCAGTTCATTCCTTCTTGGACTAAGTATGTCTTAGGTGAGAGCCTTCATCTTCATAGCCTGCTGAGCCCATCTTTTCTTCTTTATGGCCGTGGGCCTTTTGGCTATAAATATTATCGTACTGCTTCATTGTGTTTCCTACAACTTTTGTCTTTTCTTTTACTTCTTATTACCCCGTAGGCTTGCGGGCTGATGCTCCTGCCATATCAGCCCATTGCTTCATTAATCATTGGCTTAAGGCTTCTTTGGCCCACTTACCACATATTTACCTCTTTTGGGCTTATTGGTCATCATCCCTGTCATGTCAATCCGTTTTACCACTTTATTCCTTGGGTTTCCTCAGCCCATTTACTTATTCTTTACCTCTTTTTACTCCCATAGGCTTATTACTAAATTCCTTGGGCCTTCCCAGCCCTTTTTACTCCATCTTTACCTCTTATTACTCTTATGGACTTATTGGCCATTATTCCTGTCATGTTAGCCTATTGAGTTTACTAATTTATTCATGGGCTTCTCCCGGCCCATTTACTTCTTTTTTATCTCTTATTATTCCCACGGGTTTACTACTTCATTCCTTGGGCATCCTTAGCCTGTTTATTTCTTCTTTACCTCTTGTTATTTTCATGGGCATACTGGTTATCAATCCCACCACTCCAGCTCACTGGGCTTGTTTCCTTATTTCTTTACCGTTTTCCCCTTCATTTTCTTCTCATCTTCTTTATTGTTGGGCTTCTACTACTGTTGGGCCCTTTATCAAAAATGGACATCAACAACTGTTTTACATAATTGCATTAGGACTTAAAAGTTCTTCCTGTTTACCACAAAATGTGGGTTTAAAGAAAAGGTTAGGTAATATTGTAATAAGACTACTTTGTAGTACTCTAAACAAGTGAGACAAGTATTAAAAGTTAGCAAGACCATTAATTTAATTATATTTCGAATAAGAGTTGAGCCCAAGCTTATCAACAAAGTAAATTACATTTTCTTCTAAAAAAGAGAGTAAATTACATGTTTTAGCTTGGCTCATTTATATTTAAACAAGTAGGAGTTTGTTTGCAAGCTACTTGATTAACTTATTATTTTCCCATATATGGTAAACACAACACGATGGCTACATTTTTTTATCCCTTCACAAAACTTTGCTAATAATTAACAGATAAATTATATTGAAAAAAATTATTTGAGTTACTTAGTATTTTAGAAACCTTGTATTGTTTAAAAATTGTACTTTTCACTACCAAGTTGACTATTTATATCATCAACACATTGCAAGTACTCACTTGATATCTTAAAAACTTATTTACAATCTTACATGATCCAATATTGAGTTTGTATAAGTATATTTCTATATGCGTATAGGGCTAAAATTATCCATATGTATTAAATTACCCAACTCATTAAAATTATTTAAATACATCATATGACTCATTAAATAGGTAATATAGCTAAAAGTACATGTGAATGGTCATTTGAACTACCATGTGGTGGGTGTTGATGCCCATTTTTGACAAAAGGGCCCAATGGCAGAAAAGCCTCAACAATATGAAAAAGTGGAGAAACAAAACAGCAAAGTAAAGATCATTGGGCTAGAATGGCAAGAATAATGGTCCATAAGCCTACAAAATAATAAAGTGGCCCCAAAGAAAGCAAACGAGGCCAAGGAAGCCCTAAAGGATGAAGTAGTAAGCCCATGAGAATCATAAGAAATAGAAAGAAAGCAAAAAAGGGCAGGAGGAGCCTAAAGAAAGGAATTAGTAAATGAGATTGGTTCGAAAGCCAATAAACCCAAAGGTAAAGGATGTGGTAATTGGGCTAGGGAAGCCCAAAAAATTTAGCAAAAACCCATGGGAATGTAAGAAGTAGGAAAGAATGAAATGGGTTAAGGACGCCCAAAGAATGAAACGGGCCGAGGATGCCCAAGGAATAAAATGGGCCGGGGAAGCTCGAGATGTTGTATGAACTGGCCTAGCAGAAATGCTGGGTAGTAGAAACTAAAGGAATGAATAATATATGAAATTGGCATGGCAAGCACTTCAGCTTGCAAGCCTAGAAGTAATAAGGTAAACAAGGGTAAGTGATATCATAGCAGGAAGCCGTGAACAATGCAGTGGCGTGGTAGGAGCATCAGCCAGCCCATGGATAAGGACTGAAAGGAGACATGGGCCGAATAAAAAAAAAAAAAAAAAAAAAGAAAAAGAAAAAGAAAAAGAAAAAGAAAAAGAAAAAGGAAGCCCACACCCAAGCAATGTCCAGTCCGAAGAAGGAATAAGATGCAAAGAATAAGGACTTAAGAACTCGTCCACGTCACAAGAATTAAACAAGCACTAGAGCATGTAGCAGAGTCAGACAAACCTGTAGGCAAAGGCAAACGCATGAATGCTAGAAAAGTAATGGACTTATATGGAAGTGGAGCACACACACAAGGCTCAAGTATCACCTACCTGTACCCAGCTAATACAGGGGAGGTGGGTCACGGGTCAAAGGTAAGAGGGGTTGTGGTCTAGCAGTGGAGAGAAATGGGAGCCTATTTTGGGGTCCCCGCTTAAGCTCTTTTGGAGGAAATGTCCTGCTGGGATGACATTTCACCCAAAAGAGGCAAACATGAGTCGGAATTACAAGGTGCATGTTATAGAGGTTCGTAAGAGAGAAGCCCAGCCTTTATCCGGATGAGAGTGTCAAGGGAAGTAAAGAACAAAATAAAACCACTTTTGTCTGGGAATGAGGCATGGCACGGCCAACACAGTACAGTGGTGTGGCTAGGCAGCTAGTAGACCATTGGGCAATCTTGGAAGGACACCCACAATAGGCCAAACATAGTTAAGGGGTAAAAATGGTAAATCCTATCATGACAGGCAGTATAAAAAGGCCATAGTCATGCACAGTAAAAAAAAAGAAGAAGAAGAGGAAAACAGAGAGGGAAAGGGAACAACAACGAAAAAGAAAGAAAACAAGTAAGAAAACAAGGAAACTGAGAGTGAGAGAGAAAAATATGAGTGATAGGAGTAAAAGCATGCACCAATAGGCTACCTACTTCTCTCCTCTCAACAGCCCACTCTCTAGCAAGTCAAGAATTTGAAATTAAGCCACTTAGGTCCATTTTCTAAAGTGAGTAACTTGTACAACAAGATTACCCTCTATGGTTACCCATATTGGAGATTGGCTCCCTTCTTGGACTTGAATCTGCCAAAGAGTCAAGTCCATTCCTTTAGTAGACTAATCTCCTTTTTCTTTTGCCATTGTTGATCAAGGATTAACGTAACTTTTTTGTTATTAATCTATTCCTGTTGTAATCACGTTATCATACTTCTCCTTTGTGGAATTGTTTAAGTATTACAGTTGTTAGTAGAAAATATTTTAGTTAAAGCGTTTTAGTCATCCTGCTGTATTATGTTTTTCTTGCTATAACATTTTGTAACAGTATTTCTTGCCGTGGGCACATGATATGTATAAGATTCCTACTAGGGCTCTAACTTGTGCTCAAGCTTGCCTAAGGTGTGTTTCAATTAGGCCAGTCTTAACTCTCCTACCCTAGAATCATAGGGCCGTAGTACGGCAGGAGCAATCCAACCCAAGACGCAAAAAAGGCCCACCACAGTGGGCATGAGGAATTTTCCTCCAAAACAATTTAAAGGTAAACTATGTCAAATTATTTACATTTAAATCAAGCCTCATATTGACGTACTTATTTACGAGCAACATGCATAACTCATTTAAAAGTTGAGCTTAAACTTGGGCTCCTCCTCAAAATTCAAGGGAAATAACACTTCATCCCTTGAGGTTTGGAGGAAATCAACACATTGATCTATCCATTGAATCTAGTAACATAATTGACCAAGCCCTGACTATGGTTTTTTTTTTTTGGGGAAAGCCTAACCATGGTTGATGAAAGCTTTTTAGGTTAAATTTACCATTCTTTGTCACCAAACTTCCAAAACAACACTTCCAACAACAACTCCAATTAGGTTTGCAGATCTAATTATCTCTAGCAATTCTCTCTTTTCTTCTACAATTCTTACAATACTACACATACTCTTTTCTTCTACAATTCTTACAATACTACACATACACTTCGCCAACTTTTAAAAATTTGAAAAATTCTGTAACGGTTATTAATGGAATGACTAATGTGTTGATTTTCTTCAAACCTCAAGAGAGGGGAGCATTACTCTCTTTAAGTTTTGGGGTATAGTATCATTTCCTCAAACTTCAAGAGATATTTGGTGCGCATGACAAACTTGTAGACTATTTAGTATTGTATCCGGAGGTTATTTGCTTGTAAATATGGGGTCCGTAGCCGCATTACCCCTAAAACGCGTGAAAAAAAAAATTGCAAAACGCAAAACATAGACTTTGTATCCAAACCCCACCATAATCTTGTAAAGTTTAAGATTATATTTGCACGTATAAAGGACAGTAAATTCTGTGTCAAAGCAAATCTATCAACAATGTTTTTGATATCATGGATTACCACTGGCAATGATGTACAACAGCAACATACGGATGCAAAATTGAGTTTTTGTGCATCATTGGATCTATCGTCGATGTCCAGGAATGGAGCTTTTGTGGGCCCTTGCCATTTTTAATATTTAATTCTCTTTTGTAGTTTTTTGTAATTGGCAAATCACATGGGTCAAGTTCTAGAGAGGGTATATTAGGTTTCCGTTGGAAGCTTCCTCTCCTTCACATGAGGGTGGACCTTTGTGAGAGTAGATTTTCTCCAAGTTCTAACATTTTTTAATTGTCACTCACAGTTTAAAAGGCTTTAGATTTGCTGTTTTGTTTTATTTTGTTTTTCATAGGATCTTTTTTGATATTGATATATCGTTTATTTTCGGTAATTTATTTGTATAATATTTATTAAAAGATACAAATGTTAGTAATTCTTATGTTAAATGTGTTAAAAAAAAGAGAGGTAAGAAACAAAAGTTAAAACATTTTTTTTAAACAATTATCAAGTGCACAATTAGACGTGCTTACATTGTATTGGATTCAGTGTCCTGAAGCATTGAACTCAAAACGCGTCCCTAATTAAATTCATTGGTGAATGTTGCTTACACAAGTTCTTCTATTTACACACCCATGACTTTATATATATATATAAATATAATTTTTTAATTTGAGAATTGGGAGAGAGGAGATTTGTAGATATTTTAATTGAAAATGTTAGAAATATTAATTGAATTAGAAGACTCTTGGCCTTTGATGGGCTGTTATGAACAGACAAAGTTAGCTTCACCTAAATTCATTTATTACAATTATGTTGGGATTTTTAATATATGGTGTTTGCTAAATGATTATTGTAGGGACTCAGTTTGGATTGAACCCAGAGTATGAACGGGTTTTCAGTCCAACAAGCCCAAACAATAAATTTGTAGAGAATGGGTTGAAGGTTTAGGTGTTGGCCGTCGTTCACCAAACGTGAACCCTTTCTTCTTTAAAAAAATGCTTATAACTGTTTACAACCGGGGGATGCTTCTCGGCCCATGGCTGAGGAGCCCTTTTTCTTCTGGCCTTTTCTTTTCTTTTCCCCCCCCCCCCTTGCTTTACTTTACTCGCTTTTCTTATATAGTCTTCATCGTCCTATCTCGTTCTTCCATCTGTTGATCATCTATTCGCCTTTCTTCTGATTGCCCATCCCATTATCAGCACTCAAGTGGTTCACTCTGATCAACGTTGCCCTGCTAAGGGGTTGTATTACCATTAATGCGGCCAGAGGGGTTAGGTGAATGCATTAAGTGTGGAGGTGACAGCTTGCCCTAGGCTTGTCCCTTCCAAAAATCACCCTTGGCATGCCGAGGACAAAGAGGTCCTCGGCCTGGATCCGAAAAAGAGGCTTTCCCCAATTTAGCCTCGGATGGTCAATCTTCCTCGGCGTGGGCCTTGGGCCTACTACACGATGGGCTGAGGCTATCAGGCCCATGAACCCCACAATAGCCCCTCAAAACCCTGCTGCACGTTCCCTCGGACAGGGAGGAGGGTTTTGATATCTATGGGCCCTCTAGATGCATCGCCCCACTTCGGTCCGCGATAATGCTGGCGACCTTTCGACTGCCCGATGTGCGTTTTTGACATTTCAAAACTTAACGTGTGCCCACATTAAATTTTGGCGGCACCACGTCTCCCACTTTCAACGGTGTGATGGTAATCGTTCGGTGGAGATCTCCAGCTTTTATGGGCAGGCGGTTATATTTTGGAGGAACCTAAGGGGGAGTATAAGTACCTGTTTGAACCGCCTGGTTTTCTCATTTTCGCGCTTACAACCATTGATGTGTATGATTTGAATCTGGTTCAACTTGCGCACTACTTGAAGAGAATCGTCATATTTTTGTAAGTCTTCTTCTTCCGGGGACTCCAAATTTTTCTTAATTCTATTCATTCTTTTCTTCTTTTAGAAGCTTTAGTCGTCCTTGGGGAATGGGTAAGTTTAAGAAGTTGGTTGAGTCTGACGAGATGATGAACAAGTTCATTGTTGACTATGGAATACCCAATAATGTAAGTTTGAAGTACTGTGAAGAAGGGGAGTGGTACCTTAAGAGGAGAGAGGGTGAAGTCGTGATCCCGATAGTCGCTTTCGTAGAGGGAGGGATGAGAATCCCTATGAGGCCAGTGACTCTCAATTACCTTAGGCATTTCCGCCTGGCTCCTACCCAATGTGCCGTGAACGTATTTAGGATATTAGGGTGTGTAGATACCTTGAATGAGAAAATGGGGCTGAGATTGACTCACCATGATGTGAACTGGTGCTACAACTTTCATCATCTTAGGGGTAAGACGTACTATATGAAGACGAGGGACGATAGGGTCCGACTCATCCAATGTCTTCCTGATTCTAATAAGGGGTTGACTCAAGATTTCCTTATAGTGTCGGGGGAGTGGCACAATGGCTTTCATTGCCCAACAGTAGAGGGGGAGCCAGGTAGGGTATCTGAAGTAGGGGTTTCAGTATTTTTATTTTTCATAACCGTATATCCGTTTTGGTTGATTAACCACAGGAGTTTCACTCTTCTTTTCGCAGATCCGCACGCTTTCGCACGTCATTTCCACCTGGTCAACAAAGCGGATTTGGAAACCGTTCTTAGGTCAGAACTTTTCCTGAACGAAACTGATAACCAAGTTAGAGCTGCTCACAAAATCCTCGGATGCGACCCAGCTCAGAAATCATTCCCAGTCCCGAAGCACGTAATTAGGGCTCGTGACCCTCGGCTTATTCAAATTACCGTGGTGGAGGACGGTTTTACATTTTCCGAGGGGTCTCACATACCTGAAGGCATTCCGCTAGCAGGTCCCTCCTCATCCCAACAAGTAACGGTGGCCGAGGAAGGACAATCTAAGAAGGCGGGGGAGGTAGTTGAACTGAGCTCTTCTGAGGACGAACATAGTGTGTTCAACCTAGCTGATCAGTCCGAGGATACCTCTGGTGATCTAGGAGACCCTCATTTGTCCGAAGCCGACCTCCGGTCCCTAAGAGTTGGTACTCAAGCTGAGATGGGTTTAAAAAGACAGCCCCAAACCAGTCTTCTTGACCTGCTCGAAGGCGGTTCCAAGAAGGGTGCACCGGAAGAGTCGCAGCCCAAGCCCCCAACACCTCCGCCCCAGATACTAACTGTGCAAACCAGGTCATCCTCTGTCCACACAATATCAGACCCTCAGACCAAGTCTTACGACCCAAAAAGGAAAAGACTTTCCAAGGGTAAGTAGCCAATGGATGGGAGTAAATCCTACTCCCCGCCCAAGGAGGGTAAATCTCGCAGGCCTCCGAAACAACTGAAGCTCAGTGGTCAACGGAAAGGTAAGAAGATCGTCCAATAGTCTGAGGCCCAAGCCTGGCTGCCCGCTGCCATGCTCCATGATTAGCCCCTGATGGATGACGCATCGATACGGGAGCCTCAAGGGGCTGAGGGAGCTCTTGTAGCCGATGCCCTGGAGAAGTCTCTCCTCCTTCCCACTGACATGGCCGAGCTAGAAAATATGAGTGGGTCAGAGGTTGTCCTTGACCTTAAGAAGTATCTGGGCATGGTGGGTCCTTTGGTACCTATTTACTTTATTCGAGCTTTGTTGCTTAGTGCCTTCCCTTTTCTTTACAGAGTTACTTGTTTTTATCGGTAGGCTATCCAGGCTCTTTTCAGGTTGGATGGCCAAAGCAGTACCTTAGCACAAGAGCGTGACAAGTTCTTGAAAGTTGCCAGTACCCTCAAGAAATCTGAGGCCGACCTGAAAAAGGCGACTGAGGATCTGGAGGAGATGAGAAGGGCCAAGGACACTGCTGCCTCCGACCTGGCCATGGCCAGGAAGCAAGCTGAGGACCAAGCCAATCGCTTGCAAGACGTTGAGGGCCAGCTACAGATTGCCAAGGAAGACAATGTCTACCTGAAGAAAAAGTTGATCGAGGCAATCCATGAGAAAGGTATTGCCGAGTATGCTAGGGACGAGGCTGTGAGAGCCAAAGATGAGGTGGTATTTGCAAAAATAGACGCTGAGCGCTCTATAGAACAGGCGGAGAAGGAGGCCTTCGCAGATGGGGTGGCTAAGACTGAAGCCACCCTTCGGGCGCAAGTTCCTACAGTGTGCAGGCATTACTGTTCTCAAACCTGGCATGAAGCCCTCAACCAAGCAGGATTGATGTCTCATCCGACCTTAGGAGGGAGGACAGGGTATATTACCCTATTGCGATTCGTGAAACTGCCCCTGATACTCCCGAGGAGGGGTTCTCATTACCAGCGACTGAGAGTCGCAATAAGACCGCCGAAGATATACCTGCCGCTGATCAACCCCCCGAGAAAGTTGAACCCCCGAGAACGTTAGGGGGAGTTAGAACTGAGGGTCAGGAAATACCACAGGACGTGGCGAGGCCTCTTGCGGATCCTTCGAGACAAGGCCCTTAGGCACTGGTTAAAGCCTTTTGATCTGTTTGTCAAATTAATTTGCCTACTGAGTTGAGGAGACTGGTGTATGACATAGGATAGTTTTGTTTACTTTCTCTTTCATTTCATTCTATTTCTTGCCTTAGTGGCGTTGTAAGGAGACTGTATATTTTCTGTTTGAACTAAATGCTCGATACCTTATTTCCAATTTATGGATATTTTCTTTTACTTGCTTTTCTCTGTTATTCTGCTCAATACTTGTATTCTGTTTTGGAGTTAGTCTTATGAGACCACCTGCTATCCTTCAAATATAAATCTAAGGACCGTATTATAGCTTGAATCTAGGTAACACTCTGGTTTTTCTACAGATAGTTATTTTCTCCAAAGGCTCAAGTCCCTGGACCATGCAAAACCTTGGTTTCATTTAGTACCTAGGTTTAATGGTGTGAATAGTTTCACCATAGGCTTGGGTCCGAGGACTATGCAATGCCTTGGTTCTGTCTACCACTTCTATTTTTCTGTAAGTATCTAGTTTCCCCATAGGTTTGAGTCCGAAGACCATGCAATACCTTAGTTCTGTCTAGTACTCAGGTATAATGGTGCGAATAGTTTTACCATAGGCTTGGGTCCGAGGACCATGCAATGCCTTGGTTCTATCTACCACTTCTATTTTTCTGTAAGTATCTAGTTTCCCCATAGGTTTGAGTCCGAGGACCATGCAATACCTTGGTTCTGTCTAGTACCCAGGTGTAACGGTGTGAATAGTTTTACCATAGGCTTGGGTCCGAGGACCATGCAATGCCTTGGTTCTGTCTACCACTTCTATTTTTCTGTAAGTATCTAGTTTTCCCATAGGTTTGAGTCCAAGGACCATGCAATACCTTGGTTCTGTCTAGTACTCAGGTATAATGGTGCGAATAGTTTTACCATAGGCTTGGGTCCGAGGACCATGCAATGCCTTGGTTCTATCTACCACTTCTATTTTTCTGTAAGTATCTAGTTTCCCCATAGGTTTGAGTCTGAGGATCATGCAATACCTTGGTTCTGTCTAGTACCCAGGTGTAACGGTGTGAGTAGTTTTACCATAGGCTTGGGTTCGAGGACCATGCAATACCTTGGTTCTGTCTACCACTTCTATTTTTCTGTAAGTATCTAGTTTCCCCATAGGTTTGAGTCCAAGGACCATGCAATACCTTGGTTCTGTCTAGTACTCAGTTATAATGGTGTGAATAGTTTTACCATAGGCTTGGGTCCGAGGACCATGCAATGCCTTGGTTCTGTCTACCACTTCTATTTTTCTGTAAGTATCTAGTTTCCCCATAGGTTTGAGTCCGAGGACCATGCAATACCTTGGTTCTGTCTAGTACTCAGGTATAATGATGTGAATAGTTTTACCATAGGCTTGGGTCCGAGGACCATGCAATGCCTTGGTTCTGTCTACCACTTCTATTTTTCTGTAAGTATCTAGTTTCCCCATAGGTTTGAGTCCGAGGACTATGCAATACTTTGGTTCTGTCTAGTACTCAGGTATAATGGTGTGAATAGTTTTACCATAGGCTTGGGTCCGAGGACCATGCAATGCCTTGGTTCTGTCTACCACTTCTATTTTTCTGTAAGTATCTAGTTTCCCTATAGGTTTGAGTCCGATGACCATGCAATACCTTGGTTCTGTCTAGTACTCAGGTATAATGGTGTGAATAGTTTTACCATAGGCTTGGGTCCGAGGACCATGCAATGCCTTGGTTCTGTCTACCACTTCTATTTTTCTGTAAGGAGGGGTTTGTCTTCGGACTGCTTCACTGGAGACGATTCCTCTTCGGGTTAGGTTATGACCTTACACGTGGCGTTTTGTCCTGCCTCCAGTTCGAGTCCCACCCTTTTCATTTACGAGGCGTCCTTTGGTGGTTCGTTTTCCGCGCTTGACATTTCGGTGCGCGAGACGCGCCCTCATTAATGTCCTCGTGAATTAGCACACATCCAGCGGTCTACAGCCCCTCGAAATTTGATGGCTCCGTGATTTGCACTATTGACAATTCTCATTTCGGATTCTGCGCGAATTAATTCCCACCAACATTTATTCCCTATATAAGACCCCTTCGGAGGGAAGGTTTCTTCACATTCCATGAATTCCCAAACGCAAACAGAGAAAATAAACACCCTTAGCTCCCCAAGCCCCTTGAATAACCTTGCCGAAGTTGGTAGTTATGGGGCGGCTTTGGGCGGGTGTGAGGACATCCGTGCCAAGAGCCGTCGTGGCCGCAGCCCCCACTGAGTTTCCAGCACGGCAGAGTTTAGGCGTAACCCCGATGGTGCCATGCATGGTGGCCCGGAGGGAGGTCGTTGGAGTACCTAATGTCCCTCCTCGGAGCGCACCCCCGATGGAGGAGATGTGTGAATTCACGTCATGGCCGGTGCCCGAGTGTTGCCGTCTCCTACGGCCAACGCTCGTGAGGGTTGGAGAGAATCAAGGGAACATCATGAGGAAGGGTGGCCGGTGCGCCTGCATCTGCTCCTCACTTTGTTCAAGTTTTGGTGCACCTGGCCCTCCTCGTCCCCTGATTTTATTGTCAAGCTCTCCCATTCTCTTGATGCCAATAAAAGCACGGGTTGACACTTCCCTCCGGCCAGTTTTAGGGCGGGTCCACCTGGGCCTCTGATTGTAGACTTAGCTGGTAGGGATAGTTGTAAAGCAAGCCTGCTTGAGCCTCTGATTGTAATCTGTAACTTTTTTTTTATGAAATACCTCTGATTGTAATTTGTAACTCTTTTTTTTTTTTTTGGAATAATATCAATCGTTCTCTTTTCGCTGTCAAATCTTCTCTCTCTCTCTCTCTTTTTTTTTTTTTTTTTTTTTTTTTACTTCGTCAACTTACTGTAAAAAGACCACCTAGAGCAATCGCCTGGTGCGCCGGCCAGTGCACTAATCCTCCCCACAGATGGCGCCAATTGTAGGGACTCAGTTTGGATTGAACCTAGAGTATGAACGGGTTTTCAGTCCAACAAGCCCAAACAATAAATTTGTAGAGAATGGGTTGAAGGTTTAGGTGCTGGCCGTCGTTCACCAATCATGAACCCTTTCTTCTTTAAAAAAATGCTTATAACTGTTTACAACCGGGGGATGCTCCTCGGCCCATGGCCGAAGAGCCATTTTTCTTCGGGCCTTTTCTTTTCTTTTTCCCCCCCCTTGCTTTACTTTACTCGCTTTTCTTATATAGTCTTCATCGTCCTATCTCGTTCTTCCATCTGTTGATCATTTATTCGCCTTTCTTTTGATTGCCCATCCCATTAGAGGTCTTATCAGTACTCAAGTGGTTCACTCTGATCAACGTTGCCCTGCTAAGGGGTTGTATCACCATTAATGCGGCCAGAGGGGTTAGATGAATGCATTAAGTGTGGAGGTGACAGCTTGCCCTGGGCTTGTCCCTTCCAAAAATCACCCTTGGCATGCCGATGACAAAGAGGTCCTCGGCCTGGATCCGAAAAAGAGGCTTTCCCCAATTTAGCCTCGGATGGTCAGTCTTCCTCGTCGTGGGTCTTGGGCCTACTACACGATGGGCTGAGGCTATCAGGCCCATGGACCCCACAATTATTATTCTTACCATTTGATCAAGACATCAATTGATTTGTGATGTAGGCGAGAATCAAATCCAGATGCCTTATTTGACAACAAAAATTGTTGTTCTTTTTCTTTAAATAGGTAGATAATGGGATAAGGAGAAGTGAGGTTCAAACTACAAATATGTGACAACACAAAAAATGCCACTAGACCCATTACCACTAGGCTATTATTTTGAATTTCGAAACTTTACTAGTTGAGTTACTTAAAATCCACACTACTTTTATTATACATAAATCACAACAACCCTATATATCAAATCAATAATTGTTAAAAATATTATGTCCCACACATTATTAAATTAATTTAATTTTATAGTTATATAATCTTTTTTGGATAAGTATACACTAGACCGTACATAATACTCAGGCTATTCTAATCAAACAATAACTTTGACAATTCAAAAAAGGAAACAAAAAAAAAAATAAAATTGACCATTCAAACTTTTACAATAAAAACTAAAAACTTAGGAAAAAAAGGGTTTCCTGATAAATAAATAAAAAAAAATTGGACCACTTTTGACTTAATTTTTCTCCATTGCCTTGTCTCTCGTAACTAGTTTAACAAGTTGTGCTAAAAATTATGACAAATAATGCGACAAAAGTGAGTCCAAATCTTCCGTCCCACTTTTTCTACTCTACTCTATACTCTACCAATAAATACTTGTGACGTGTTCACCTAATTAATTAAATATTATCATTATTGACTTATTAATACTACCGTTATTAATTAATAGTAGTATTTAATTAATTAGGTGAATGTGTGGTAAACATTTATTGGTGGAGTACAGAGCGAAGCAGAAAAACTGGGATAAAAGATTTGGACCCGACAAAAATAATGAAAAATGGTAACATAAAAATAAATAAATAAATAAAAACTCATTTGGGTTGAAAATTAACAAAATAGGTAAATTTTGACCAATGTAATCATCACATGTCATCATCTTCCTAATGATAATTTTAATCCCCAAACGGAGCCATATTATATATAGTATTTTGTTCCAAAAGTCTCTAAAACTAAACAAAAAGAGCTGAAAACAGAGGCTTCCTCTCTCTCTCTCTCTCCTTCTCGTCTCTTATTCTCTGTGTGTGCGTGGAACTGGTTTTGTGTACCGCACGTTAGCGATGGAGGTTATGTCCCATTCTTCGGCTTTCCTCTTACCGACAGTCCCGGCCGACCACCGACCTCCTCAAACGGACTACGCACTCGTCGTGCTCAACCAAAAGCTCCCCAAATTCACTCCTCTGCTTTGGAACCATGGTACTTATCCTGCACCCTCTCTCTCTTTGTTCTTTTTTTCTTTTTTTAAATTTCTTAGAAATGATCCGGTGCGCTATTTAGAGCAGCTCAACTTCATCTCTGTGCTGATGGTGGCGCCAACCGTGTGTATGATGAAATGCCTCTGTTATTTCCAGATGAAGACGCCTCCCATGTTCGAACCAGGTCTTTTTCTTCTTTGGTATATATATATATATATATTTTTTTTTTTTTTTTTCCATTGATTTAATTTCTGGGTTTTAATTTAGTGCTATGTGCTTGTTCAATTTTTTTTTTTTTTAATATTGAGCTTTAAAAAAAAAAAAAAAATCTTGTGCATATAGTAGAATTAGACCGTTTATTGTAACTTCTAAGTTCTAAGTGTTTAAAAAAAAAAAATTTAAATGGGTTCTTGTAATTTGTGACCCTGGAATATATTCTGTTGTAGAACAAAAGCTAGAGTAACAGTTCATAAAAAAGTTGTCGAAAAAGGTTGTTCTTATTTATCCCAAATAATAATAAATAAATAAATAAAAAAGGTTTGTTCTTTAAGATTTAATTTCCTGGTTAAAATGTATTTGTTAAAAAAGTTAGTTTGCGTGTGTCTTTTGAGACATGTGGAGCTCTTGGGGGGAAGGTAGAAAGTGGAAACGCAAAGCGCATCAGAAAACTTTTATTTTTTGGATTTCTTGTCTTTGTTTTTAACATTGAAAGATATTTGTTGTTGTATATGTGTGGGGGCATATTGTTTTTTGTATGGAAATTATGTGTTTGTAAGACCCTTTAAACTTTAGAAATAGTTACAGTTGATTTTAGTCCACATAAGTTAAAAGTTTGTGGTGGCTATTGTTATAAAATTTTAGCCTATATAAATGGATCAAAATTGAGAAGAAAGGCTGAGAGCCACATGTTCCGTGGAAACAAAATAAATAAAATGGCTTCATATTAAGCATTAGGAATTACTATGAATTTGAAGTCATTGGAAACTGCTGAAGCGTGCAAGGATAGGATACATCCTACAATTACTTCCTTTATGAAAGATATACACTTGAATGTGGTGAAGGATTTGTGACTTCCTTTGCTTCATCAGAGGCTCTTAGTATAATTTTGCCAATCATTTGGGATAGAGTGATACGAACTACTCAAGAAAGCTTCGTATTTTAGTTTCAGATCAAAGCATAATGAAGCCTACTATCTATAATAACTGAATTTGCTGCATATAAGCTTGAATAGTCTTGCAGGGTATTCTCTGTTTCAGTAAATATGTTTCTCAATCATTTGGAATATTCTTATGTGGTGTTATCTGTTTTAGTACGTATATTTCATGCCGGGAATGAGATCTATTTTAAGCGTTTCCCCAATGCTCTTGATGATGGGATGGTCAAATTCTGTTCTTTAGTGTTGTGTGCTGTTTTGGATGAGCTATATCAATTTTGCTCCTCAAGCCTCAAATCTGCCAAGTGGCACTCAAGGAACCAGATTAGACTGCACAATATAGAATTTTGAGTATTTTGTTATTTTGGGGTTTATTATCTTGTTTTGAAAGTTATAGAGATGTTCATGTGTCTACATAATGCTGGTTTGTCAAACAACACTGACTTCCGGGATTTGTGCCAGGTACAAGCCTGATGTTATTAAAGGTGACATGGATTCAATCCGAACAGAAGTACTGAACTTTTATGCAAACCTGGTAACTATCTTTCTTTCCTCCATGCACAAACCCTTCAATTGATCCTGTCATTCCTGCATGATTTTGAAACTTGTGACCTTGGTTAAACCTTTACAAATATGTTGTCATTCCTGGAATTGGCATCTAAAGATCCATGATATGTGTATCCTTTCTGACAAGTCTTTTTGTGCATTTTATGTTATTATGGTGTTACTGCTCTTTGGTTTTTGCATATGCAGTGTTCTGGAGCCATTCTTAGAATGTCTATGTTTGTTTATTGTATTCAGGGAACCAAGATATTGGATGAATCTCAAGATCAGGACACCACTGATCTACATAAATGTGTAGCATATATACGTGACTTTACACCAAACCTTGATAAGTCAAATGTAAGTTAAATACAGTCATCATAGAAGCTCTTTTTTTTATAAAATCTGCTCTGCTTGTGTGATCTTGAATCTTTCTGGTTGTTTATATCAAAATTGCAATTTTAAAATTCTTTTATGGAACCATTTGCCTTAGTTCTTGCACATTGTGATTAGGGACTCGTTAGTACTAATTTAATGTGCCAGATGCATTGCAAATCTGCTGAATTATTACTGGCATGCATGCTTTGTTTAGCCTGTAATTCTTGTTATTCTTGATTTGATGCCAGCTATGCATTCTTGTTGCTGGAGCACTTGGTGGGCGGTTTGATCACACGTTAGGAAACCTCAATGTTCTATTTGTCTTTTCAAGCTTGAGAATAATTCTTATAACTGATGAATCACTCGTTCGCCTTCTTCCAAGAACTCATCGTCATGAGATCCATGTTCAAAATTCTGTTGAGGGTCCGCATTGTGGACTCATTCCTTTTCCGTTATCCAAAAGCACTACAACGACTGGACTTCAATGGGATCTCAGTGAGTGTATCACAATCACATGATAATTTTTTGCGTTATTGCTTTTAGTTACCAAGCTTTAGTGGGAAGAACTCCTTTCTTGGTTGATGTTCTTGTCACACACCACATCCTATCATGTACAAAAAATTATTCTTTTTTTCTCAATAAAATAATATTTATATTGTTAAAAAATGTGTGTTCATTTTTATATATTATTTTTTAACTACCTCCATGGCTATGCTATTTGCTATTGTCTAATGTCCTGTAAATCTGTGTTCTGTCTATTCCAGCTAATACAGAGATGAGGTTTGGTGGTTTAATAAGCACATCAAATGTTGTAAAAGGAGAAATAATAACAGTGGAATCTGATGCAGATCTTATTTGGACAATCTCCGTGAAATAGTTGCTTTTGAGAGGCGTACAAGCAGAAGTTTTCACAAGTTCTTTTAACCTACAAAAATTGCGAAAGATCATCTTCAATTATTGTAGTCAAGGTGAATTTCTGTAGGTAGAATGCAAAGCTCAAAGAAATGGAACAAATTGTGTATTCATATTGACTTTTTATGTTTATAATTAATTAGGGAAATATTGTAGCATCTCTAACTTTTCTTCTTTATTATTATTAACTCTAGGGATTATTTATCCTTTATTCAGTTGTCTTGGGAAAAGTTCTTATCTAGTGTTTCTGAGCTTCTTGGAATCCTTGTCAACAGCACTTTCATATTCTCTAACTTTTGACATTCCAGGTTTGCTGCGGTAATCAACCCTGCATTGTATTTTTCTTTGCTAATGCATGTACAAGTGATAACAATATCAGATAGATTCATAGAAGAAACTAAAGGGCATGATCAAAATTGAGATTCAACTTCCATTGGTGCTAAGTATATTCAGTTGAAATGCTACTGGCTTTGCCTTGTGTCTTCTCAATCTTGATTTAGAAATGAAAAGCTGGGATGCCAATTTCCAATATATCGAATTTCTAATGGGGCTTAACATTGACTTACCATTGCTAAGTAAAATGTTGGCTGATTTAGTAAGTTCAGGGTTCACTCAGGGTTCTCAACTCCAGACAGTTGATTATGGGATTTTACCCGAGCAGAAATCATCTCTCTTGCTTTACCGTGTTGCAGCGCAATGCCTGTGACGTGTTTCTTAGTCGCAGATGTTTCAACAAATTATTTCTAAATTCAAAAGATTTCGAACAATTGGAATTGGCTCTTAGAGCAAATTATTTGGTGATGACAACATCATCCTGACTTTCATTATTTTGAACACTAAAATTACGATAACATTGGAAAGTAAAATGCTTTATTTATTATAAGCGAATTCTTTGTCCAAGCTCCAAAGTACAAAGTCTCTTAAACTGATATATGCTATAGAGCTTGCGCTGTTAGTTGTTCTTAAGAAAACCGTTTTACATGTTTCTTGTGTTACATAATGCAACAAAACAGTTCTAACTTCGTATGAGTTGTTGATTAAGACTTGTATTAAATTAGGAAAAAGAAATTATCTACCTCAATAATACTTAGTCTATAAAGAAAAGAGTCATTTATTTGAAGATGAAATCACATACCAACACAATCATCAACCTGAACAATTCAATAATCATGACCATTAATCATGGGTATCAAATTGTTGGTCTTTTTTTTTTTTTTTTTTTTTGGTCATCATTATACTCAACGTTCTCCACGACCAAACCACGAGGTTGGATCCCCTTCACTCTATTCTTGAATCTTAGTTAGGGTCCCCTATGTTATGGCATATTCCCTGACTAATTCAGCAACGAACCTTTTCTTGTATTTTTCTTTGGATCATCGTCGGAGGGTAATCATGCACTCAACACCAACAACCTCACCCCATAAAATAATGTCCGTTATTCAACTGTTTCAACACCTAAATCCTAAACTATTATAAAGAAAAATCGGGTTTTAGTTTTTCACACCATCATATTAATTTAAATGCAGTTTCATTTCATTCTAAAAAAAAATTGCAGTTTTATTTGTTAAAAATTAGTTAAAATACTTACAGACGTGAAATTTTAAAAAGTTATACATAACCAAAATTTAAAGATCTTCAAAGAAAAAAAAAAAAAAAACACTGTTCCACAAACTCACAAAATGGTTTTGAGACAAATATATAAGTAAAAAAGCTCTGTATTCTTATTTTGGTCCAATTTGGCCCACTTCGGTCAGTTCAGTCCATGTCGATCTACTTCAGTCTATTTGGTCTACTTCGGTCCACTTTTGTAATTTTGGTAGACTCTTAATAACATTACATTTTTTTTTCTCTAATATGGGTTATAGATTTACTTATATATGCTTCATCTTTAGGCAAGATGTATAAATGATGTATAGTTTATAAGAAGTACTATAAACAAATTTTTTACGTTATTTACAAAATATCTCACCTTATAATGTAAAATGCATTATGTTCCTTAAAAAAATTACAAAATTTAAAACGCTATCAAATAACAAACGTAGATAACTTCATTTAAAAAACTGTGTTGGGGTTCAAAATAATTAAATAGCCACGAATAGGCCCAAGAGAGATGGAAAAGACTTTGGGCCCATTTCACACAAAAAAGAGAGAAATAATAAAGGGTGGGTTCTCACAATAAAGAAAAGGAAGAAGAAAGGGGAAGAAGCCCAGAGGATCTGATCCAGAGGTCCACGAAAAGAGGTCCAAGAAAACAGATAGAAAAACAGCAAGCCAAAGGAAGCCCAGAAAGAAGAATTGGGTCGGGACGCCCAGAAGCAGCACCAGAAGCAGAGGACCCCTGGACGCACGAAATGAAACTAAAGCAGATTTGAAGAGAGAAAAGAGACAAAAGGCACGTGGACCTTATGAACCAGGCACACAGTGGAAGTACAAAGCAAAACACAGGAGTTTTGGTTCCAACCATTCGAAGAAAGAGACAAGGAAAAAGTACAACTGGGAAAGCTGGAGCAAAAGCCAAAAAGCCTCAGGTCAGCCAACGGGAAAATCTGGAAATGGGAAGCTAGCTGGGAGACTTTCATCTGGTCGTAACAAAAAGAAAGAAACTATGAAGAAAAGGGAAACGACATGATCCTGAAGCAACCAGGCACGGAATAGACTTCAAGGGACAAAAAGGAAAAATCGATAGTACCCCGGGAGCCCGAAGCTGTGCTATAAAAAGGGGGGAAGGAAAAAGGATAGGGCATTCAATTCTGGACGATTAGATCATTCGTTAAGGCATTTAAAATCGTTTTTCTGAAGTCTCATAAAAATTGTAGAGGAGACTCTGTAAAACTGAAGAGAAAACAGAGGAATTTGTCCTCAGTATCCCAGAGTATAGCCGCTACAGTACACGCTCGGATTCAACGAATTCAAACCTTGCAAGTCTTTGAAGCTTGAATGGCTATCAAAGTCTGTAATTTTTGAACTCATTTGAACCTTGCATCATGTCTTAGTGAGCTTTGTAATCACAATTAAAAGAAACTAATGAAACACACCTCACTAATTAGAGGATCCCTAACGTGTTCTTTACATTATATTTCATTTATTATGTATTTCCTTTACTGTTAAAATGTCATTCAATACGAATACTCTTTTTTGTTAGCTGTTTGTATTGTAGGAAGTTTGTTCTGTGTGCCAATCTATTCTTAAAACAGCCCTTTAGCTATGGAGAATTGATCCCAGTCCACCAAGAACATCTCACACGACCCAGGATCCTTGGGCCATAGTGCTAAAGAAAATAGGCACTCTCACATTTTGGCGACTCCATTGGGGACTGGGTAAAGAAAAGGGAAGAAGCAATCCCTTCGCAGAACATGCCTCCAAGACAAAGGAACAGTAAAGGTGCTAATGTACCACCCACGGCCTCTGAGCCCGTGGGGGAAAATGAAGTGGCCTCCAGACAAAGAGGCGAGGTACCCCCAGCAGAGCACGAGGCCGTGTCAGAATAGAGGAATGCAAGGCAGGAGCTAGACCCTATAGCTTAGATGACTACGATGTTGAAAGATCTGCAACAAGAAGTTCGCCTTCTTAAAGAAGGCAAGACACAGGAAGTCAGAGACAATGCCCTCCGCGTGGGCAACCAAGATGGAACCCAGCCAGAGGGAGGGTCAGCAGTGGGAGGAGGAACTAACCCCCAATACCTAACACTGGTAAATGTCAGTGCCCTCCTAGAACAAGAAAGAGGAAAACTTTCCGGGACCCCCAAGCAATTTTCTCGGGATCCCCCATTCCCACCAGAACTCCTTGGCAAGCCATACCCCAAGGGATATGAGCCGCCAAAGTTCCACCCTTTTGATGGAAGGAATGGAAGTGCAGTAGAACACGTGAGTAGGTTCGTCCACACCATGGGCCCCTACGCAGGAGACCGGGAGCTGTGTCTAAGGGAGTTTGCTAAGTCCCTAGTGGACAAAGCATACACTTGGTACACCACACTGAGGCCTAGGTCCATTAAGACCTGGGACGAAATGATGGAAAGGTTTTGTGCAAAATATTACCCTGGTGAGGACAAGGTCACTTTCCAAAGTCTTCAGATGGTAAGACAGAGGCCTGGAGAGGATCCTGTCTAGTTCATCAAAAGATTTGAAGATGTGTCCCTAGACTGTTATGGGGACCATGAAGAAAAGGAGCTTGTGAAGACTTGCGTCTCTAACATGCTTTTCGATTACAGGCTCAACCTTGAAAATTTATGTATCACACAGTTCGCTGACCTGTTACAAAGAACGAGAAGGACAGCACAAACTATGAGGGCGAAGCGGGTGCCAGCATCCCAAGCCATGACAGCATCGGTAGGAGAAAAAAGGAAGAGGCTCGATGGAAAAACATTCGAGGAACCACCGGTGATCCCATGTATTGAAGAAGAATTAAACCACGTCCTGGACAAATGGATCGGGGATGGAGTGGTTAGGCCATTCACTGTGTCCAGGCCACCGACCGAGGAAGAAAGGAAAAATCCTTTGTTTTGCAGGATTCATAACTATGTTAAGCATTCCACCAAAGATTGTTGGACCCTCCGCAGGCTTTTTCACAGGAAGCTAAGAGAAGGAACCCTGGAGCTCACCCAGAAGGAACCAGAAGTATAAAGGAACCCCCTGCTCGACCACAAAGGAAAGCGGGTGGTAGCTGTGGTAATCCATGGGAACCCAGTAGAAGCAGAAAAGCCAGAAGGATCCTTCCACCCAAACACAATCGGGACCCTCAAGAAGAATCCCAAGTTCAGATCACTATTCAATCAGCTGGGATTTGGACCGGAAGCAAGGAGGGTGGCTATGGAATCTCTCATGACCATAGCAGCAGATTCAGGAATGGAATGTTTCACAGCAGAATCACATGCCAGTCGAGCTTTCCTGGAGACAACCAATGCCATAACTTTCACTGATGAAGACATGGAGGTTGAGCATTCAGACCACCGCAGACCTCTCTACCTAATGGCCACCATAAATGGTGTCCAAATCAAGAGAGCACTAGTGGACACAGGAGTATCACTCAACCTCATAGCCCTAAGTACCTTGGAAGCTGTGGGCTTAGCTGGAAGGAGGATCCTGGGGGCTCCCATGGAGATAACTGGATTTGGGGGATCCGCAGAATCAATCGAAGGATATATACAGCTAGCTCTAAGGGTGGGGCCAATAGTAGCCTTGACCAGATTTCATGTAATCAATTCAGAGGTGTCCTACCATGTACTGCTGGGACGGCCATAGCTCCATAAGCACCGCCTTATACCATCTACATACCATCAGTGTGTTAAGGGAAGATTGAATGGGAGGCCTGTAAGGATCCCTGCCAACCATAACCCTTTCAGCCAAGGAGAAGTAAACTTTGTAGAAACAATGTTCTATGATGAGCTAGAACCTAATGACAAAAGTCCCATGCCAGGGACCCCAAGAACACCTATCTTGGAAAAAGAAGAAGGAGGAGGTACTCATGACTTAAGGGACCTCCTGAAGAGAAAAAGGCAAAAGAAGGAGCCCAGCACCTCGGGATCCCGAGAGTGTGTAGTGGTACGGGAACCCGGGGGAAGGTTAATATACCGCTTGTGAAGGTGCGTGGGACCTGAGTGCATCCTGCAGGAAGGTCCCGAACCACCAGAATGTACGATAGCCCAAGAGGAAGTCCCAAATGAACCAGTTAAAGAGACACAAATCCAACCTGAGGAAGAATTGCAGGAAGTAAACTTGGGGGCTGAGCTGGGATCCCAGAAGCCTGTTTTCGTCAGTAGTCAATTGGCAACAGAAGAAAAGGGGCCACTGGTGGCTTTGCTCAAAGAATACACAGATGTGTTTGCATGGGGCTATGATGAGATGCCTGGTCTGGATCCCGGGCTAGTAGTCCATGCCCTTAATGTGGACCCAGGAGTTAGACCAGTAATCCAACCAGCCAGGGTCTTTCACACCGATATAGAAGCCCAGATAACTCAAGAGGTCAAGAAGCTGCTAGCAGCTGGATTTATTAAGCCTATTCAGCACCCCAAATGGCTTTCTAACGTAGTACCTGTAAAGAAAAAGAATGGCTAGATCCGTTGCTGTGTAGACTTCCGCAACCTGAATAAAGCGTGTCCTAAGGATGAGTTCCCACTCCCTAATATCGATCTCCTCTTGGATTCAGCTGCAGGAAGTTCTATGTTCTCATTTATGGATGGGTATAGTGGGAACAACCAGATTCGTATGGCTGCCAAGGATGCCGAAAAGACAGCATTCAAGACACCAATCGGAAATTTTTATTACACTGTGATGCTTTTTGGCCTCAAAAATGCAGGAGCCACATACCAGCGAACCATGACAGCCATCTTCCATGATATGATGCATGAGGAAATGGAAGACTATGTGGATGATATTGTGGTCAAGTCAAAAACTAGGACAGGACACCTTCAGGTACTTGAACGAGTTTTCAAAAGATGCAGAGAGTACAAGCTACGCAAGAACCCCATGAAATGTGCCTTTGGAGTATCTGCAGGAAAGTTCCTTGGGTTCCTGGTACATCACAAAGGAATAAGTGTAGATCCAGCCAAAACTGCAACCATTGCCACAATGAAAAGACCAACAACAGTGAAGGAACTCAAAAGCTTCCTGGGAAGAGTCTCCTACATCAGGAGATTCGTGCTAGGACTGGCTTCGGCCACAGGAGGCTTATCTAAGCTATTAAAGAAAGGAACTGAGTTCACATGGGGAGCAGAACAACAGGAAGCCTTCCAAAGGGTCCAACAGATCATGAATCATCTGTCCACTTTCCAGGCACTAGTACGTGGGCGACCCCTGTTATTGTACTTGGCATCAAATGCCCAAGCAATAGGAGCCCTACTGGCGCAAGAGGATGATGATGGGAACGAGCAACCTGTTTACTATGTGAGCAGAACACTCAAGGATGCCGAGACCAGGTATCCCAGGATAGAAAAGGCTTGTCTAGTGGTTATTTACGCATCACAGAGGCTGAAGAGATATTTCTCAGCTCACCAAATCCTTTTAGTAACTAAGTCACACCCCATAAAAGCACTCCTGCATCAGCCCCTCCTAACGGGAAGAATTGCACAGTGGCTGGTCTTGCTTTCTCAATATGACATAGGCCTGAGGACCCCCAAGGCCGTCAAGAGTCAAGCCATAGTTGACCTCCTGGCACAGTTCCCAGGAAAGGAGGAAAGCTCGCTAAGTGAAGAGATCCCGGGTGAAGTAGCAGTAGCAGAAATCCCAGGAAAGAAATGGACAATGAGATTCGATGGGTCAGCTACAGCAACCTCAAATAGGGTGGGGGTTGTACTGAGCTGTGAAAATGGGGACACCATACCTCTATCTTTTAAGCTCGATTTTTCCTGCTCCAATAATGCAGCTGAGTACGAGGCATACTTAACCGGGTTAACTATAGCACTCAGTATTAGGGTGAAACACATGAGAGTACTGGGGGATTCCAATCTTGTAGTCTCTCAGGTGAAAGGTAACTTTGTACTAAGAGAACAAAGTTTGGCAGCCTACAGGACATGGGCACAGAGACTGGAGTAGGAGTTCCTGACCTTTAGCATAGAGTATACGTAAAGAAGTGAAAACAGGTTTACAGATGCGCTTACCACCTTGGGATCCCAAGTACCATTCCAGGGAAAAGACACTCTGGTCAGAATAGGAAGGCAGGAACATTCCATCTTAAAAATCCTCCAACAGATATCCCCCGGAGAGTCCAAGCAGTGGGACTAGAGGAACGAGGTAAAAGAAAAAATGAAAGAAACAGGATCCGGAGGGAGTGTCAAGGAGCGCTCTGATAGAAGAAGAACTATACAGAAGACTGCCCGGAGGAATCCTATCCAAATGTATCAATGAGAAAGAGGGGAAGCTAAGGTTGGAAGAACTACATACTCAAGTCTACAGGACCTCAGAAAAGATCAGTCTATAAAGGAAGATGCAACGCATGGGGTACTACTGACCAAATATGAACAAAGAGGCATCAACTATACAGGAAAAATGTCAAGAATGCCAATCCTCGGTGGACAAGGAAGAAAGCTATGCTGTATTTGTTACAGAAGATTGGAGGACTCCCTTCATGGAATACTTGGCTCAAGGGATCCTACCAACTAATAGGACACTGGCCCACCAGCTCAAGAAGCTTACAGCCAGATATTTCTTACAAAACGAGATCCTATTCAAAAAGGGATACAGCGGAGATCCCCTAAGATGCCTGGGACCAAAGGAAGCAAAGGAAGTAGTCAGGGAGGTCTATTCCGGTGATTGTGGAAGCCACCTAGGAAAGAGGAGGCTCTATAAACAGTTACTATTGTTGGGGTACTACTGGCCAACAATGAAAAAGGACTCCGAGGAGATAGTCAAAACCTGCCACGCATGCCAAGTCCTCGGAGATGCCATCCATACTCACCCAAACATGTTACAGGATCTGACAATTCCATGGCCTTTCCACACTTGGGGGCTTGATCTCATAGGACCTATAAATCCTCCATCCGGCGGTTACATATGGATCTTGGCAGCCACTGAATACTTTACAAAGTGGGTAGAGGCCATCCCTTTGAGAAAGGCCACTGGAGCAGCTGTAGCAAACTTCATTCGAGGCCATATCATTACAAGGTTTGGGATCCCCAGGAGGTTGATCAGTGACAACGGAACCCCATTCATAAATAAAGACATGAAGGGGCTAACAGAGGCTTACTACATCAAGCATGGAAGGTCTACGCCCTACTACCCACAAGGAAATGGCCAGGCAGAGGCCACTAATAGGGTGATATTGAAGATCCTTAAAAAAATGAAGCAAGAGTATGGGGGAAAATAGAGCGACCACCTGGCAGATGTACTTTGGGCATGCAGGAACTCTGTGAAAACAGCCATTGGATTCTCACCATTCTCCCTGGTCTATAGGACAGAAGCCATCAGCCCAGTAGAACTAATTGTTCCCACACCAAGAGTAGTACTCGAGGAAAGTCAGGAGGACACCGAGGACACAAACAATGAAAGGAGATTAGCAGATCTGGAAGGAGTAGAGGAAGAAAGAGAGCTAGCCAGGAGAAGAAGCCAGAGGTACCAGCAAAGGATGACAAAAGCATACGCACAAGCAGTACGCCCGAGGACTTTCACTAAAGGGCAGTTGGTACTAAGGACAGCGAAACATGTAAGAAGAAACCTACTAGGACCTTCCAAATTTGCCCCAAAGTGGGAAGGACCCTACATCATCAGGGAGGCCCGTGATAGTGGATACTACTACCTTACAAAGGAAGATGGGACAACCCTGACAGAGCCCATAAATGGGAAGTGGCTGAAACCATACTACGCATGAGAAGGGAGAGGTCTCAGTACAACGGGAACCCTTTTTTGCCAAGCTCTCCAACCTGCTAAGTGTTTCTGTCTTTTTTTTTTTTTTTTTTTATATATATATATTATTATTTAAGTAATTTTGCTCAAGGCTCGAGGTAGAAGGACATTACATGATCCTTACTATCTTTGTTTCGATTTGCTGTATTCCTTGAATGACATTTATGTTTTAAATTCAATGAAATTTCTTCTTTTTCTCAGTTATTAAATCCTAAGTATCACAAAGTCCTAATACAGACGAAATCAGAAGGAGGATACCTGGGGAAATCTTTTTGATGCATAACCCAGGATCACCCCACAGATAGCTACAAAGCAGCTAAGTCTCAAATACATGGTCTAGGATCCCAGGCATATATTGAGGATACCTAGCCCGGTACTTGATAAAAAAAAAAAACTGTCAAGATTCATAAGCTGGGACAGGTAAAATATATTGCCCAATGTACCCAATTCAGTACTTGCGTAACCAAGAAGAAGAGTCAGGATACCTGGGGAAATCTTTTTGATGCATAACCTAGGATCACCCCATAGATAGCTATGAAGCAGCTAAGTCTCAAATACATGGTCTAGGATCCCAAGCATATACTGAGGATACCTAGCCCAGTACTTGATAAAAGAAAAAAGAGGAAACTTGCCAAGATTCATGAACTAGGACAAAGAAAAAATATATTTATATATGTATATTACCCAATGTACCCAGTTCAGTACTTGCGCAATCAAAAAAAAAAGAAGAGGGTACCTGACTGGAACCAACAACAAACTTGTGAGAATCACAGAGCAAGACTCAGTGAAAAAAAGAAAGAAACAAGAAAAGAAGATCCACATGCCATTAAAAAGGATTAACACTAAGAAGCCATCATAAAGCACAAGTACATGGAAGCAGTCTCAAAGCAAAAAAAAAGAGGAACTAGAAAGCATTGTCCAACCAAAGAAATAGAAGATTTATACAACTCCAAATTGTCCATACATATCAAAAAAAAAGGGGGGGAAGACTAAGAAAGGAGGCCAGCCAACAAAGAGCCATCCGAGGGTAAAGCAAGGGTAGCCGAAGAAGAAAGAACCTTCTGCCTTTTGACCTTCAGATCTTGCAAAGTCTTGTGAGCACAAGCTAAAGCTTCCTTAGCAGCAGCAATCTCAGCATCAATGCCTTTAGAAGCTTGCCTCTGGAAAAGCACTTGGGTTAATGATCGCAGATACTCCAGCAAAAAGGACAGGTTGAACTTGGCTTCCAAGAGATCCTGGACAACTCCCCTCCATTCCAAGAGCTTTTCCTCAGATAGAGAGTCTAGCGAAGAATCTCTCAAAGAAATCAGCGCGGCACACAGCAGTTCTATCAGAATGTTCTCCAAAAATACTCCTTCTCTGAAACCAAGGGTAAAGTCCCCATGCCTTTTAAACAGCCTTTCTAGCAGTGGTAGGCCTTCCATAGGCACAGAGAACCGCAGGAAGCTGCCATAGGAGGGCCCGAAATGGCAGAAGTGACTGGCAGGGAGGCTGTTGAACTCCAGGCGATCAAAGCGAGCCAAAAAGGTGGAGAGCCTTGAAGCAGGATCTGAAACAACCACCTCTGGGGCCTCCCCCACTGTTGCACCATCACCTGGAGTCCCAAAGGAACCTTCAACCCCCTGAACAACATGAGGGCCAGCAACCTGGGCAGATCCTACACCCCCCTTAGGAACCACAAGTTCAGGATCTTCGATATTAACTCCTGCAAAAAAAAAAAAAAGAAGAGGAAAGAGAAAAGGGGGGGCAAGCTTAGCTCTTTCTTTTTTTAAAAAAAGAAAAAAAAAAAGAAAAAGAGAAAAATCAGGAACAAAAGAAGGTAGAAGAGAAACCAGTATTAGCCTTTTGGGGCGGAGTCCCCTCCTCGAGCCCCTCTGACTGCTTGAAGGACGCTGGGAAAGAACACATGGCAAGTTGAAGAAAAGGTGAGGAAGTCTCAGCAAAACAACTAAAAGAAGGCAGGGACACAGGGGGCTTTACCATAACCAAAAAAAAAAAAGAGAAAAGGGCAGAAAAAAGGAGAAAGAATGCAGTAAAAAAAAAAACAATCAACACCCCACCTTCAGAATCCTCTGATTCCAAAGAAGTAGCAGCACCAGAGGCAGATCTCGCAGTGGCTTGGCCTGGAAAGAGGAAGAAAAAAAAAGAAAAGAAAAGAAAAGGAAGAACTCAAAAAAAAGGAAGGGGTGCAAAAGAGATAAAGCTAAAAAGCTATATAAAAGAAAAGAAAGGCTCACCTGTTTGCCCGGATGATGATGCGCCTCCCAAAGTCTTTGTACTTAACCCAGTCTGAGGTAACATGGTCTTGACAGGACTAGGAATCTGCTCAAGCTGAGGACCTGGGGACGCGGGAAGCTTGGGAGCCTCAGGATCTTGGGCAGCCTGGACGTCCTGCATTGGTTGCCTGGTCTCCTCAGCCATGCCACCACTAGGAGCCTCCTCCTCCCTACTCTGGGATGCAGCTGCAGCCATCTCCTCCTCCAAAGTTTCACCGACCACAGGGGGAGGAACCTTAACCTAAAAAAAAAAAAGGGGTGAGGAACAAAAAAAAAAAAAAAAAGAGAAAAAGAAAGAAAGGACGTGAGTAACAGGGCAGCACGGACATATAACACTTGTGAAATGAATGTGAGGAAGCAGCAAAAGACACAGATAAGGAAAGCCATACCACATCTTCACCAGAAGACTAGCTTTTACCCTTCTTGGGATCTAGCTTACGCTTGGACTGCAGGAAAAAAAAAAAAAAATCACCCATTAGTAAAAAAAAAAATAAAAAAAAAAAAAAAGGAAAAGGGGAGAAACGACAAAACTGCAACTTAAAAGAGCAAAGGAGGAACGAGGCCTTGCCCTTCTCTCTCTTTCAACAGGGTCTTTAGGTCTCTGTTGTTTACTAGGGTACGCCCAGAGGGTCCCGAGGAACCATGAACTGAAGGACTCACAGGAGCCTGGGGAAGAGAAAACTCTACCTTAGTTTTCACTTAGCCCTTTGTAGCCAAAGGTTGCTCCACTTCCTTCTCCTCAGCAAGTATCAACTGCTTCTGGGATTTCCCAGTCTTCTTCTTCCTCTTTGACTTAGGGCCAATATCCTCTACACTCTCTTCAGCCGCGGCCTCCTTCAACTTTTCCTGTTTAACTGATTTCCCTTTACTCATGCCAACAGGAGTACTGGCACTTATGGCCTCTACTGCCCCTTTTTTAATTGGTACCCCAGCAAAAGCACCAACAACAAGATCACACCCCAACCAGTTCTCTGGGAAATCCTGCGCATAAGTCACCCAGCCTTCCCTAGAAGCAAGCCATTCTGCAAAACTAGTTTTGCTGCTCACAGCCGTGGAAACAACACTAGCAGTAGGTAGGGACAAACGCCTGTTGGATGTTGGGGTGGAAGAAATGTCAGGGTTGGGTACTCTCCCAATCGTCCCAGAACCAGCATAATCAGCAAAGGACTTCTGAACCCTCCTCCAATAACCAACATAACCACTAGAGGCAAAAATTCCTCTTTGAGAGTTAGGCACTACAAACTGAGGACTCCATGTTAACCAATAAGAGAAGGCCTGAAGTCTCATGAAGGGATCCAAGGAAGGAAGAGAAGAAACTATGTCATTGAACACTGGGGGAACATCCTGATCAAAGCCAAACTGCCGAAGTACTCGATGCGCCGAATAATGGGTGTACCGTGGGCCAGTCGAGGAAAGCACAGGAAGCCAGGAAGGACTAATGCAAGCCAAGTAGGCTAAGCTGCCTTCATCACCACTACGTAAATCAAAAGTGTTCCCTGTAGAAGTCAGAAAGGGAGATAACACAGAATTGCAAACAAAACCAGGGTCAAACTCCCCGGGGGAGCGCCAATTCAAATGGCCTGCTTGATCAAATAACTCAACCAAATTAAGATTGCCACCTTTTAGACTCAGCCAACGGAAAATAATAGGGAGGCTATCAGTAGAACTGCCACAAAGCCCTTTTACCACATCAGGAGATCCCTGAAACTTATCTTTCACAAACTTTAAATTCCTACATTTTGCTAAGGTAACTGAAGAGCGGTCCCACATAAATACCTGGAGAATGGCGCAATGAAGCGAAGAAGTGATAACATAACAAGAATCACCCTCAGCCTCATCTCCATGAAGTTGATCCAATTGAGAATAAACATGGCCCAAAAACATGGGGGCTAGAGGATATTGGGCGCCCTGAGCCAACTTAATCGCCAAAGGAAAAAGAGTGGACTTGATTCCATACCCGGGGAACTCACTGAACAGGAACTTGCTAAGCCAGAATGCAAGGAACCCGGCACGCCTGACTTCCTTATCCTTTTCACGTGAAAGAGTCATAACCCACCTACCCATACTGGCCGGTTTCTCACCAGAAGAAGTAGTACGTCCACTAAAGTGAGCAAATAATTTCTCTTCCACTTCGAGATCCTCATCAAAAAGCTTGATATCAAAGGGGTTTTCATCCCCAAGCACCTGAAGGAGAAAATTATTGACAACATCCTCCAAGGTAACAGTCAATTCACCAACAGAAAAGGAGAAAGTGTGCAGAGTAGGACACCAACGGCGCACCAAATGCCTAAGGCCTTTGGCATCTCTGAAACCCTCGAGATTCCTGGAAATAGCTACTGCCTTCAGGACGCTGGCACGATCTAAGCGACCCACAAACTCCTCGTCAGAAAGCTCATTATCCACCCAAATGGGCCAGCCTTGGATCTTTCCAGCGACAAAATCGAAGAAGATGGGGACCGCCTCCCGAAGTCCTCGCCTAATTTGAAGATCAAAAATCTTCCTAGGGTCTGGAACTTGTGCGAAACCAACAAAACCCGCTTGACCGGAAAATACCTAGGCGTGAGAGGGTGGAGGGGTTTTGCCATGAGACACCCGAGGAAAGAATAAGCTAGGAGTATACCAGGGGTCTCGCAAAGGAAAAGCAGGGTGCCCAACGACAGGCTCATCTTGCGCAGAACTAGAGGAGCCCTCACCTTTAAAGGGACTAGGAGTACGCTCCTTTCTTTTTCGAGAAGAAGAAGAAGAAGCCATTGAAGTAATGGGTATCTGGAAAGAAGAAAAGAAGATGGCGACGAGACTGATCGAAAGAAAAGAAAAAGGGTTGGGAACAGAAGACTCAGGTAGACAAGAAAAAAAGAGAGTAAATGAGAAAATGCTAGAATGAAGAAATAAGAGTAGTTAGAGAAGATGATGTCTGGAAAGACGCGCCAGTTGCCAAGAATTAAATTTAAAAGAGAAGAAGTTAGCGACAGTTATTAATGAGTGTTATGGGAAACGTAAAAGTAGGTGGTGGGAGTTTTATTTCAACCCAACTGCCACGTCCCACGAGAAAGGGAGGAGTCACAAAAAAGGGAGGGAAGAAGCGAAGGAGCCAGGACATCGAAGAAATGGAAGATCAGGATCCCCGTAGAAGGATCAAAACAAGAGAAGATCCTACAGAAAAAAAAAATTAAAAAAAAAAAAAAAAAAAACTCACGCATGGGCTGCAGGCAACCCATGAGCTCGGGGGGTTAAATGTTGGGGTTCAAAATAATTAAATAGCCACGAATAGGCCCAAGAGAGATGGAAAAGACTTTGGGCCCATTTCACACAAAAAAGAGAGAAATAATAAAGGGTGGGTTCTCACAATAAAGAAAAGGAAGAAGAAAGGGGAAGAAGCCCAGAGGATCTGATCCAGAGGTCCACGAAAAGAGGTCCAAGAAAACAGATAGAAAAACAGCAAGTCAAAGGAAGCTCAGAAAGAAGAATTGGGTCGGGACGCCCAGAAGCAGAGGACCCCTAGACGCACAAAGTGAAACTAAAGCAGATTTGAAGAGAGAAAAGAGACAAAAGGCACGCGGACCTTATGAACCAAGCACATAGTGGAAGTACAAAGCAAAACGCAGGAGTTTTGGTTCCAACCATTCGAAGAAAGAGACAAGGAAAAAGTACAACTGGGAAAACTGGAGCAAAAACCAAAAAGCCTCAGTTCAGCCAACGGGAAAATCTGGAAATGGGAAGCTAGCTGGGATACTTTCATCTGGTTGCAACAAAAAGAAAGAAACTATGAAGAAAAGGGAAACGACATGATCCTGAAGCAACCAGGCACGGAACAGACTTCAAGGGGCAAAAAGGAGAAATCGGTAGTACCCCGGGAGCTCGAAGCTGTGCTATAAAAAGGGGGGAAGGAAAAAGGATAGGGCATTCAATTCTGGATGATTAGATCATTCGTTAAGGCATTTAAAATCGTTTTTCTGAAGTCTCATAAAAATTGTAGAGGAGACTCTGTAAAACTGAAGAGAAAATAGAGGAATTTGTCCCCGGTATCCTACAGTATAACCGCTACAGTACACATTCGGATTCAACGAATTCAAACCTTGCAAGTCTTTGAAACTTGAATGGCTATCAAAGTCTGTAATTTTTGAACTCATTTGAACCTTGCATCATGTCTTAACGAGCTCTGTAATCACAATTAAAAGAAACTAATGAAACACACCTCACTAATTAGAGGATCCCTAACGTGTTCTTTACATTATATTTCATTTATTATGTATTTCCTTTACTGTTAAAATGTCATTCAATACGAATACTCTTTTTTGTTAGCTGTTTGTATTGTAGGAAGTTTGTTATGTGCGCCAATCTATTCTTAAAACAGCCCTTTAGCTGTGGAGAATTGATCCCAGTCCACCAAGAACATCTCACACGGCCCAGGATCCTTGGGCCATAATGCTAAAGAAAATAGGCACTCTCACAAACTGATATATTGTTTTAACTATACTTTGTTAGAAAATAATCCATCACTTTGAAAATGATTTAGGACTAACACTTATAAGTTTCAGTTACAATTTTCATTTTTTCACTTAACTAAAAAAAGCAAATCATCAAAAAAATTCGCACATTGCATGTGTCTACGATTAGTAATGTCCAAAAACTAAATGTATCATTTAGTTCGATTAATCTTCGATCTAGTTAGGTCCATTTTAGTGCACTTACCTAAAAATAGGAAAAACAATTTTGAGTTGAAAATACCTATTTTAAATCCACAGTTATTGAAAAATTAGCTAATAAGAGCGTGTTTGGTTTGAGAAAATAAGTAGGTGTTTTCTATATTAATTTTCAGTCTTTTGTAAGACTCACAACGTAAGAATCTGGTTTGGTTTGAAAATCTATATTCAGTTTCATTTTTAATATTCTAAAATTTGAATTTGAATACAAAAAATAAATATATATTTCCAATGAAAACAAGTAGAATGACTTTTTTTGTTAATTTTTTAAAAACGATTGGAACACACCAACTATTAAGTCCCCTCAACTCAGACTTAGTAATTGAAGTGACCCATGTAAGTGGGAAAAAAATGTTTTTTTTTTTCTTCCTAAAATAAAGAACATTAGTTCAACTGGAGAAGAATGCATTTCGTAGACAAATTATGTATTCAAAACAAGTTCTCATACAACTCAAATCTAAAGATAAGTTATTTTTTCTACATTAATAATTAAAAAAACAAAAACAAAAAAGTGAAAATGAAGAGTAACCAAACATTAATTAAGCCTTAATAAATTTAAGCCAACGGATTTCTATATAACCGGTTCATTTCAACGTACCCTTTATATACCGACTCACTTTCCCTTCAGTTTTGGCGGCAAAATTCGTACATTACAATACCTGCTAGGGTTTCTCTCTCCCCCGCTCTCTCACTCTCTGTGTGACAAAAGTACAAATTGAGACCTAGGGTTTTTGCTGCCCAGTAACTTTGAATTCACAGTCCCCAATCCAATGTGAAAGTTGGTCCGAAAACAAGGGGCTTCAATGGAAGCAGCTGATTCTCCATCTCCAATTGCTATCAAACCCATAAACAAAGGTGTGGTTCACAGAATTTGCGCCGGTCAAGTGATCATTGACCTCTCGTCGGCCGTGAAGGAACTCGTCGAGAACAGCCTCGACGCCGGTGCCACCAGCATCGAGATCTTTCTCAAAGACTACGGTCAGGACTTCTTCCAGGTCATCGACAATGGCTGCGGCATTTCCCCCAGCAACTTCAAGGTAACGTAACCCTAATTTTCTTCGCTAATAAATGCATGATTTCTCATTGTATATGTGAATTGAAATACTGACTGATGCGATTGTGACTCCGTTGTGTTGTTTTGGATTAGGGTTATGTTCACGCTTGCTTTTTCTGATTAACAGTTTGCGAATTCAGAGTGTTTGGGAGGGAGTTTAGGAGACTACTACGCTATATTAGTGGAAACTATTTTCATTTGATGGAAATGAATATATCTTAACTATAAGAGATTTTGTTTGCAATTTCAAGTGCTAATGAGCTTTACCTAAAATGACATTTCCTTTTTTTGTAAGAGTAAGATCGAGGGTGAGGTTGTGTTTTGAAAATCCGATTTCAACAAATAAAATCGAGTTTTAAGAACCAAATTTCAACATGCTTTGAAAACACAATTTAGAAAGGGAAAAAAAAATGCTAGATTCCCAAATAGTTTTGAAACAGTATCAATATAAATAGTTATTAGTAAAATATTAATATTTTGCAAATATTGCCTTGTAATTGGCTGACAGTTCAGGGTGGTCTTTTGTAACTTACCCTTTATATTCAATGTAGCTTGCTTTAGTTCAAAATAGCTTACTTTACTTGAGTTTGATATGTACGTACTGTGAAGTATGGAGTGTTGGAGTTGGATGTAATTATTGATTTTCCTACTTCAATTGTTACTGGGTTTGTTATGTCCTTTATAAAATTGTGTAGTATTAGTTATTGAACTTTGTGCTTGACTACTTGTTCTCATTAAATCATTTTGAAGGAAAAGTATTCATTATGTCCTTTTTTAATTTTGATACTGCTTATTGTATCTGTCATTAGTTCATTGCATGAGGTAGCATATAATTATTGATTTATTATATAAAAAAAAATTGTTGCAGGTTCTTGCACTTAAGCATCATACGTCGAAATTATTGGATTTTCCTGATCTCCAGTCACTGACCACGTTTGGCTTCAGAGGGGAGGCATTGAGTTCACTTTGTGCTTTGGGGAATCTGACTGTTGAGACTAGGACAAAGAATGAGTCAGTCGCTACACATTTAACTTATGACCATTCAGGTTTACTGGTAGCTGAAAAGAAAACAGCACGCCAAATTGGTACCACGGTCACTGTTAAGAAGTTGTTCTCCAATTTACCTGTGAGAAGCAAAGAATTTAGTCGCAACATTCGCAAGGAATATGGAAAGCTTATTTCGTTATTGAATGTGAGCTTCTCTTTTCTGTATCATAACTTCAATTATTTGGGTGTTGTATAATCCTTTGAGTGCAATCTTAATGTTAACCTGCCAGTGAACTACTTAGTTATTTGAATTTGGCTAAAAGATCTATACACTATATGTGTGTGTGTGTGTATGGATAGCCGAAAAACTCAGATTTTCTTCAGTTTTTATTTTCATTATCATCATCATTTTTTCTTCTTTAAATTTTCAGGCCTACGCCTTAATTGCAAAAGGAGTTCGGTTAGTCTGCACCAACACAACTGGGAAAAATGCGAAGTCTGTGGTACTTAAAACACAAGGAACTGGTTCTCTTAAAGATAACATCATTACAGTGTTTGGCATGAACATCTTCAACTGCTTAGAGCCTATGAATATATTTATATCAGACAGTTGCAAAGTTGATGGCTTCCTTTCCAGGTTTGGACATGGTAGTGGACGCAACTTGGGAGACAGACAATTCTTTTTTGTTAATGGTCGACCAGTGGATATGCCTAAAGTCGGTAAGCTGGTGAATGAATTATATAAAGGTGCAAACTCCCGGCAGTATCCGATTGCAATCATGAACTTCACTGTTCCAACAAGAGAATGTGATGTTAATGTAACTCCCGATAAAAGAAAAATATTTTTTTCTGATGAAAGCTCCATATTGTCTGCCCTAAGGGAGGGTTTACAGAAGATATATTCCCCAAGTTATGCTTTATATCCTGTTAATAAAGTTGAGGAGTGCACTAAGGAAGCAGATTGCTCTGAATTGTGCTCTCCACGTGAGAAATCTCATATGTTGAAACAATTGTCTCCAGATGGCAGTGATCTAGAAGTTATTGAGGAGCATGTTACAGAGGATGGAATTCCTCTCAAAACAATTGAAAATGCTCAGCAGCTAGTGCATGATCAAGAAGGATCAATCCACACCAATAATGGCAAATTCATGGAGAAAGATTTCACTCTTAGAGTACATGGCACTAAAAAGGCCGATAGCAGTAGGAAATTGACTGGTCACCTCAACAGTGTTTCAATTGATCAAATTGCTTCCTCCCCTTCACGAGCGGATGAGAATGGAATTGCTGCTAATACAGATTCATGTGTTCGTTCAAGCTATGTCCAATCATCACTTAAAAAATTTGTAACTGTCAATAAAAGAAAGCATGAAAGCATTAGTACAACATTATCTGAACTGCCTATCCTTAGAAATGAAACCCTTTCTTGTCATTTGAAGAATGATGATTCTGAAAGGCATGCTGCTGTTTCAAGATCCCCAGCTAGTCATGACCTGGTTGATAATTCTGCTGTGGTGAACAAGAATGAGCCTTCCAAGTATCTTAGACCAGATACGATTTTAAATAAATTTAGAATTCCACTTTCTTCTGGAGGCAATCGTAAAGATGGAGAACCTGGAAAGGTGTGTATGTCTATGCTCTATACATGCTCTTATATTTTTTTATTTCAATCTTGTCAATGAGATCTAGCTCAAATGGCAGCTCCTTCCCTTGTAAGAGCAAGATAGAGGATGAAGTTGTGGGTTCAAGACCCACCGGGTGCGCATTTATATATATATATATATCAATCTTGTATCCTTTCAGCAGCCAGTATGAGGATAGAAATATTCTTTATTTCAAAATTAAAAATCTACAGTAATGTAAGCGTACAATTTTTTTGCTATAAGTTGTGACATAATGGGCTTTATTTATAATATGTTGAGAACTTTTGAGTGATTTTACAACTGTGTATGAGATATTTGAAAACATTATCCATAAGTTTGAGAAGCTTGTCTGTACGAATGATGAACAAAGATGTTAAAGAACAAAAAGAAGGAATATAAAAAAAAAAAGAAAAAAAAAAGAAAAAAAAAAAGAAAAAAAGAAAAGGAAGTTGAAATGTCTTTAAAGGCTAAAGTTGCTCTCACCATTGAAAACCTTGAATGGTGAAACTCAGTCGGTTTTTTAATAAGCTTGGCTTGTAATGTTTTTGATAGATAGATAATCAGCATAAGACATTTGATCATAACCTCTTGACCAAGAATCTTGAAATTTTGTTGGGTATTCTTTTTTCAAACAATTAAATGTAACAGTATTGAAGAGGTTATATATTAGCATTAATTGTAACCACTAAAACATGGATGTCATGATAACTGTTTACACTTTGCTACTAATGCATGTTAAACGTTTCCCCCAAAATTAAGCTAAGCCCACAGCTTTCATTTTCTCTCTCACTGCTCAATAAATAAGAATGCATGCTGTTTTTAAAACATTCTTCCTAAGTGCTTGATTATTTGCTTCTCAACTTTTATATAGATCCATTTCACAAATTTAAAGTTGGCAGTATTGTAAGCATCAGATGACCTGACCAACCATTGACAAGCTTTTACCATTCTAAACATCTCTGAGATGTAATCCTAGAAGTAATTGCTCTCCATTGTAGTCCAAGATTTTCTGCCTCTGAGTAACTAGTTCATTTCAGGAACCAAAGGGTCAAGAGAAAGCAGTGTCTTCTTCTACCATGGCACCAATTGCATCATCTAGCAAGGATCTCGAAAATAAATTACAAGATCCTTCTGTTGCGTCTCCTTCACGTTCTTCTATATCCATATTAGATGCTCCAAAGTCACCTGCTGATCTGGAGTTGTGTTCCACCTTGCAATTTAGTTTTCAAGAGTTGAAGACAAAGCGGCAGCAGAGGCTGTCTATTTTACAATCTAGCGGTCATAAAGATGGAAGAGCACAGATGAAAAGGTTTATATCATAGTAAATTCCATTTGAAGAAGGAAAAGATATGACTGTGCTATGTTTTAACTGGATTATTTTGTTATGATCACTATAGGTGCTATGATGCTGCAACTCTGGAGCTTTCTCAACCTGATAATGAGGAACGAAAGGCAAAGGCTTTAGCTGCAGCTACTACAGAGTTGGAAAAACTATTCAGAAAGGAGGACTTTGGTAGAATGAAGGTTGCCATATTCGTTAGTCATTGTGTCAGACCGTAAGCTGTGCCATTTTACCTCAAAACCAATTGGTGATGAGAAAGACACACTCAAGTCTTTTATGGGCTTTGACATCACACTATGTAGGCCTGTTTTTAGAGTGGTTATAGGGAGTCAAATTGTGGTCCTCCAACAATTCCTCCCTCACAATGACACTCCCGTGACTTGAACCCATGACCTTAGCTCTGATACCATTTGTCAGACCGTGAGCTATGCTATTTTATCTCAAAATCAATTGGTGATAAGGAAGACACACTCAAATCTTTTATAGGTTTGACATCACACCACGAGGGCTTGTTTTTAGAATGGTTGTAGGGAGTTAAATTGTGGTCTCCCAACACATTGTTTATAACTAGGGTAAAATGTAAAACTGACTTTCTAAGTTTCTTCAAATTTCATCTCAGTCCTCTAACTTTGTTTTTGTTCATTTCAGTCCTTTAATTTTCAAGGTTATTCAATTAAGGATTTTCCATCAACTTTTGTTATATGTTGTGGTTAATTTTTCAATTTTATAAAATTTTCTTCAAAATTTTTAAATTAAAAAAATTCAATTAATGATTAAAAAATATTTTCCAGATTTTTTTTTTTGAAATTTTTTTAAATAAAAGTTAATGGAAAGACCTTAATTGAATAAATATGAAACTTAGAGGACTGAAATGAATGAAAGTAAAGTTAGAAGACTGAAATGAAATCTAAAGAAAGTTAGAGGGTCAGTTTTGCATTTTAGCCTTATAATTATTTGCACATTCATAAATTAGATTAATTTTACTAATACAAGTGGACCAAAAAAACAAAAACAAAAAATCAACTGAATAGATACATGTTCTGATTCACCTGATATAGACTCATTAGGTTTGGTTTTGGTTTCTTCGCTTATCCAACCTAGTAATAGTGATGAATTATTTTTAAGTTTTTCAAAAATCAATTTTTGTCCCTTATTAGTGGATCCATATCAGGCTGGGCTGTTTTTAACCCATCTCTACCCAACCTTATGTACATTCTGATTATGATTAATTAGTACTGACCAACCTTTGCTTCCATTTTATAGGTGATTGGGCAATTCAACCTTGGTTTTATAATTGGGAAGTTGGATCAAGATTTATTTATCGTGGATCAGGTAATATTTTATTCTTGTAAATCTTTTTCCCTTAATATCTAAAAGGTCTTTTTCCCTTTTTTATTGAACAATAAATTCTTCTAAATGATTCTTTACTTCAATTTCTGTGTTCCAGTTGCAGACATTTTCAATTGATTTTTTTTTTAACAAAATTTTCTGAATTTTCAGCATGCTGCTGATGAGAAATACAATTTTGAGCGTCTTTCTCAATCAACTATTTTTAACCAACAGCCTTTGCTCCGGTGAGAAGTTGGATTTCATTATTTTGTTATCCTTATTTGATTTGCTTCTACTCAGAATGTATACTGATTGATTTAAACAGTGATAACAAATAGAGGATAAGCAATCTGTACATGTTTGCTAAAAGTGTGCTGAGAACTTCTCTTCTAAGATACAGTATTTTTTGAGACATTTGGAGTGCTTTATCTGATTCAATAGATGGGTCTTTTTCTTTAGAGGTTGCTTTTCTATTATTTTTCTTTTCTTATCTATCTGAGTTTAGAATTTTTTAGTGCACGTCTACTTTTATTGTGCTACATGCATGAATTCAATATTAATTATAGTACCTATTTTTTAGTTTCAAGTTAAATTTTCATTGTTTGATGCTAAAGCAGAAGTTATGTTTGTATTACAAATTGATTTTTGAAGACAATTATCTTAGCCTTCTGTGCATACTTGTGCACACATGCACACAAAAGATTTTTTTTTTTTAATTTTTATGACATGGAACCTCACCAAGGCAGGGCCCTTTGGACCCACCCCTAGGGAGTAAACCACGGATATATGACTCCATCTACCAAAATTGTGTATTAGGTAATCCAAGATATCTAGGTCTACAGCTCCTCCTAGGCCTCCAACTACTAGCGTACACCCTAACGGGTATGCACACACACTAGAACTTATGCTTTTATGTGTCTAGATTGCTGGGTTTGTCATAAGTAATCAACATAGGGCATGAACATGGTGTGCAAGATTAGGATCATCTATAGGAAAAATTTACCAATTAAATCAGATATATTGCTAACTAGAGGATTGGATGTTCAGGGTCAAAGTTACCACAATAATTTGGTAATGCCAACCACCTTGTACTCTTTTCCTCTGGGTGTAGCTTCTCCAGATAGCTGAGCTGTACTTTGACGTGTATGTCAAACCCTTTTATGGAATGCCATTGTCCGAACTGTACTTTGACAAATATGTCAGCTACTGGAGACTTTTCCATCCATTCTCTGAAGTTGTTGGCATAGGATAAGAATCTCTTCTGCTTCAGTAGTTGCAGAATTTAGATAATAGATTTTATACATTTGGGAGCTGCTAGAGCCTTAGGAATTCAAATGACATTCAAATATATCTGCCATTCAGCTCTGTATTTAGCTTCTCTGTAATGGGGGCTGGGTTGGGTTATGGTCATTTTAGTATTCTCCAAGTGAGGTTTGAACTTTTGAGTGAGCTTTTTAATTTAAATAGGTTGTGTTTAGTGGTTGTCCAGGCATTTTGTTATTATTGATATGCTTACACTATTTCTGCATCTGCTAGAGATTGAATTATAAACCTTTGCTTCCAAATATTATATGGACAGGCCATTGAGGTTGGAGTTATCTACTGAAGAAGAGGTGGTTGCTTCAATGCACATTGACGTAATTAGGTACCACCTCATCTGCTTCTGTTTTGTTTATCATATTTGTCTATTCATTATTTATATTTTGGTCATTTTTGAAACTGTTAATTTACAGGTGAATTACCAAAAGTAAATAACTTTGTTTGACTTCGGTTGAACCTCTGGGCATCACACCACATATGTTTACCAAACATGCTATGAGTGCATGTTAGAATAAGAACAAACATAGCTGTTGGAATGCGATTGAATTGCTGAGGAAGAATGGTTGCCCATGGGGAAGTGACCATCAAAAATAGGGTTAAATAGGAGGTCTATGTCGTTGACTTTGCAGGACCTTGGGTTCAGTCAAATTCAATCTCTAAATAAATTTTGGGGTAAAATATCATTTTCGTCCCTAAACTTTCACAAAAGTTTGTTTTCTGTTCCTAAATTTTCAAATTTTCATATTTCTTCCTTAAAACTTTACAAAATGTTCTATTTTACCTCATTCTGTCTATGTCCGTTAGTTTATATCCTAAGTGGCCTAACGGAATGATGACATGGCATTTGACTTAGACCAAACCATTTTGTTTGAAAAAATTATGGACACATGGCATGCATTTATTGGCACACATGGAAAACAATAATACCCACTCATCTCACTTTTAGTTCTTCGTTGCTAAACATCACCATTGCTCACTTTCTCTTTTTACCCAATATCTGTTCTATGATTCTTACTCTCTCTCTCTCTCATTGTAAAGACTAAAGTCTGTTCACTAACCCCAGAAATCTCTTTCATAGAAATCGAAGAAAAAGTCAAAAATAAGGAAAAAAAAAATCAAAACAAGTGAATGGGTATTTGGGGTATATCTATAGAGATTGAAGGCACAAAAGCACACATCTTGAAATCTGGTGGAGAAAACGTTGAGAGAGAGAGAGAGTAGGGGTTGGGTTGGTGATGGAGTTTTTTTTGTGTTGTGAGTGAATAAATTCCTCAACCAAATCACACATGCCATTTTAAATTACATTGTTTACTTTGAAGATTTTCATTATTAAACTTCAGAATTGAAAATCCCCAATCCGGACTAGACTCTCTCTCTCCTCTCAGTTGGTTATTTTGTTGAAATCTAGCAAATCTGAAAGATTTCCGGCATGAAAATTGTTGAAATATGGCCAGATTCTCCGCCTTCACTGTTATTCAGATTTTAAGTTTTTGTGAACTTGAAAATTCTTAACATTCTGTTTGGTTGCCTAGAAAAGTAAAAGGAAAATGAAAGGAAATAAAGTAAACTCATGAAACTTAAATGTTTCACAGCGAAGTGCTTTGGATTTCAAACTGTGGAAGAACTCAACTGAACCTGAAATAACTGAAATAACTTACTATACATTATTTTCTTTCATTTTCTCATCTGCCAAACGAGAACTAAAAAACACTCATCTTCCTGGCAAACCCAATTGGCATTAATACGTAGCTGTTTTTCACATGTGCCAATAAATGCATGCCACCTGTCCATAATTTTTACAACAAAATGGTTTGATCCAAGTCAAATACCATGTTAGCATTCCATTAGGCAACACATAAACGGAAGGATGTAAAGTAGAACGTTTTGCAAAGTTTAGGGATGAAAATGATATTTTACCCTAATTTAGACTCATTAGTTTTTTAATTTGTAGGCCTTTTTTCGTTTGTTTGTTTGTTGTTGTTGTTGTTCTGTTATTTATTTATTTATTTATTTATTTAATTATTTTTTTAATGTTGATCTCAACCTCTTTGCATTCTCACATTTACTTTCTTTAAGAAAAATATCCTTCTTTAAGCACGTAGTCATACCCAAATTTAGACTTTCCCAGATGAGCAAAGCCTACATAAGCACACATGCTGAACACTTTCACCCTATTCATTGTAACAAAAAAAGTTATGACCCTAAATTAGTGCATGATATTATAATTGTTAATGAATCACAAATCAGTGTTCGAGTTTACAATGATGATACATAGAGATTCTGCTGGTGGAATCACTAGAATTTGTTCATTTTTAATCTTTTTTCCTGGAGTCTTGCATTGTCCTCATCCATTTACATATTTGGGTGTGTGTGTGTGTATAATTTCTTAATACTCTTTTATTTTCTGATGGTAATATGATTTCCAATTTCAGGAAAAATGGCTTCACTCTGGAAGAGGATCCACATGCTCCACCTGGGCAGCATTTTCTATTGAAAGCTGTCCCATTCAGTAAAAACATTACTTTTGGAGTCGAAGGTAGTTGTTGCTTTCAGATTTTTTTTTCCCCTGATATTCTACTGTATGGACTGTATTTTGAATGTAATGACCATATAGGAATATGTTGCTATGCCTTGTGCAGCATTATCACAAATATGTCTTTGTTAAAAGTTCTTGCATATTGATGAAACGGAGTGCAAAAGACATTTACCATTTACAGTTTCTTTGAGCAGATGTCAAGGACCTGATTTCTACTCTAGCTGATAGTGAAGGGGAATGCTCAATGATTGGGAGTTACAAAATGGATACTTTTGACTCTGTTTGCCCAAGCAGAGTTCGTGCAATGCTGGCATCACGTGCATGCAGATCATCTATTATGATTGGAGATGCGCTTGACAGAAATGAGATGCAGAAGGTAATAACCCAAGATTACTTTAATTGCCCTTGACCCTTTCCATGTCCATGCGTGAAGCATGACCCTTTTACTGCTGAATTTCTTACACAACAAGAATCTAAGCACTTCGTTGCTTTGAAACTTCATAATTTCCTGAGCTTATGAGTCCTATTTTGCAGTTAGTTTTTGTAATGGTTCTGACATCATTCTCTGCACTTTCAATTATATTGGATAAAGAATATATCATTATACATATTAGAGAGAAGCATGAGTGTTACATTACTGATTTACTTGATGGCTTCAGATACTCAAGCATTTGGCAGACCTGAAATCTCCTTGGAATTGCCCGCATGGTAGGCCAACCATGCGTCATTTGACTGATCTGACATCCATTCACAAAAGATCAGAAGGAAAAAATGTGGACTGTTAACAGATCTTTTCATGACTATAAACGGGCCTGTGGTTTATCTAACTTATTTTGTATGACCTTAAAAATCCATGTAAAAAGTCGCCATTCACCTATGTGACTATGTACAGGTACTTGATGTGTGTGTGTGTGTGTGTGTATATATATTGGGGAAGGCTTCTGGTTCTGGGTCCTCTCTCTGTCTCTCAAACTACATGGACTTTTGGCCCTTGATCTTGGCATTTGATTTTATGCTGTGTTTAAGGGATGGTCCCTTCCATCATCGAAATGGTGCAGCAGTTACTCGAACAGCTTAATAGCTGTAAAACTTGATAAAAACTTTCTAGTGGGTTTAAGGGCTTGGATATGTACTGATTTAATTTTAATTGATGGAATAGAAAGAGAACTGCAAATGGTTGAGTAGGTTCGGACAGGCTCGGTTTCTGCATAAGGGTTTACATTCTTGATCTCATGTGTGTAAGAATATATTGCTCCAGCTTAAATTTTAACCATTTCAAACTGAGTAAGTTAAAATGCATATCCTCTTAATGGTTTCAATTCTTACTAAATACAGTTGTTCTTTTGTTGTATAAAGGATGTAAGAATATGATGTTTTTGAATTTTTATGGTTACGTCACTGTCGAGAGCTTTGTAGGCAATGGCTCAACTAATACTTTTTAGTATTTCATTCTTCCTTCACTGTAATTATCAAATAATAATAATAAGAAGAAGAAGAAGAAGAGTTTTACTAATGTATACTTTCAAGGCATATATTAATTAATCATTTTAAAAAACTTTTTATGAGAAAATAAAAAAATGATTATTTTTTTTAACAACTTTTTTAATTTTTTATAAAAAAGTTTTATAAAATTGATGATTTATGTGTATTTTAAAGGCACATATTAACTAGACCTTAATAATTATTATAATAATAATAATAACATTATTAAGCAATTCATATTTACAATTTTTTTTTGGGTAAAAACAATTATCAAGTTTTACACAGTTAAACACATCATGCACATTCTAGAAAAATGAATGCCATAAATGGTATCATGACAAAAGTCTCGTGGTTTAACAGTGTTGTTCAGTTCTTGTCGCGGGAAGAAAATAATAGTAAATAAATAAATTCACATCACGACACTAAGGTTCGTTTGGATAGCACTTATTGTTGCTGAAAGATGCTAAAAACTAAATGTTGCTGAAAACATTGTAGCAAAATAATTTTTAAATGTGTGAATAGTGTTGTGGGACCCACTTTTAATATTAAATATTACGTGAACAGTATATAAACAGTACATGCACAGTAAATTTTGTCCCAAAAAAGCCGGTTAAAAAAAAAGAGAAAACGTGAAGTGAAAAACGTGCCGCGACTTGCCTTGCTATCCAAACGCAGGCTAAAGGGAAACAAGAGCATTGACATCTACTGGTTACTAATCTCTATGTCCATTAGCTACTTAAATAATTTTCACATAAATTACCCAATTAGTGTTAGTTATTACATGAGCCATTATTTTCACTAGTCTAAGACTATATTAAAGATGTCTTTACATTTAAAAAAAAAAGTATTTATTGTGATAAATGATGTAGATTTGTTAATTATGTATCATTAAAAAAAATTTATGTCCAAAACTAAAACGAAAATAAATTTGTGATCAAGAAAATTCATCTTTAATAAAATTAGGTATTGACCTATGTTTTTTGCACACAAACAAACTTTGCCCAATATACTAATTCCATAACTCGACTGCAATAATGTGATTCTTAAAAAAAATAATAATAATATGACCTCAATTTTCATGTTATTTCTTTTTCTTTATTAAAAAAAAAAGTATAAACACGCCAGAAATAAAATAAAAAAACAGTGAGAGAGAAAACTTATAAAGATTGATATTTAATTTTAATTGACTTCACAGTATTAAATAAAAATTAAAGAAAAAGATTTATAGTTCAATTTAATCGGACAACCTAAAAAAACAGGGTACCACGTCAGTATTTAAAAACAACCTCGTAATTATTTATCAAAAAAAAAAAACTCCTAGTCCTAGTAATAGTCGTAGTTTTGTTTTATAGTTTGACGCAGAGAGAGAGAGAGAGAGAGAGAGAGAGGTAGCAAAACAGAAAGCCGGTGGATCACTATATATATTATTATTATTATTATCATTCGCATTCACCTTCACATTCGCAATCAAAATTCATTGATATACGATTTTCTTGTTTCAAGTCGAAATCGAAGCCTCTTCTTAATCTTAAACAACAGGTAATCTCCGTTTCTCTTAACCTATATTGTTTTATTTACGATTTCCTTCTTCTCTACCAACTCTCTCTCTCTCTGCACGTTAAAGATTTTATTATTTTAAATTTGAATCCTATTTCTTTAGCATAGTTTGCTCGATCTAATAAATTTGTTCAATTACTTTTGGTGTTTTTTTTTTCCCCCTTGGAGGGTTTTCATTAGATTTTGACTAAGACTTTGTTGCAGGTTTTTTGTGTTGTCTGAGTTTCTGTGCCTCAAAATATGGTACGTTACTTTCTGAACCTCAAAAATTTTACTTCCTGTTTGGTTGCCGAGAAAACGAACGAAAACCCCCAATAGTAGAAAAGATTTGATTTGATTTTTTTTTTTTTTTTTTTAAATTCTGAACTGAAATAAGCTAAATACTTGTACTGAATTCGACTAATTAATGCAACATATTAGAATTAATGCTTAGCAACTAGACTGATAATTGGACTAACTTTAATCCTAGTTGTATTTTTCCTCTATTTTTTTTTTTAATTTTAATTTTTGCTAATCACTTTTTTTTTTTCCTTTTTTGGGTTACAGCTTCCACTTTCTCTACTTAAGAGTGCCCAAGGGCACCCAATGGTAAGAGTTTCATCTCTATAATGAAAATATTATTTGTTGTGAATGGACATGGATTTATACTTTATAATGCTTTTAGATATTGTGTTATGGTTAGTGATTCGTAACTTGAAGTTATTGTGCGTTGTAACAGTTGGTCGAACTGAAAAATGGTGAGACCTACAACGGGCATTTGGTCAATTGTGATACTTGGATGAACATTCATCTCCGGGAAGTCATCTGCACCTCTAAAGTAATAAATTTTTCCTTTCTTTTGACCCTTTATTTTGTTTAATTCACTTCACTTCTGTTCTTTGAAGTGTGTTTTTTCTTACTTATTAATATTTTGATTGAATGTGATTGGGAATCATGATGTAGGATGGAGATAGGTTTTGGCGAATGCCTGAATGCTACATCCGTGGGAATACAATCAAGTATCTTAGAGTTCCTGATGAGGTATGGTTAGAAGTGTTCTTAATAATCTGCTCATATTAAAGTGATGTACTCATCTATGTATTTTTTGTGTCGTGCTCTTCTCATATATTCATGCATCTCTAGTCCATCAAGAGACTTAATTTGATCTGTTGTCTATGATATTTGTGTTGTTAGTTATTCATGTTGTCTGGTAGCATTAATTAAGGAATAGAGTTTTGCATTGTGCTTTTTGGAAGGTGCTATCATTGCTTGTAGTGTTCTAAAGCCCCCCCTCCCCCATATTTTTCTTTAAAGCTAATTGCATTTGGTAAGTTCTTCTACTTACTGAAAATAAAGATGCATGCCTTTCTAATTTGGCTTCATAGTCACTTTTATTGTTGCATTGGTACTTTTGTCTTTAAAAAATCTTTTCTGATTAGATCAAGATCTGCATGTAACACATTGTTCTGAAATTGAACTGATGTAACAGTCAGTTGGATGACATTTTTTAAAATCCGAATGACATAGTTTCTATCATCATTTGCTTTTGTTCTTTTTTTATTATTTATTTTCATGTTTTAGTGGCATATTTCATTAATCTATATTGGTTCCTTTGTATTTCAGGTGATCGATAAGGTTCAGGAAGAAACCAAGAGCCGTTCAGGTATACTTAACTCTTTCATCAAAGAAGACTAGGTTATTTATTTTGAAACTCACTTCTAAGGACGAGGAGATTAGTTTTAGGTCAATATTTTTTTTTCAAAGAATTCAGCAAAAAAAAAAAAAAAAAAGTTTTGAAAGAAGCACCTGAATTTCTAAAAATGTGGGTAAAATAAAGCTTTGTTATTTCAGAAAAGTGAAAATTGCTTTTAATATAGGTTCTTATTTGGTCAATTGCGTTTTGCAGATAGGAAGCCACCTGGTGTTGGTCGTGGACGAGGACGAGGTAGGGAGGATGGTCCTGGTGGACGCCAACCGAAAGGAATTGGGCGTGGTTTGGATGATGGAGGTGCTAAGGGTATGGGTGGAGGCCGAGGTAGAGGTGGATCTGGAGGAAAGGCTGGCGGAAGCAGAGGTAAACTTTTCTAAGAAAAATATATGAACTTGTTGGAAGCAGCATTTGCTATCAATTTTTTTTTTTGGTTTGTTCATGGTATATGTTCAGCTTAATGCTGGTGAATTTATACACCATTAGAAGTCATTAATGTTTTTCCTTTTGGTGATAGGTGCAGGGCGCGGTCGTGGCTGATTCGTTTTATGGTGTGAAACATTCATCTAATGGCGGCTTTGCTACTTTTAAAGGCATCGGTGTCCAAACTTTATATTTGTGTTGTTTGAGTGGTTAACCACTGTTTCCCTGTTAGGTTTATTCAGTTGGAATAGTTAAATGTTGAGTAGCTATTGCATAGTGTCGCAGAACGTAATGAGAAGCTTGTACTGTATGTTTTTTCTTTTTCTTTTATTGAAAATCTCAGTGATTCAAGTTATAATATTAAATACAGGTGAGATTGTTATATTCCCTTGGACCTATCTGGGTGGTTGTAATTCATGAGTTTTCCTTGTTGTTAGGGTTAAATTCAATCAGAGCATGATTAATTTTGATTACCTACTCAAGGCAGGAATATGGAAATTGATGATATTGGTTTGCAGGTTCTGGAATCTGGATATTATATATGTATTCTGTCTTCTCTATATGTCTCAGAGACAGAACGGATTATCCAGCGTGATGTGAATGGAGAATCAAAAGTATACTTTTGCCTGCTAAACAAGAGGGGATAAATTTCAGTTTTTGCTGATAGAAGTATATTGTAAAAACTAAATCAACAACGTTTAGGATTGGCCCTTAGCTTATGCTTCATTCTCCAGTCAAAACAACAACGTATTCTTTTTCTTTTTCTTTTTTGAGATGATTTTTCAGTTTATAAATAATTAACGATTGCCGGTTGTTGTTTTGAGGTCGGTGAAGACGTAGAGCTTGCGGTGGAAAGTGTTTAAATGATAGTGGGTACGAGAATCATATATTTCCCATGGAGGAATTTTGCCATATATCTCACAATCATTCACAATAAAATGATGATTTAGGTGAGTGTGTTGTTCAGCGTCGTTGACCTTGTTCATTAAAATCTTCATCAATTCATCATCGGTAGGATCATATCGAAACCCCACCATTTCCATTGTTTCAAGAAATCAAATAATTTTCTTTCCCTTTTCTAGAAACCCCACCATCTCCATTGTTTCAAGAAATCAAATAATTTTCTTTCCCTTTTCTATAAACACGTAGGAAATTTTAAACTTTTTGATGAATGTTTGAAGTCTCAAACTTTTTAATGAATGTTTGGTGAATGTAAGAAATCTCGAACTCAGAATTAAGTAAGAAACATGTAAGAAGTTTCAAACTTTTTGATGAACGTAAGAAGTCTCAAGTTAAAAGACTTCGAATATTTATGCATATATATATATATATATATAGCGACGCTAATAAGGGCGGTCAATTAAAGTTAAACGGGCGGTTATATATAATTATATATATTATGTATAAAATTATTTCTAATACCCTAAATATACCGTAGGCGTAGAAGGTATATAATTATTACTAATACCTAAAAAAAACCCAAAATCGAGAGAACAGTCCAAAAGAAATGGTTCACTGCTCAAAAATACTTCAGCCCATACAATACCCCCAAAAAAAAAAATCTATGGGCCGTGTAATCTTTCCTTATTTCAAGCCCAATACAACAAGCATAGATAATTAACGAGCATAGACAGAAGAACAAGATTACAAATGTTTTTAACTCCAAGTACCAAAATGAAAATGAAATCGGACTTCAAAGGTGTAATTTGTATGTGTCTAGAAATTATGTTATATACGTTGAGGCCCTTGGGTACTTAACAGGATTTATATAAACATAGCCGATTAATAGTTTAATACAAAGTTACAAACTCCATATGTTTCCCAATGCTCTGTACACCCACATACTGGAAAAACAAAAACAAAAACAAAAAAAACAACAAAAACAAAAACCGAAAAAATAGAGATTATATTAATGGTACAGTAAGTTCACAGCAAGCAGAACTGAAAACCCAAAATAAATAAATAAATGATAAAGAAAAAGATACAAAAGGCCAATAAAAAAAATGGCTTGCTAGTAGGGATTATGCCTATTTTTCTTGCGAGTACTGGGTGACTTCATTATCAATGCGCTTGAGATCCATGATCTATTTATCTGAGGAGATTCATCAGACAACCAGCAGCATAAGCGGCCATCTTCAGCACCTGTCCATCCAAAAATGCCTTGGTTTTGGGCTAGCCCACCCTGCTGCATACTTGCCATAGGCAACACACTCCTCACAATACCTGTATGCCCACCCGCAAGAACTGCTTCTGGAGATCCTATGACTCCCACTTCATTATAACTTACTGGAAAGTAGCCTATAGTGCCAGAGTTACTGCCGCCAATCACCCATAGTCGTTCATCTTCTTTTGAGTAGTGACAATCAACAAAATAATCTACCTGCCAAAAGAGAAGGGTTACTAATTATGTGGCTCAGTGCCAGCACAATCTGGAAGGGAATTGATTTGCATTCTTTAAACTTTAGTGCAGTACATTAGGTTCGCCAATTAAATTCAAACACCTGGTTACATTCAATTGTCCTTAGAAATGATAACAATATTTGTACTTTATTGGCGTCAATGCAACCAGATGTTTGAATTTAATTGGAGGACCTAATGTACCGCACCTAAAGTGCCCAGAACTATAAATTCCCATTAAGAAATGTTAAAAATTCATAGCTTTCTGCCTAAATGGATATTATGTCATTCTCAAATGTTCAGGGTGACAAAATTGTTGCATAGTTGTATCTAAATAGAGTCCTATGGCAATAATTCCTGCCAATTAGGAAAAAATGACCCCAAGTGATAGGCCAAAAAAAGCACTAAAATAAGTTTCCAATTGACTTAAAGTTAAGCACCACATTTTCAGTGATCATGCTGTCTAATGAACCATTAGCTTGGCTACAAGAAAAGGCATGGTTGATATACAAAAGTTGTGAGTGGGTTAGTAATGCTGCAAAACCATGGTTTATTACAAATTTGACAACTCATCAGAGTGGTGTTTCTGGCCATCTTACTTGTATCTTTATTTATTACAAGGAACATAGCTAAATCGGGCATTGCTTATGCTTCCCAAGGTAAAGCTGTTGCTACAACTCAACTATGCTTGTACTGATACTTGATTTTGCCTATTTTTATTCTTTTTCTTTTTTTAATAAATGTTAAAGTAACACATACACCCAGTGATTTGAACCCACAACATCATTCTCCACCCATTATTGTGGGAGGTGAAAGTGCAATTTAAGTTAGAGCCTATTGGCAAGAAGTTCTACAATATTCCGGCCTGCCTCACGGAGTTCTTGACAACCATGGGATAAACTCCAGGCTTAATCTTAAGAGGGTTTTTTAGCTATTATATTAAGTGCCTATGGTGGGGATGCATCTCATTTACTTTTTTATAATAATAATAAAACGATAATAAGCAATCAAAAAATTTAACCATGTATGTAAAAATAAAACATAGGGCTTCTACTAATTGACAAAAATGTGTAGATTCTATATAAAAATGAAAAACTTACATGATCTAATGTCCAACTATCAGAAGCTAATGAACGGGCATCTTGGAAGCTTGCTTCACTTTTTGCATCTCTCCAGTCCCAAATACTGAAAGAAATCCAAATAAGCCATTAGCATTTAACATATATTGTGGCAGCCAATCAGAGTAAAATATGAGTGTCAAGTAGAAATCCAAATATCTAACACGGGACATATTAGAAAGGTGGAACAAGAAATCTGGTTTTTAGCATAGATTGTAATTTCAGGTATAACAAATATTAAAACTATATTTTCATCTCATGATTCCCACATGAAGATGGAGTAAAGATTAAGAATATTTTAACAATAATGTCCTTAACAGCAGTTCATGGGAAAAGACAATACCTTAAGGTCTCAATATGGGTCAAACACCAGAGCTTTTGATACCTCTCTCCAAGAAACCCCACTTTACTAATTGAAGTTCCCACATTGATTACCTACATAATTGTAACCATAAACCTGATCATATTTATAAAGGATCATCTATCCAATATCTCCAAGAAAATAGAAACCTGTAACAAACCATTCATTTGTCAAGCTTAAGCTCAAGCACTTGAGGTCATATTATGACATTAAGCGCATTGATACTAGGTTTTCGTGAGACACCTAACAGTTGACAAGAATTATCCTTTTTATTCGTTGTTTCACGGGGGGAAAAATTATACGCGCGCACGCACACACGCACACACCTTAGAAACTGAAAAGCAATTATTTTGACAAATTCTCTGATCAACCCTACTTTCCATAATAGACGTAACTGGCCATTTTATCTATAAAACAATACTGATACTGGCATGCACTTACTGATTCAAGATTATCGTCATCATTTATATCTCCATCAGTATCAAATATACATATCAACCCATCTACAGATGCAGAAAGAAGTTTGCTTTGTTGGCCAGGGACAAAGTGAACCTATCAAAAATCACAAAGTTATCAAAAACTCAGAAAATACACAAGTTCCAAAAGCTAGCTAAAATCAAGTAACAATATCCCATCACATAAACAAACCAGATGCACTAGTGTTGATGAATCTTTACAAGAAAGTCTGTGAAAAAAACTAGTACTACTACAGCTCAGCTAAGAAGTATCAAAATATAAATATAATGCAAGCTTGACTGATATAGAGTAACATAGTCTTCCATATAAATGCATAACAAAAGCATTTAGGATTTCAATATATGACCCCACCCCAATCAACCGATAACCCTGACCATATGTAACGTTTTTGCATTCTAACCACATTTCAAGTACTTGATAAGGACAACTTAAAAACTAAGTTGTGTCACTATTTACCTAAATTAGTGAACATGATTCAACCTGAATGTATTGACATTTCACAGGCATAGGCATCAGAACAAACCTGCGTAACATCTTCCACATGAGAGTCCTCCAAACAAGCAACTTGCTTCTTGTTCCTCCAATCCCAGAAGAGTATCTGAGAAAATTGATTATCACACAAGAAAAGATAATCATAAATGCATGAACTAGCAAATAGTTATCCTACTTATTTGACTGTCTAATACAGGAATGAAAAAGAAATATTGAACACATTTTATTCTTGAAACACCACCGAACATGTACAACCTATATATGTGAAAGTGCAGAAATAAATCACCCTTCAAATACTATAATGAACATCAAGCTAGCAAATAACAATCTAAACCAAAAAACTAACATTTCAGAACACTCGATATGATTTATTTCCTAACATAGACAATGAACCTGAGATTTACATCCTGCGGCAAGAAGATTATCAGTTGATCCTCCAAATGAGAAGCTGAAGACCTCTTGGGAATCGCCAGCACTTATACACGAAACCTGCAGTGTTAATAATCAAATAAAATAAACAAAAATCAGAAACCAACACACTTTAAAGAATTAAACAAGAAGACCACTAAAATTATTTTACACCACAACATGATGTAAAAAAAAAAACTTATGAATGTGTATGCAAACAGATAGAGGCTAAAGGAGCTACCTGCTGGAATGTCCTGGTATCCCAAACTCTAATGGTTCCATCAGAAGAGCAAGAGTGCAACACATGTGGAGTTGATGCACCCGGGAAAGAGATATGATTTATGGTATCAGAGTGACCCCTACACTCTCCATAGTACTGACCAGTCACTGGTGAGTAAAGCTTCACCGCATTTGTTGATAATGACACCGCCATTGCCGTCCAATCCTCCCTGCCATCCAAAACCCACATAACAAATTAACCCCTCAAAATAAAATTATATAAAAAAAAAAAAATACACAAAACCCATTTAACAACTACTTGTTTGGTTCCCAAACTAATAAGCATAGCAAAAACCCACTGACCAAGTTAAAAACTTTGACAAAATATCTCACATATTGAGATGTTGTATAAGACCCAGAATCAAATTTTGCTCCTTTTTCCTAAATTTGATCAGAAAACAAAGAAAAATTAGGTTCAAAAGGAAAAGTAGCGTACCTGGGGACAATTTGGAAAACGTAGTCATCGCCGAAGTTGGTTTGGATTGAGTTTTTAAGACCGAACCGCTTGTAAGAATTTGGGTTGGAACTGGAATTGGAATTGGAATTGGAATTGGGATTGGGATTGGGATTGTTTTGAGGTTGTTCTTCAACATCCATGTCCGTAGCCTCCATCTCTATCGTTGTTGCTGTAGACGATTCAAGAAAGACAACCTTGTTATCAGGGTTTTAGGGTTATGATTCTCTCAGGTGAAGATCACTGTAGTGACTTTTGTCAACAAATCAGCTCTTGCCATGTCATATGCTGTCTCTAAACGACACCCATTTATGGACCCCAACATGATGTATACAGTATTAAAATTGATCAAACAGAATCGTCAATTTCAATATAATTTTTCTTCTAAAAAAAGTTTTCAATCTAATTTAAAAAAAAAATTAAAACCTCAACTTTAATTTTTCCATACCTTATTATTATATATATTTTTTAAATTACATTTTACCATCCTAAACTATCTTATTTTACACTTTGCACCCTAAACTTTTCCAGCGCATCTTTGTTATACTTTGCACCCTGATGTTAAGTTTGCTGTTAACTTAAATGAAAAAATATGACAACACGTGAAAAGACCTAATTGGCTCTCTTCTTAATGTTTTAAAAATAAAAGATAAATTACACTTTATCACCTTAACTTATACTCCTTATTACATTTTGCATTCTAAATTTTGAATTTTTATTTAAGTTAACAACAAACTTAACAGCATGGTGCAAAATGTAATAGGAGCCGAGTCATAGTTTAGGTGCAAAACGTGCATTTAAAAAGTTTTGACTGTAAAGTGTAAAATAAAATATAATTTAGGGTGGTAAAGTGTAATTTATTTTTTTAATTTTCTTTTTCAGGCTGAATAGCATCATGCATTTGAGAATTATTGATATAGTAATACATTTATGTTTGGAAGGAGAAATTAATATATGCATTAAATCTAAAAGATGGGATGGCTGTTATTTAGAATCTTGTCAAATTAATTTTACTAGTTGGATCTTAAGGACCTAAGGTACAAAAATTCTAACAACATTATCCAAAATATATAGGTGAAAACCAATCTTTATGACGTGATCATCTACCACCAAACCCTATTTTGACATATTAACACAATCATACATTCAATACCTCACATTGTGAAAAAAAAAAAAAAAAAAAAAACACATAAATTATATAAAAATAAAATTGATGAAATTAAAATGATCGAAAAATTAGTAATCATGAATATATTTACTCAATTTGTTTACAAAGAATTTCTACTCAATTTATATTTCACTGTTTTTTTTTTTTTTTAATAATTAGTTTTGAATTTTAACAAAAACACGTATTGAGTTTAGTGTTCTGTGCACTGGATTCAATACGATACAGCTACATGTCCAATACTTACCATATGTCTGCACTATATCAAGTTTAATGTATGAAATACACAGGAATAGAGTATTACCTAACAATTAATTGGGTGACCATTGCTTATTGGTCTACTTGTCTTTACACTTTTGACCTTACCATTGCCTTTGATTCATTAGATTGATCAATACTCACCTTGGTATTGATATTCTAACACTCAGAGTAGTTGACCATGCTAATCAAAGTTCATCTGAGTTCACTTAAAAAGGTGAACACCTACCTCTCGGTTGCTTTGCTTTTTCTAGTTTCATCTTTCATTGTTACAGAGAGTTACACCATAAAACACCGATTCCAAGTTGAGCATCCTATGATGATTGCTCATCTTCACTGAAGATCAATGCAATCAACGAACAGTGAGTTGGGTAATTTACCACAAATGAGGACTTTATTTGAACCCGTTGCTGTGTTGAAGTTTGCTTGAGTTCAATTCAGAAGATTGATACCAATGGCTTGTCGGCCGATTGACACTACCCCTTGTACCAGAGTTTTATCCCCAATAATTACCAAAAAAATTTAAGATGACTGATAAGCCATAAAAGTTCTTGAGATTTGGTCGGCTGAGCACATAGACGGGTGAGGTTTGGGTGAGGGGAACAAAAATATGTATTTGACAAAAATTGTATGTTATGGTGACCTAAACTCAGCCTCTAAATTCTATATCCAAGCACACTTTTATTGCACACTCGCACGTCCACTTTCTAATCTCATGGGACATGCTAAAATCACAGCTAGAAAAATCATATTCATATTTTGGGTGTAAAAAATTTTTTGCGCCTCATGGCAAGAGAACATCCAATATAAAATTATTCATGTGAAATATTTGGTCATTGCATGGATTAATTATTACATAAAAATAAGTCTTTAAAATGATTGTAATAATTATTTCATAATACATGTAATAAATTTTAAAATTAGTATATTTTCAAAAATATAAATTTTCCTTGGATATCTTTTGCAAGCTTTCCAATAAGTAATAATCAAACTTATGAATTATAATAATTATTTCATTACAACATATTATATTCCTAATAATAATGATTATTATTTCTCATAAATATCCATTCATTGTACCGATTGTACACTTAATTAGAGAACTCCAATGTTAGGAGAAATTCTACAACCTTCTGGTGGACCACATCACTTGTTCACCATTTTACTTAAAGACTTCCACTAATTTAAAATTGCCAAGTTAATAATCAATTTCTGTTTTTAAAAAAAAAAAAAAAAATTCTAACTCAATAATTTTAAACAAATAAGAATCTTTTAGTGAAATGATAGACCATCATGAGGACCTTATAATTTCTTCAATGTTAGGCCTGCACTGTCTAACCATGAAGTACACTATGAATTTAGCCATGATGCCACTAAGGATTATCATTTATGAAGCATGGTAGTAAACATCCTAGTTCAAGTAAAAATATAGTATTTTGCCCGCCTATAAGATAGAAATCAATGCTTAGCCAACACCAAATATTGTGCAAATTTGAACATCATCACCATCACCATCACCATCAACTCTGTTAGAATAAATGACACGCATTGATACAGTAATTAAGACCGAAAATTTCACCCCACGAATTTAAATCAAAGCCATAGTTAAGAATTTTTAAACCATCATCAGACTATGTGCTTGAAGCAGCTTCTTTTTTCTCTTCTGGAGCATCACCCTCACTCTTAGCAGCATCATGTCCTGCTTTTGCACCTTCTTCTAATTTGTCATAGTCTGGCTTGGAAACTTCTTGGTCTAACATAACAGAAAAGCATATTTCGTTGTTAGTAAACAGGAGACAAAATACTACTACACCATAGAGTAATAACAAATTTTTCTTTTAACACAAACAAGGCAAAGCCTTTTGAAACAACTAGAAATCTTCAAACAAATAGATTTCTTTCCTTCTTCCTACGTTAATTATTTTCTGTGCTCTCTCTCTCTTTCGTAGTGATCTAAGCATACAACAGCAAAATTAACAATATTTACCAATTTCAAAATCTTTAAGACAAAAGTGATCCCTCATATTTTATAGCATAACAAGTACAACTGTACAAACCATATACAATTTTTTGCACTACACCATGTATAAACTAGAAGCACTTCTGGCTTTGTTTGTTACCTTCATCATCACTGTCAGCAAAGTCATCACCCATAGCATCATCACCCATGCCCATGCCTCCCATGCCCATACCTCCCATGTCCATGCCTCCCATGCCACCCATGCCACCCATGCCTCCCATGCCTCCCATGTCACCAAATTTCTGCAAAATACAGCAATGATTTAGTCGACAAGCCCATAACCAAAACTTAAGGTTCAAATCTCATAAGCTAATATTCCCCTACCGAGAAGTCCATTCCTCCCAAATCCAAGTCAGCACCAGGACCTAATCAAAATGAAAAGTAAATTAATTCCCAACTAAGAGCATATCAGCATTTGTCAATTTAAACAAAATCAATTTAAATAAACAAAACAAAATTACACACACACACACACAAAAATAAAAATAAAAATTTAAAAAACAGTACCGGTCTCTTCATCTTCATCCACCCATTTGTCCCAATCTACTTTGATATTATGTGGGGCCTTGCCATCTCCACGCAATAGTTTCTTCCACCATCCGTTCTCTGCCTTCTCCAAGATGCAGAATATGGTCCTTACTCCTATATTAATTTTGCTTTCCTAAATCAAGGAGGAAACAGATAACAAACACATCAAAACAAAATTTAATTAAAAGAAAAGTGATAAAATATTACTTTCCTAAACAACTAGTATATTAAAAATCCATACTTTAGCATCAATAGGTCTAACAAAGTACAAATTGACCCTAGTAAGTGTCCTACAGACCATTAGCATAACCACTCTTAACTTTTCTACATGGAAATGTTGTTAAATGACCATAAACATAATGGAACTCATATTCAATTGCTGACTTGGACAACTAAGGAAACAAGCAACTTATCATAATTCCCAGCCAAAATGGTAGCATAGGCTAAACAGCTGTTAATTCCTGGAGATAAAATAAAAGCTATGAATAATTTGGAAGACTAGCTTCTTACCTCTACATTAACCTTATCAAAAAGATCCAACTTCAGCTCATAAAGGTGGTCTTCTGCTCCCGCACTGGCAGAGAAGGTAAAAACACCCTCTGGCTCCAGATTAACCTTAGCATTTTTGGCATCTGGCAACTGCACTGTAATAAAAACCTTGTCTGCCCTCTGGGCCCACTTCACCTCAGGATGACGACTACAATAGGAAATGCATTCGTTTATAAACAGGACATAACAATAACTAATGTAGAAACATGGAAATCTCATTCACCAATGTACATAGCAAACGTCATTTAAAAGCATTCAAAGATTTACACTTGTTACAATGAAAACACCAACTTTGCCCGTCCTCGGCTATCAACCTAACTAACAGAGGGGCTAATATGATTTTAGCAATGCAAAAATCAATTATAGTCATAACAGACCCAGCACACTACTTAAAGCAGTGTTAGTTCCACCGCGTAATTTAACATTTTACAGTAACAAGCATCACAGGCCAACATCTATATCATGAAACCATTACTTCCTCTGGTGCCGTGTCTATGAGGTACCAGCCTAACCATTGGTTTGTAACCCCATGTATGTTCAACACACACAGACAGACTAAAACAACAACTAAGCCTTAGTCCCAAAACCTTTGGATCGGCTATGGATCCTCAACAGACTAATCAGGGTCCGTTGGTTGCATGCTCTTAAACCTTAACACGCTTAGCCACTCATCCTAAACCCTTTGTCTTAGTTTTGTTTTATGGCATACAATCACTAGCTACATCAACTTCTCAGCCAAAAAATATTTCTTCCAAAAATTATTTACTAATTCCCAGATAACAAATACAAATATAAATACCATTCCAATCAACCACATTTCACAAAATGTTGCCATTTTTCCTCTACAAATTTGTTAAAAATGAACAAAAAAACTAAAACCCAAAAACGAAAGAAGATTCCAACTTTAACCCCCCCCCCCCCCCCAAAAAAAAAAGACATATTCTCAAAACAAAAACAAATAACATTCAAAACCCTATATATTTTTTTCTCAGAAACCAAACAAAGTTTAAGAAACGAACACTACATATAACAGATCAAAGAAGAGGTCAAGTAAACGAAAGCGGCAACAGCATAAAATAAGCAAATCAAAGTGTGAAAAAACAAAGAAAACAGAGCAGAGCGGTATTACCTCATGTTTGTTAAGGAAGAGGAGATGAGAGAAAGAGAGAGATAGTATAAAACCCTAGAATTGAAGCAAAACCAAAGTGTGTGACTTTGTTATATTCTTTGTTTCTAGGACTTTCTTTTTTCTTTTATAGGGAGAAGATATTTCAAGTGATAGAGAGAGAAAAAGCCTCGTCATTTCTAGCACTTTCTTTATAAAAGAAAAAGATTTGTATTCTTACCGTTCGATTGCTCGGGCCCTTAAGCCACAAGCTTTGCCATTGGGTAATCACTTTATCAAAAATTAGTGTGATTAGATCTAACGGTTTTACATCCAAAAAAAAAAAAAAAAAAGATCTAACGGTTTTTAATTTGTGATGAGATGAGAATCATTGGCTCTTGTGTGCGAGAAGTGAGACTCAATAGGAATGATAGTCTTCATTTTTTTTTTTTTTTTTTTAATTCAATAATTGGGAAGGATAACTTTCAATCCTATATATTTTTATTTGAAATACTAGAAAGAGACACTTTCTAGAAGAAATTAAGTGTCAATTGGGTTACACATCTCTTGATATAAGTATTTTTCTCTCATGTGAAAGTATTTTATATATTAAATAAAATATATACATTTTCTCTATTACACACATGTGAATTTCACGTATTATGAAGTCTACATTCTTTTAAAATAATGATGTATTCATCGTATTATTTCCATTTCCTTGTCAAATGGGTCAATTCATCTTTTCATCTAAAAAAAAATTCCCTTACCAGTTACCACATTATTTCTTATTTAATGGAATGAAGTTTTAAATAGCATAAAGTATCTTTTTTTTTAGGAACTAAATAGAATAAAGTATCTAATGCAACAAATATGCACTATTTTCATTTATACTCGACTAAGCATGTGTATGAGTTGGTTGGTTCATTTTGGGGTATATTTCAACCCAACTTAACCCCCCCACCCCTTCCCTTAAAGTAAGTAAATCTTCAATCCAATCCGACCTAACTCAACTTAGGAAAATTATGGGTACTCTTGGAGCATGGTAATGTGGTGTTCATTCCTCTCATGTTTATGGTGGATTCTATTAATTAAATCTATAGTAAGATCCACCATGAGTCTAAAATGATGAAGTATCACGTCACTGCATTCTAAGTGTATTTAATAATTATTCTTTAACTTATAAGGATCAAGTTGGGACCATTTTGTTAGGACTAAATAACATAATTAGATATTAGAATGAGATAAGGGAAAGAAAAAAATGAATGGTTATATTGTAGGGTGTGGTGTGTGAGATAAAATAAAAATTAATAAACAAATATATATGTATAAGTTATAACTATTAATAACCTGGATTTCTGGGTTTGAGCCCTGCCCACATTTTATGGGATAGCTCAATCTATTGTACATAAGTAGGCTAGGCCTTATAGAAAGCCCACCCTCCTGCTGATGATGACTACGTGGGCTTTGAGCCCATCTCAGCCTCACTCAAGGACAATTATCTCTTCCGTGATATTTTTTTTAAGGACTTTTCAGCCAATAAGGGAAGCTAAAAAAAAAAAGGAAGCTAAAATCAAACCCAACTGGGCTAATTTAGCAGAAAAAAGCCCACTGGGTTAGATTTACTATTAGCCTGTGATCTTTTGTACTGGTTTTCAGGCCTGCAAGTTGGAAAACCCAAGCCCAGCCTAAGAAAAAGCTTGGACACGCACTCAAATGTTAATGCCAGAACTTTCAAGTAAACCAATATTCTAAACTTGGGTTTGGGCCTAAAATGGCCATTACAATGGCCTATGCTTTTCCGCATGATAATATAACTACAACTATAACAATGTCCTTGCTACCTGTGCTAGTTTTTGTGAGTATACAAGCCATGGAAATATTCTGAGAGTCAAAGATGATAGAGTAATCATTCACCCAGGTCTATGCCATGCTGTCCCGCTTACACGTCACATTGAAGATCAGGATTTACAGGTTCAATTCAATCAATAGTGGCAATGTTTCATATCTGTGCTTCAAACTATGACTACCTAAAACAAAGCCTCTATTATTTGATGAAAATGGATCATTCATTCATTTGCGTTGGACCTACAAATGACTTCCTTGTCTCTAATAATCGAGTGCATGAAATGATCAAACAAAAAAACAAATAATGCGGTTGATGATATTGGCTGAAGTATCTGCAAGATTTTTTTTTTTTTTTTTTAATGTACTTTCTCTTAAGAGATAATAGAAGAATTTTCAACTCAGAAATGTGACTGTAATAGAATGAAAGGCAAAATGTTCACGTGGAATACTTTTCTTGTGGTTCGTTTGGTTGGTGGAAAAGTCAGAAGAATAAAAATGGAGGAAAGAAAATTAGAGTTTTCAACTTATTTGGTTTGGTGGGTATGAGGAAGGATGGAAAAAGGAGCGAGTGAAGTTTCCACCTGAATCACCAAGAGCCATCCTCCCAAATTGGGAAGGAAAAGTATGTGAGAAAATGTTTATTACCGAAAATTTACTATTTTGTCCATTTTGGCTACAACATTTCCTCTTCTCAAAAAAAAAAGGAAAAAAGTTACAACATTTCCATTGTCATTAATTATTGAACTAAGAATATACCACAAAATTTATTCAAATCACATTTTTCTATTTTTCCAACTTTCTATCCTATCTACCAAATACACGCGGGAGATAACTAAAACAATTTTTTTATCATTCTACTTTTTTATGCTTCATACTTTATCTATTATATCTCACTTTGCCATCCTTGATCAGTGTCAATTGTCCTTCTCAACACGCTTGGTGTGATCAAGTTCTCAAGATAGTCTATAATGAGTACTAATAAGGGTGGAACCAGAAATTAATGTGTGGGGGCCAACACACTTTGAAAATACCCATTCTGAATAAACCCAGATTCAATGCACATACACAAATTGCATTACATAAAATACATAGCAAACTTCAAGCAGTTTCGTAGTAATCCATGCACAAAGAAAAAAAGGAAAAGCCCCGTACCTTTGAGTGATTGGGTCCCTAAAATTATGAAATACTTTTTCAAATCTAATAGACTCGCACAGACCTGCTACATCACTCACCCAAAAAAAAAAGAAAAATAAAAAGAGAGTGAGATAATGAACAAGAGGTAGTCGTGAAGGACAATCCGGTAAAAACCAATCACTTACCTTACAAGTGGTTCTCTCAATCAAGGTTTTCTCTGTGAGGAAGATGGAGGCAGTGGAGGCACAAGAAGATATAAAGGGTTCTCAGATAGGTTAGGCACTAAATATTGAGTGAAAAAAAAAAAAAAAAAAAAAAAAAAAAAAAAAAAAAAAAAAAGGAAGCGCGGGAAAAAGAATGGTCAATCATGTGGATCGAACTAGTGAGCTGGTTCATTAATAGGCCTTTTTTAAGCATGTTTTAGTGTGTTTTCTGAGGTGAGTGAAAACTAAAAAATAAAAACAGCTCAATACCAGTTTTCAGTTTCCTTCACAATATGGAAATTGAAAATAGTTTTTGATTTTTGCCTAAAATAAGTTACCAAACAAGTTTTTTGCCTTAGGAAACAGAAAATTGCTTTTGAAAACAGAAAACTGAGGGAAAAAAAATGGTTACCAAACATACCCTAAGTCTTTTTTCTTTTCCTTTTTCAAATATTGTTATATGATACTTTTGCAAACATGTAACTTTTGTGTGTGCATGTGTGTATGTGTGTGTATATAAAAATGATTTTTTTTTTTTGAGAATACTAAGTAAAAAAAAAAAAAATTGTTAAGGAAGATAGAAACATACTCTACATATGGTCCATTATTATATAGAGTCTTCATACTACTAAACAAAGATAATGTGAGAGCACTTACTAAAAAAAGTGAATTATAGATTGCCATCATTTGAGGGTATTTTAAGCCAAAGATAGATCTAATTGAAGGGAGTAAAACTTAAAAGTAAGTATGAGAACACCGGTTCTAATTAGAGACTTGAGTGGCTAGCTAGAAAGGAAGTGAACGGTGTAAAATGTTTTGGGAAAAATGTGAATGATACTTCTAAAGAAAACTGAGCTAAAATTTAATGCCAATACAACTTTTGGCTAATGTGTTGGGACTTGGGAGGGGGCAAAATTTAAAAAGAATAGGTTTTGGCCCCTTTGGGAGAGGGAGGGAAAGAAGGGGGGGGGGGGGGGGGTGCCAAATATTTTGCTTGGATAGGCCAGCTCTTGGAATATAGAATTGATATCTAATTTTTACTTATAATGAAAAAAAAAAATTTGGAGGGTAGAAGGCCCACACCCCCCCCCCCCTCCCCCCCGCGGGGCGGGGCGTGGGGGGGGGGGGGGGTGGGGTGTGGGGTGGGGTGGTGCATGGCCCCCTTAGTCACACATAATTCCGCACTTGAGTGCTGGCAATGGTGGTGTGCTAAGTGCATTCGATGAGTGATCAAATAGTTTTGTCATCAGACTTGTGGTTGATGAACATGTCAATTAACCGATTAAAGTAGCAATTTGGAGGCGATAGTATTGGGATAAAGCCATAACTCTACCATCTGAGGGGCAGACCTCTAAGATCAAAATAAAATTTAAAATATTTATAACAATTACCTACACCAAAAGCGACTTATTATGAGTTTGAGCATGAGAATTAACTTCTTTATATATATATATATATATCACCTATACCAAAAATGACAGATTACAAGTTTGAGTATGAAAATTGACGTCTTTAGTAGGGGTAAGGTTGCATTTAAAAAAAAAAAATATATATATATATATATATATATAACAATCACCTACCACAAAAAAGACTAATTACAAGTCTGAGTCTGAGAATTGGCTTTTTTAGTAAACTAGGAGTAAGGTTGCGTTATTAAAATATATACAGCAATCACCTACACAAAAATGACAGATTACAAGTTTAAGCTTGAGAATTGACTTCTTTAATAAATTAGGGGTAAGGTTGCATTATTAAAATATATTTAACAATTACCTACCCTGAAAACAATTAGCAAAAAAGAAAAAAAAAAAAAAGACAGATTACAAGTTTGAACTTGCGAATCAACTTCTTTAGTAAAAGGGGTAAGGTTGTGTTACTAAATTTCATTTTATTTTGGCTCTATCCCTAGTAGGTGTGGGGATATGTTTGGGTTTTTATTTTATTTTATTTTATTTTATTTTATAAATTTTATATTTCTTTATATATACATTAATTAAAATATGAGATTTAAACAAGGTTGTCAAAATCGGGATCCTACGTAGAATAGTGAATTATATGATTGGACATGGATCATAAGATCCTACATTATTTAAGAAAAAAACAAAAAATACACATTGATATATTAAATAATTACATAAATTATACATTCATTCATAAAAAAAAATAAAAATTTGCATCCATTTGATATAATTACCTTATATCACTACATTAATCATTTAAAGAAGCCAAAAATCTCAAAACGTGACACTCTATTGAGGTGTTATTTTTTATTTGGGTCCAACTGACACTATTTACATTAGAATAGCAAAACTTGGTTCATTGGGATGTTATTTTTCGTTTTGGTCCAACTAAGCCTTTTGTCAAGTTAAAGAAGACTATAAGAAACCAGGATCGTTGGGATCACCAGAATCGTACAATTCTACTCATCTTAAATGATCGTAAAGATCCTTGAAAAATCTGGATCGTTTTGGGCAAGTGGGACCGTAAAATCGTTGGATGTAGATCGAAATTTTGACAACTGTGGGTTTAAGTGACCTAGTTAAAATTCTGAAATTTGAGGTGTCTCACGGACAAAACCATAATAAAAAAGGAAAAAGTTTTCTATCTGAACTAGTTTGGAGATAAATCTTTCAAATTCTTCCTATATATTTTTTTTTATTGGATGTGAATTTTGAAAATCTAACCGTTAGATAACATATTTTTATTATATTCCCCATTCTTGCAAAATTTCAAGAATATTAAAAATCAATAGTTATATCATAAAAAAAAAAGTTATGTCATCAATCAAATGTTTAAATTTCAAGAGATCCTTAATGTTTCAAATGTTTAAATTTCTCTTTAAACTAATTTGGAGAGAAAATTTATCCATAAAAAATAAAGGCAAAATTACACCACTGGTCCCTAACATTTACCTTGTAAGTGCAATTACCTTTTTAAGTTTCAAGTAAATAATATTAGTTACTCAAGTTTAAAAAATGGGTAAGATTAATAATTTTGTTAACTTTGTCAGTTTTATTGGGTAGATAGTTAACAAAAAAGTGATGTGGCATTTTTAACTGATGTGAGATTTTTTATGTTAAAATATTACAAAATTAATACTCTCTTCCTACCTATTCTTTCTCATTGATTTGCAACCATAGAGATTCAGTATTTTCACATTTTTATCTCACTTCTTTGACAAGACGATCTCGCTGAATAGAAACTCTTTATTTATTTTTTTTTTTTTGGATGAGCGATATAGAAGCTCTGTTTTGGTAATAATAATATAAACCAAATTGATTTCACAGATCACACATTTATTTACGCACACCCATTTCACCAAAACAATATTATATTATTATTATTATGTTCCTTATGGGTTCTCCATGTTATGCTCTTTCACATTGAAACTCACGAAATTCTCTAACTTTCCCCAGCATTCGAATTGTCTATCATTTTGTATAACACAATTCAATTCCAAAAAAATAAATTTCCTCATCTGAGTCATCTCTATTTAACTCATTCAGGTTGAAAAGTTTATCAAATCTTCTTCATTATTTTTAGAGGGTCAAATTTTTTAATTTATTATTATATGTATTTTGGTGGCACAGGACAAAACCAGGACATCAAGGTCTAGTAGCTTTTCTATCTCTCAGGTTTAGAGGAAAAGTTCAGTTTCAGTGAGTGGTAGCTTTGAGCTTAAAAGGTCGGACTAGATACGCTGCCGTTGTGGTAGAGAAGAATAAGTTGAAGGAAATGAGAGGCGGGTAAGAGAGTAAGGGTTAGAGATTTCTTTTCAATTTTGTAATACTTTAATAAAAAGAAACGTCAAAGAAAAATATGTTATATCATTATTCCGTTAGTAAAAAAAAAAAAAATAACGTCGGCTGCAAGTAACCCAAAAACCTAATGATACTTATTTCTGAATTATGAAAACCTCTTTCCACTGCAATCATCCGAACTCAATCAATCAGATTATAGGCAGGGTTTGGATTTGGTGTCCACGTTTTGGATTTCAGCGTTTTCTCTCTTTTTTTTTTTTTTTCTTTTTTTTTTCTGCACATAAACAGTAAATTACTGTGCAGTGAGTAAAAATTACTATTTATTACTGTTTACACACTGTTTATATAATAAAAAATATTAAAAATGAGCTCACGGTACTATTCACACATTTAAAAATTATTTTCCTAGAGTATTTTCAGTTTTCAATTTCAATAACAATAAGTTCAATCCAAACGGATCCATATGTCTTCCATGGCCTCAATTTTCTAAGTTGTGGCACTACTTTCTATCATTCTATGCCATGAGTTTTTTCATGACTTTTCCTGCAGACTGACTTTACTGTTTCGACTTTCGAGTAGAAAGAACATGATAGTATATACCTACTTTAAAGAAAATTAGATTGGTGCAATGGACGTACCGCATAGGACAATTGGATTATAGTTTCGATGGCTCAGTGTGAGATTCCGATGTAACAAATTGACAACACAGTCGCGTTCATGTCAGGTTTCTATAGTTTGTTTGACTGGTTGTTGTTGAAGATGAACATGAGTGGCCTCCACGCTTCCAAGCAAGGCAACAAAAATTTAGGGGCTATGTTTGACTGGCTGTTGTTGAAGATGCACATGTTGTGTTGTGTCTTCTTCTGCTTCTTTCATGTGATTAATGCCAAAAATCAAGATTAGCTCTTGAATTTGTTTCCTCTCGGGACCATGTGTTTCCTATCATATGATGTCAGGTATGACGAAATTATATGATAAGACAATATGAATTAAATAAATAAGTATTATTGTTAATTGATATCATAACCATGTTTGACATTAACTTATAAACTCAGTTTTTTTTTGGTAGAGTTTCTTAAAATCTCACATTTTTAAAGTACAAGTATACTTAACACATTTTTAGCAAAAAAAAAAAAAAAAAAGATAAATTATTCTCAAGCGGATACAAGCCTCTATGATTTGTAGCAGGGGTTGTAAGTAAGATTGTGAGAAGGATAATGGGCTAGCTAAAGAAATGAAATTGATATATTTTGTCATATTCTTTTTGTTGAGAACAATGTGTTATCATAATAATATATCAAAATAAAAATGGTGCTATTCAAATAGAAATTCATTACTCTCAAATAAAATTTTCATTATTATATTGTCGTTTTTGTTTTTGTTTTTATTCTTCTCTTTTTAATGACGATTCCACCGATGAGGTGTGTTAATTCATGATTTTCATGGTGAGATTAGTCAGGTTTTTCGTTTTCTTTCTGGTTCATTGGTCCAGCAAGTGGCAGAGCCAAAAATTTTGAGTTGAGGGGACCGAACTATTGTGTCAAGATAAACTCAAATCACAAGTGGACACTATGCTAAAAAAATCCACATAATATATGTGTGTATGAAAAAATAAATTTTAATTTTCTTATTCTAAAGTAAGTTATATATATACAAAAAATTATCAACTTTAATATGTATATATACACACACCTAGACACAAGATCTTCTTTATAAGAAAAACTTATAATCTTTTTAAACTATAATAAGTATAAAAACATGGTATAATTGGGTATACAACATACAAATATATAGAACAATATATATATATATATATATATATGTCTATATATTGTATCTTCCATCAAAGTCATGCTCAACAATAATATTTCATGTAATAAACTTTATCAATTATTATTTTTATAGCAAAATTATTCATAATTTCCTTTTTAATATATAATTTTTTTGCAAAACTTCATCCATGTTTGACAAATCAAAATCATAATTTTATAATTGAAGTCTTATATGAGTTTTTTTTTTTTTTTCTTGATAAAATCTTGAGAATAGAATATTTCAACTAAATTGCATATATTATCAATGTTGAATGATTTGAATGCATTAATAAGATTTGAAATTGAGCTAAAAATTAGGGGTTCCACTTAGGGCTGTACACAGTGCAATACGACCGGTTTTTGTGACCGTTTTTGCACCGCATCGGAATCTTCGGTTTCCTAAAAACCCAAGCCACTGCCACTCTTGAGGAACAGTTCTCTGACAACCTCGGTGGCGGTTTTAGTCGGCGTGGTTTTTGGTATCCACCTGTCTATCACACACAGAGAAAGAGAGAGATATCTAAATTCTAAAACCAAAATCAAACCCAGAAAACTCAGGAATTCAAACCACAAATTAAAACTTAGATCAAATCTAAATATCAAAAGATTCAAAACCCATTACAAACCCAAATATTAAAACTTATTACAAACTACCTGTCTGAGTCTGGCTGAGCTAAGTGATGGAATGAGTGGAGTCTGAAAGACTAAGAGCATTAGCATTGGAAAATGCTAATGCTACTCTATTTTACCATTCAAAAACCTCACTTTACCATTATACCATACAATTTTACAATACTTTTAGCATCCCAAAACTCTATTTTTATTAAAATATTATTTTTTAATCTTTTTTTATTATTTCTTTCTTAATTGTCACTTTTTTTCAGTTTTTTCAGCTTACCTATGATTTCCAACGGTCACATTTTGCTGGGTTCTTTTTTTTTTTTTTTTTTTTTTTTAAAGTGGAAACTTTATAACATAAAAGCCAACAAGGAATACAACAAGAGACAAAGGCCACAGCAATCAACAAATACAACAGAAGCTATACCAACGCCAAAAGATCCTTTTGAACTAGCCTAGACACCACAGATGGGGTATCCCCGTTCCACATGCAAGAAGTCCCAGTTCTACGTGCAAACTGAGCTAGTTTCAGGGGGAACATCATAAAATATATCATTTTTGATACAATACTTGCTACAGTGCAATTCTATGTTTAGAATTGCACTGTAGCAATATTGCAAAAAAATTTGCAATAGTGCTGTTTGCAATCCTCTGATGCAGCTGGTTTTGAGACATAAAATGCTAAATATCCCTTAGATTCGGCATTAGCATTCTTCAATGCTAATGCTCTAAGAGCAAAAAGTCTAAAAATAGAGAGAAAGAGACAAGTTAAGTGTTAGACAACTGGATACGTGTATGGCTGAGAGTAAATAAGGAAAAAAAAAAAATCTTATACAATGACTTATATTTTTATTTATTTTTTTTTTAAATGCAAGACAATTTGACAAGACCTGAGTGAGACTATACTTTAGGACTGACACGCGCTAACATTTTTTTTTGTATTGATAGGGTTAAGTTTTATATATATATATATATATATATATAACCTTTAACTATTTATAAAATATACCTATATTGTAAAAAAAATTAAAAATTTTGGAGGTGCCACGAGCATGCATGTGGCTCCGCCACTGGGCCCAGCAGCATCATATGCACCTAGGAGTCTCTGCAAGTAATGACAAATCCTAAGACTCCGAGGGAATTAAACTTCCAAAGGCTAAATATATAGGGCCTGTTTGGTCATGGAGTTCAAAAATTGTTGTTTAAAAAGATGTGAAAATTGTAATTTGAAAAATATTGTTGAAAAACGTGATTTTAGTGTTTATAAAACAAAAAAATGTGTTTGGTATCATAGTTTAAATAACATGTTTCAGTGTTTAAAAAACATAAAAATGTGTTTGGTATGTGTGTGTATGATTTAAAAAAAAAGCTGACATCTTTGGCCAAATAAATATTTTTTTTATTCAAGAGAGAGAGAATATGTTATATTCTCATTGCTCTTCTCTGAGATTTGTTCCTTCTGTTTCCTTTCTCTTCCCTTAGAGCAAAAAAACCAAACCCACGCACTACACTCATCTCCATCGACATAGCAGAAGATCGGCTAGGCTTCACATTCCTCGGATCTCATCTCCACTGTTAGCGTGCCAAGACCCAGCAACTTACAGGGCTTTTGTCGCCGCCGACCCATCACTCCAAGATCCAGGTTTGAATCTCCACTTTCACCTTCCTTCTTCAATCACAGATTTCAAAAGCTATGGCCTTTGATGCGAGTGTGTAGAAGATGCTTTTGGATTGGTCAATGAGGATTTTTTAATGGCACTTGGTTGAGTAATCAATGGCGTGGTGATCCGTTGTGAGGGAGAGACCTTTGACCGAGCACAGATGGGTCGATGAGGGGAGTTATGGCAGCGGGTGAGATTGATTTTGTGGGTTAAAGCTCTAATTGTGTGGGATCTTGGTAGGTGCAAATGGATTCGGCTTGAAGAGGAGAAGATATCTATGAGAGGAAGAGATAAGACAAGACACAGATGTGTCTGACTAGTGGGCCCATACAATTTTCAATATAATTACCCAATCGCCACTGAGAAACGTTGTTTATTGCTTAAAAACAGGTTGGAGGTGATTTCAAAATTATCATTTTCAAAACCGGATTTTGAACAATGTTGTTCAAACAACCTTGAACACAAATAGATGACCAAACACGGTTTTTTATTTTTGAACACTAGTGTTCAGTGTTTAAACACTAAACACTAGTGTTTAAAATGGATGACCAAACGACCCTCTAACCTTTGCGGTCAATCACATCAGTCTTCTGGTCTTCCCTATATACACACACACACACACCTTAATCAACAAGTTCTGTCTTTTTCACTATGACTCTTGTGTTTTATTTTATTTTAATTTGATTGAGACTTCTCCAATGTCTGATGCATATGTTTAAATTTTCTGTACAACCAAATGTTATTCTTTGAATAAAAGTAATAGGTTTTGTTTGTATTAGTCTAATTTTTAGTTTATTTAATTTACCTAGTTAAATAACTATTATAAAATTTTCTTTAATAAATTAATATAATTAATTTATCCAACAGACTTTTAGCGAGATAAGATAAGGTGGAGTTTTTCTTAGCCAATTGAGAAAGACTTTATGTAATAGCAAGCCAATAATATTTCCACATGACGGCCTAACCACTTGAGATGTTCCCTTTTTTTTTTTTTGGGTATTCTTTAGTTTTTGGTCACTTATTTGTATAATATTTATCATAAGATATAATTTTTGACAATTTTTATATATGCTATTTGTGTGATAAAAATGCTAATTGTGTTATAAAACGTTGAAAGCTAGCACTATATATATATATATATATATATATATATATATATAATTAAAGAAAGAAATAAAAATAGTTTTTTTTTTTTTAGTTAGTTGCCAAACAAATCGATTTAACTTAAGTCGACAAAATTCTTAGCGAAGATATTAGTATTATTTAGAAAGGTTATAATATAAATTTTATTATAAACCTTTATAAATTGATATAATAACAAATTTGATTAATAAATCTTAACAACATAATGAATAAATGTTTGATTAAAATTTTCATGATTCTTGTTAAATATATTATTAGCAACACAAAGTGGATGCGGAATGGGAAGCATAGAATAGGGCACCGAGAACACAAGGGTTACGTGGTTCAATCTTGTTGGCTTACATTCACGGAGGAATCCCTTAAGGGCTATATCTTTATTATGTAAGAGTGTAGTACAATAACTTATATTACAATGAACCCTAACATGTGTATATATAGATGACTAAACCCTAGACTACTAGTATAAGCAGAAGTGGGCTTGGGCCTATTTCATTGGGCTAATATGTCTAATATATCTCTAACACCCTCCTTCAAACTCAAGGCGAAAGCTAGATGAAGGCTTGAGGTTGGATAAGCATGAGAAGATCACTCGGAGATGCCTTGAAGAATGCATTTGAAGAAACCACAATGAAGAATGTGCCAATTGACCAATTTCGAAGCATTAAATGAAGAAATAGAGTCCGAAATTGGAATCTACGCAAAAAACTAAGTAAGATAGGCCCTTTTAGAAATATTAACTTTTGGTCCAAGGTCAACGCAAAAGTTAAAGTCAACAAAAGTAAAAGTTAATGAATCCTGTCAAAGTCAACGATTATGGTCCTGGGTTAGATCCGAATGGTCTGGGTCAGGTTAGTCCGAGTCAACAGTCAGTTAGGTGATGTGGTGCTGATGAGGCAACACTGTTGACGTGGCAAGTTGATGAGGCGGATGACATGTCTAGGGCTGACGTGGCTTTTGCTTACGTCATGGATGACGTCATATTAAGCTGACGTAGTTCTTCGGCGATTGAGATCTCCACTGGCGCGTGCAGGAGATGTTAGAAACCCAAGCGACGTGTGTGGGCGCGTGTTTTGAGTTTGCTTGATTGTGAATTTTGACACAGCACAGAGCCATGATGGCTAGATGTCGTGGAGTCTAAACCCAGCAGGCAGGCATGTGTGACTTTAGATGATGGTATGCATGTGATAATCTTCTTTTTGCTTGCTAGAGATGTTTTGTTTGAGGCCAAAAATGAAGTTCGGATCTGATACCATGTTAAATATATTATTTTGTTTAGACCCCCAAATTAATAATAATGGCTCGGTTGAGTAAATGTGAGCACACAAACAATATAACTACTCTAATCCATATTCATCAAATATCAACAATAAAATGAAAGCTAAAAGAGTAGGAAAGAAGAATGCAAATACAAGATAACACCTTGATGAGTTATCAAAGAGGAAACTGAAGAACTTGGCGAAAAACCTCTTCACCGCCTTCCAAGTGGTAAATCAATCCATTAGAGAATGAGTTGGAGTACATGAATAACAAAAGACCTTTCAAGCCTAGTCTACCCCGTGTACTTGAGCCATCCAAGCTTCTGCTACTAACTGACTTAACGAAGCCTTGTCTTCTCTAGCTCTCCGGATCACACAATTTAATCTAATTGCATCCACCAAACAAATGGCTTCTTCCAATGCTTCCTAGTAGCACCAAAACCTCACTTTACACTCAGGATGGGTGTGGTAAGTATTTAGGCTATCAACCTCTTAAGGATTTGGATATGGAGAGGTAGGAGTTGAGGAAAACTACAATGGATTGTGGGTATGACAATCTCTAACTCTTAAGGGTTATGGCTAGGGTTTTCTCTCTAAAAAGAACCCCTCACAATATGTGAGTAATGATGGTATACTTAGTGTGGGTGAAGACATATTGGAGTAGATATGACAAAATAGCAAAACAGAATGTTTCGCGGGTATCTTACGGGAAGGTCTTATCCGTGAAATACTCACGAAAATCAACTGTCATCATCTGTCATGACTCTTCGCATTCTAGTCATGTGTTAAGCACATGGCTTCATTTCGCAAGAAGTCTTCTTGCGAGCTACTCATGAAAACTCCTTTGATCTTCAATGTTGTCTGTCTTGAGTCTTCACACTCTCTCTTAATGCGGAAGGGGAAGCATAAAATAGGACATTGAGAACATGAGAGTTACGTGGTTCAGCCTTGTCAGCTTACATCCACAGAGGAATCCCTTAAGGGCTACATCTTTATTATGTAAGAGTCTAGTACAATAACCTATATTACAATGAATCCTAACATATGTATATATAGGCGACTAAACCCTAGACTACTAGTACAAGCAGGAGTGAGCTTGGGCCTATTACATTGAGCTAATATGTCTAATATATCTCTAACAATTTTTACCTTTTAGAGTAAACACTAAATATAGGACTGAACAAATAAAAATGATAGTGTTTTTTGTATTGAAGGTCAATACATTAGTATGCAAATAAAGAGTAGGAAAACCTATGATACTTTAGAGTTAATCGAAAATAAGCAAGTTTTGTTTTTTGTTTTTGTTTTTTTGTTTTATTTTGTTTTTGTTTATTGTTTTTTTTTTTTAATGCTAGGGGTTGTTCCTACGAACATAACATAATTCACAGAAACATACATCAAATAGGAATGTTTTGCAAGAATACAATTTCACCTCAAAATATAAAAAAATTGGGTCATGTTATCTCATTGTGTTTCAAAGTATGACATTAAAACCTTACTTTTTATTTATCATTATTCCATATGATTGAGAGTGACTAAATTGAGATATAAACTATGTTGCACTCTTGAGATTATACAAGACATCTATGAGAGATTTTCTCAGCCGATGCAAAAAAAAAAAATATATATATATATATATATATATATATTTGCCATGCCATTCTTAGGAGAGGACATGGATGCCCCATATTTATTAGATATTTATTTGAGTGTGCTGTGTGTGAGTGGCATAATGGCATGGACTTGATTGTGACTAACTAGTCATTTTGGGTTTAGCGCATATATAATTGTCCTTTTTCAGGGATGGTTCTAAATAGTATCAATCTATCAGAGCTAGTCTAATAACCCTATTTAAGTGGGAGAGGATGTATAATCTCAATTTTGACTAAACTAGTCATTTTGAGTATAACACAAATGTGATTATAGGATACACGCTAACCACCATTGCCATCACAATACAAGTTTGTTCCGTCACGTAATAAACTAACAACGAAAGGCACTCCAAAATATACTAAATAGTAACACCCTCCTTCAACAAGAAACAAGCATAAAGACAATACTTTTTTTTTTTTCTTTTTGAGAAACAGCATAAAGACAATACTAGTTTTAAAAGCAATTGGCCGACCATGGCCCACGTAACTATTATTCATTTAAAACCCTTCGTTTCACTTTCATATATAATTTTTTTTGGTACGAATTTGGATCCACTCAGACACAGTTTTGGCTCCTCCTGTATACCTTTTTCATGTCTGTTTCATATTCACGAAGGACCCATCAGCTGCTGGATGGGCCAAAATAATGAATGTGCAACCAGAATAAAGGGGTACTCTTTAATTCATTATCTCTTAAATCCTACGCGCCTAGGGTGTCGTGTCCTATATTGTTAGTGATAAGGGTATTTCTGGAAGTTTGATAAGCTCATTCATATGAAGCAAAACTGATAGTCCTAACGAACCTAACGACCTTGCTTGTGCCTTCATAAACAATGACACCATAAAGCCGACGGTTCCACCACACGGCTGACGGGTGCGCCTCAAGATCAACGACACTTGAATAAGACGACCAAAATGCATAGACAGGATAAGAAGCTAACAGAAGGAATTTGAAGGGGATAAGTAGACTTTTGACGAGTTTAACATGACATTGCTTGGCCTTCACGCATGAATATATAAGGAAACATCTTGTGTTCCACGACTAACCTTCATCGAGGGAATTCCTACAAGGAAAGGATCCCGCAAGATACGCGTAGTAATGGAGATATTCTCTACAAGGAAAAACCCTCTATGCCAAGGAACGAATGTCAATCCTACCTACTATAAAAACCCCAAGACCCTTACAAACCAAGGTACGCATAATTTTCCCCAACTCTGACACTCTAGAGTTGTAAAAGTTCTCTAACTTAACATTCGGAGAGTCTTTGGCCGGTATCGCACAGGTACTCTCCTAAGGTCTTCTTAATCTGTGTTGTGTAGGTGTTGTCTTGAGCACGTGAGGACTGTGCAACTTACTGACGATTTTCGGCATCATCAGTTGGCACTGTCTATGGGAAAGCTGACTTGTAAGCCATACTATCGCTTCCTAGAAAAAGAGTTGCATGGTGTTTACTCGCTCAATGGCGACCACCAACAATGTTCAAGGAGACGAACCACACACCACCACCCTTAAGAGACAGGTTCAAACTCTCACCGCTATCGTAGAACGTCTCACCAAGAAAAACCATGATCTAGAGGAGCAGTTGCACTAAAAGAAAACGGGGTTTAACACTCAGGAGGAGGACCAAGAAGGCACCAACGGTGAGAGAAGGGACTAAGAGGGGCAGGAAGGTAGCAATGCCCCAAGCAGACCAGAGCGACATGACACAAGTTGTCCATCCGTCGCAGATACAGCTCCACCTCAAATGGTTGTGGAGATGCAAATGATGAAGGAACATATGGTTTTCATGATCAACGCCCTAAGAGGACGGGTATCTAGCGACCTCGATAACTTGATCCACTTTAATGATTCACCATTCACTGCATCCATCACTTCGTTCCCCTTTCCACCGAAATTCAGTATGCCGTAGGTGGAGACCTACGACGGATCTAAGGATCCCCTAAATCACCTGGAGTCTTTCAAGACCCTGATGCACCTACAAGGAGTGGTAGACGAGATCATGTACAAGGCCTTCCCTACTACGCTAAAGGGCCCCGCAAGGGTTTGGTTTAGCAAGTTGACACCTAACTTCATTAATACCTTTGAGGAGTTAAGTGCCTAGTTTGCCTTACACTTTATCAAAGGACATAGGTATAAGAAGTCCACTGCATGCCTGATGTGCATTAAGTAGTGGGAGGATAAGACGCTGAGGTCCTACATAACCTACTTTAACAAAGAGGCCCTCTCAATTGATGAAGCTAATGACAAGATACTTGTGGTCGCATTCATGAATGGGCTATAGAAGGAGAAGTTTCTATTTTCTTTATATAAGAATGACCCAAAAATCATGTCAGATGAGCTTTATAGGGCTACTAAGTACATGAATGTGGAAGACGCGCTGTTGACCCTAGAAGAGAGAAAGACAAGAGGACGTACTGTAGGATAGGAGGCGGAAGATGGCTAGGACCGGAGAACGGCGGGAGGATAGGCGCTCCAAGCCTTTCATAGGGAGGTTCACAAGCTTCACCCCACCACTGCCCGATTGACCAAGTCTTGATGCAAATCACGGACGAAGGAGCACTGACATTTCCCGGCAAGTTGAAGGGAGACCCCAATAAGAGGTCCAGAGACAAGTACTGCTGCTTTCACCGTGACCACAGTCATGACATAACCGACTGCTATGATTTGAAGTAACAAATAGAAACACTCATCAAGCAAGGAAAGTTACAAAGATTCGTCAGTAAGGAAAGAGCAAACCTACCACAAGAGTAGGTTCCTGACGAGAGAACGAACGTCCTAGGCCACCCATAGGAGACATAAGGATGATTGTGGGAGGCATAGCAGCCTCTGGCTCTTCAAAAAAGGCCCGTAAGACTTACCTCAGGATGGTCCAGAACGTCCAACTGATAGGCTTCGTACCAAAGATGGTGTGGATTGACAACCCCATCATTGAATTCTCAGAGGAAGATGCTCGACATCTCCACCACCTGCATGACGATGCACTCGTCGTCAGCATACGAGTAGGAGACTACAACACACACCGGGTCCTGGTTGACAACGGAAGCTTTGCTGACATCCTCTATTACTCGGCATTCCAGTAAATGAGGATTGACAAAGAATGATTGGTCCTTACCAACGCCCTGCTCATTAGGTTCGAAGGGACAAAAGTATACCCCCTCAACGCAGTTACGTTGCTCGTGACAGTTGGTGATTATCCTAAGCAAATCACTAAGGATGTTACCTTCCTTGTTGTCAACTGTTCGTCTGCATACAATTCCATCCTAAGATGACTTACCTTCAACTTGTGGAAGGCTATAACTTCAACCTAACTCCTGATGATCAAATTCCCCACCGAGTACGGAGTAGGAGAAGTACGTGGAGACCAAATGGCTGCACGTGAGTGCTATATAGCAATGTTGGAGATGGACGATCATCTACAAATGATGAACATAAAAGAGCAGCGGATGGTGGCAGAACCCGTTGAAGGACTTGAAGAGATACTTCTCAACAACTCCAAACCAGATTGAACGACTAGGATCGGCACCCTCGCTAGCCCGCTGGTCCATCAAGCACTCAAGACTTTTCTCATAGAGAACCAGGATGTATTTTTCTGAAGCCATGAAGACATACCCGGGATCGACCCTTCAGTCATAGTGCACAGGTTGAATGCGTCACCCACCTTTCCACCTATCCGCCAGAAGAAACAAGTGTTCGCCTATGAACGAGATTGAGATATGGAGGAAGAAGTCTACAAATTGCAAGAGCCAGGCTTCATCAAAAAAGTTTACTACTCCGACTGGCTGGCAAATGTGGTGATGGTCAAGAAAGCCAACGGGAAGTGAAGAATGTGCATGAACTATACAAACCTAAACAAAGCATGCCCCCAAGGATAGCTACCCCTCCCTGTGGGTTGACATCTTAGTAGACTCTATGGCTTAACACTAGTTACTGAGCTTCATGAACGCTTTCTCTAGTTATAACCAGATAAAAATGGACGAAGCAGATTATGAGAAGACTTCGTTCATCACTAGTCAGGACCTCTTCTACTACAAAGTGATGCCATTTAGCCTCAAGAATGCAAGCGAAACATATCAGAGGCTCGTGAACAAGATGATTGCACATTAGATTGGAAGAAACGTCCAAGTCTACGTTAACGACATACTGGTAAAAAGTAGAAAGAAGGAAGATCATTTAGTTGATCTCAGGGAAACCTTCGATACCCTTCGCTCTTACAACATGAAGCCCAATTCGGGCAAATGCACATTCGAGGTGATGACTGGGAAGTTTTTTGGGTTCATGGTGTCTCAGAGAGGTATCGAAGTCAACCCAGACAAGATCTGGGCCATAATAGAGATGACACCCCTAAAAAATGTGAAAGAAGTATAAAGCCTTAACGACAAGGTAGCCGTGCTGAATAGGTTCATGTCAAGGGCAATAGACTTACATTTCTTCCGCACTCTAAAGAAGTCTTTTGAGTGGATGGCCGAGTGTCAACAAGTATTCGAAGATCTAAAAGCCTACCTCTCCTCCCTACCGTTGCTAAGTCCCTCCAAACCAGGGGAGGAACTGTTCCTCTAGTTGGCAGTATCCCCAGCTACTGTTAGTGCGGCCTTGATCAGAGAAGAAGACAAGGTGTAGAAGCCTGTGTACTACACCAGCTGGGCACTCCGTGGTGCTGAGGAAAGGTACCCACCAATGGAGAAGATTGCCTTCTCTTTGGTTACAGTAGCTCGCAAGCTAAAGCCCTACCTCTAGGCCCACATAGTGGTCGTCCTGACTGACAAACCCCTACGGAGCCACCAGGCGAATGGCATTATGGGCAATAGAGTTGAGTGAATTTGAAGTACAGTATCGCCCACGTACCATTATTAAGGGACAGGTGGTCACTGACTTCATTGCAGAATTCACTAACGTGGAAGACTAGGGGGTAGAAGAGCATCCTCATTGGAGTATCTACATAGACGGATCATCCAACAAATAGGCAGGGGGAGTGGGTATTGTACTTCATTCTCCAGAAGGGGACAAGATTAAATGCATGGTCTGTCTCAACTTCCCTACGATCAACAACGAAGCGAAGTACAAATCTCTAGTAGTAGGACTAGATCTCGCTAAAGCAGTGGGGGCCACAGTGTGGTTGTTCATTGCGACTCAAAAGTCATCATGAACCAAGTGAACGACGATTATGAATGTAAGGGTGAGAGGATGAAGAAGTACCTAGAGCAAGTAAAGAAAATGGCGGACGACTTACAAGCCAAGATTGTTCAAATCCCAAGAGGAGAGAACGAGTGAGTTAACCGTCTTGCTAACCCCGCATCAGTAGAACACATGATCATCCTCGGTAAGGTACTTTCTTTTATTTAGTTTTCACCATTGATAGATCCCATCAATATGTAGGAGATAGGTTCCGAAAGCAACTAGACCACACCTTTAGTCTCCTATTTGAAAGACGACACACTACATGACAGTAAGGAGGCTGCAAGGAAGCAAAAGATCTAAGCAGCACAATTCGTCCTGATAAAGGACATCTTATACAAAAAAGGCTTCTCCGGCCCGTTCCTAAGATGCTTAAGCCCCGAAGAAGCAGACTATGTCATGAGAAAAATCTATGAAGGTATTTGCGAGAACCACTTAGGGTCGCGATCATTAGTATACAACTAATTCGAGTGGAATACTACTGGCCTACTATGTAGAAGGATGCCCAAGCATATGTCAAAGCCTATGACAAATGTCAAAGGTTCAGCAACATCATCAGAAAGCTGATAGAAGAGTTCACTCCAATGACAGCCCCATGGCCTTTCGCTCAATGGGGACTAGACATCATAGGCCCATTCCCAATAGTAATATGACAGCTGAAGTTCCTTATAGTCGACATAGATTATTTCACCAAATGGATAGAAGCTGAAACCTTGGCTGCCATCACAGAGAAGAAAATGAGAAGCTTTGTCTAAAGGAACATTGTCTACAGGTATAGGATCCTTTAAGGATTTTTGCTCACAATTGGAAATCAAGAACCATTATTACTCCCCTGCCCACCATCAAGCCAATGGATATGTTGAGGTCACAAACTGATCCTTGCTTAAAATCATCAAGACTCGGCTCGAGGGGGCAAAGGATATATGGCCAAATGAGTTGCCAAGCATACTATAGGCATATAGAATGACAGCTAGAACACCTATGAGGGAGACACCATTCTAACTAGCATACGGAAGTGAGGCAGTTATCCCAGCTGAGGTCAGACTCACAAGCTACAGGGTGGACAATCATGATGAAAGGAGGAACGACGAGGCCATGTGTCTACAGCTTAACCTAGTGGACGGAGTCAGGGTGACAACTGAACAAAGGCTCACGTGATACCAGGACCTCATGGCCAAGCACTACAATTCTAGAGTCAGATACAGAGACTTTAAGGTTAGAGACCTCGTCTTGAGGAAGGTGACATGTGCCACTAGAGATCCCACCCAAGGAAAGCTTGGTCCTGACTGGAAGGGACCCTACAGAATCACTTCATGGCAGAGGAAATGCACCTACCACCTGGAGACGTTAGACGGACAGAAGTTGCACCATCCATGGAACACCGAGCATCTTAAGAAATACTAACAGTAGATGACAGCAGGAAGAGCGACACTCCTCATTTCCAGTTTATTTCTTTTAAATAAATTTTGCTTACAGTACTTTCTAAGCCCAAAGGGCAGTTTTTATTTTTTTATTTTTTTTATCATTTTTAAGAACAATTTTTTTCTTATGCACGCATTTATCATAATAAGAAGAATTATTCAGATATGGCTTGCATATATATATATATATATATATATATATTTGTCTCTACAAAACTACTTTTGTAAGTCCACAAAGTGAACGAGTTCATTATTACAAAGTCTACAAAGTGGACAAATTGAGATTATTTAATCCCATAAGTGAACGAGTTCATTATTAAGTCCACAAGTGGATGAGTTCATTATCAAAGTCCACAAGTGGACAAGTTTATTACAAAGTCCACAAAGTGGATGAATTAAAATTATGAAGTCTACAAGTGGATGAGTTCATTGTTAAGTCCAAAAGTGGACAAGTTCATTACAAAGTCCACAGGTGGACGGGTTTATTACAAAGTCCACAAGTTGATGAGTTCAACCTTGAAAATACTAAGTTCACAAGTGGACGGGTTCATTATTAAGACCAAAAGTGGACAAATTTACCCCATTAGGGTGCCTTAAAATTATGAAGGTCACAAATAGACAGGTTTATTACAAAGTCCACAAGTGGATGAGTTCCTCCCATTAGGATGCCTTAAAATTGTTAAGTCCACAAGTGGACAAGTTCATCCTTAAAATTACCAAGACCACAAGTGTAAAGTCCACAAGGGAACGAGTTTATTATTTGGTCCTCAAACAGGACAAGTTCATTGTTATGCCTAAAAAAGGACGAGTCCACCAAAGTAGACAGATTCGCACATGATTCCCACCAGATGGACATACGCATATCAATTAATAAAGAACACACATGCTAGAAGCGACGATACAAAATAAAAAATATACAAACAAGGCCCAAAAAACAAAGGCACTTAACATTGTTTGGGAATTGGATGAAATACATTACAAATTATTAATAAAAATAAAACAACTAAACTAAAGGGTCCTAGTCGTCCTAAGATGGAGGGTTCTCTTCATCTTTGGAAGGAGGGTCCTGGATGTCCTGAGTAAAGGGGTTTTTAGCGTCTTAAGCTTCAGTAGACAGGATCAACGGAGTGATGGACTTTTCCATGGCAAGCTGAGCAAGAACAACACCATTATTTTTTGGATCCCGCTCTGATTGGGTGGAGTCGTCGGTCTTCTCAAAAATGGTGTCGCTAGTTGGAGTTAACGGCAAGGAGTCCTATGGTGACCTTGGATAAATCCAAGTAGGGGTAGACAAACTTCACTTGCTTCAGGTAGTTCTCAAACCCATCACTATAGTAGACAGGAGTCGCTGAAAGGCTGTGAAGCCTTAAACTTTGTCTTGGTGTCAGCCCTGGCCATCTCCAGTTGCTCGAGGAGAGCTGTCAGTTCCTTTTTCAAGGTTGCCTTTGCTTCTTGCTCCTTTTCTCGCTGACAGGTTTTCTCTTTCAACTTCTCATTTAACTCTATCACCTCCTTGTTGAGAGTACGGAGGGTGTCCTTGTATTGATCCTGTTCATTGGTCAACGTTTCATTGCACTTCCTGAGACGACTGATTACCCCCTCCTCAACAACACACCTATCTTGGAGCGCCTTCATGTGCACTAGTGCCTGAAAATGGAACGCAATCGTCAACTGACGAATAAACAATAAAGTAAAATTGATTAGGAGGAGAACTTACCCTGGAGAGATCAAAAAGACCCGACGCCTTTAGGTCCTCCGTCTCCTGCTCAGCACAAGGATCCACGTCTGTCTCCTTGATGATTGATTCAACCATCTTGATGGTGTATCCTTTGTGCATAAGAAGGCGAAGGGTTCCTTGGGTGACGGGGCTCGACGATGTCATTAAGCCTTTGCCAATTCCATGGCCTGGCTTGGCAGGCAACGGCTTTTTGGGCTGTTTCTCCCCAGGGGTGACTAATGGCTTCTTAGGAGGACAATTATCCTTCTTGTTAGTTTTCCTTTTAGGCGCCCCCTTTTTGGCGACCTTAGAGGCTGACGAGGATGCCCCCGCTTTCCTCTTCTCCTTCTTCTCCTTCTCTTTCTTACGTGCCATAACTGACGCTCTCACCAACGCTCTCTGCCTGGTTGCATCCATTTCTGTTAAGGACAAAGGACAAGAAGTTAAACACAAGGACGACAAGGAAGAGATTGAAAAAAATAAGGAAGGGAAAACTTACGATGACGGGAGTATTCGTTCATAGGCATTGGCTCTGGACCCTCATAGTATGCATCCAGCGTGTCGAGAGTAATCAGGCCTCTACACTTTCGCTCCTCAAATGGAATATCAAGAACCCAACGTATAAAAGCCTCTTGCTGGTTAGTTATGCGCAGGCGAGCACTGGATGAAAAAAGGAATGACGACATTAAATACTAAACTTGAGTCTTTGACAATACCGCAAGTATTATTGAAGCCATGAGGCATTGTGACCCATTCCTTTGGATGGCATACCCAATCCGTCCCCTGAACAAAGAAGTATCTACCCTTCCAGTTCCTATTAGAATCAAGCATATCTGACACAAGCCTAAACTCTTTCTTCTGTGCAGCAAAGTGGTATATCCCTTGGGACGAGATGATATGCTGGGGTCTATAGCACCAAAAGAACTCATCCAGCTAAAGCTGATGGCTCCTACCACTTAGACGACCCCACAGAATCTCAGCTCCAATGAATATCCTCCAAGCATTGAGAGTAACTTGGTTGACAGATAGCCCAAGAAAATTGGCCAATTGACGGTGCAAGGCCGTCAGTGGTAACCTTAGTCTTGTTGCGAACATGGCATTATACATACTAATGTCTGCGGTCTTCCCCGAGTAGCACTTCTCAAACTTCCTAGGGAGACGGATTGGGATATGGTCAAAAATTTGGTAACGGTCCCTTAAATTCTTAAAGATGTTGGCCGTCATCATTGGCTTAAAATCATTAACAATCCACATTTTGGGAAGAATGAATGGACGAGTGTGGTCATCCCCGGGGTTTCCTGAACTTTCTCCTTCAGAGGTTCTCCCGTTGACTTCACCCTTGTTCGCGTCATCCTCTCCCTCCTCTCCTACTTCATCATCTTTGTCCTTACCCTCATCTACCTCTTCTTCTTCCTCTCTATCACAACTTTCCACTTCCTCATCAGGAGAATGGGCGGACGTTTTCCTCTCTGACGACTAGGAAAAGCCCTCATCGGGCTCATGACCTGATTGGAAGACTTTGCCTTAGCCCACTCCCTCATGGACTGACGACTGTTCATTCGTCGCTTCTCTAGACATTTATTCACCTACAAGCGATAGAGGTATTCTAAGAACCTAAGTTGACGGCCTCTCTAGAGAATTAACTACCAACTAGAAAAAAAAAGATAAAAGATAGAATGAAATAAAAGAAAAGACTTACTAAGTTAGTAGATGGTTCCTTGAGAAGTAACGACCTTAGCAAGATAACGGCAGCAAAGGCAACGAGATCAGCAAGTTGACGGAAGCATGGTAGACAAAGTAGCGAGGTCTCTTTCTTAAGATCAGCAAGGATGAAATAAGAGGAATAAAGGGGGGGGGGGGGGAGGTGAGATATATATAGGACAAAAAGTGCACGGAAGATGAAGCGACACCCTTGTTTAGAAACGAGGCCAACTAGCTTGTGCCACATGTCTTAGCATTTAATAATGGCTGCTCGGGGGATCATTCGTAAATACCCCTTTCTTTCTTCTCTTGCATAAACAAAAAATAATAGTAAAAAAAGTTACAAATCATACTCCATAACCCGTCAGCTAGAGCCGACGAGGCTATGGAGTAGGGGGCAGCTGATAAGGGTAACTCTAAAAGTTTGATAAACTTGTTCACATGCAGCAAAACTGACAGTCCTAACAAACCCAATTACCTTGCTTATGCCTTCATAAACGACGACACCATAAAGCTGACGGTTCCACCACAAGGCTAACGGGTGCGCCCCAAGATCAACGACACTTGAATAAGATGACCAGAATGCATAGATAGGATAAGAAGCCAACAGAACGAAGCTGAAGATAAATAAGCCTTTGACGAGTCTAACATGGCCTTGCTTAGCCTCCACGCATGAATATATAAGGAAACATCTTGTGCTCCACGACTAAACCTAATCAAGGGAATTCCTACAAGGAAAGGATCTCGCAAGATACGTGTAGTAATGAAGATCTTCCCTAGAAGGAAAAGCCCTCTATGCCAAGGAACAAATGTTAGCCCTACCTACTGTAAAACCCCCAAAACTTTCACAAACCAAGGCACGCATAATTTTCCCCAGTTCTGGCACTCTAGAGTTGTGAAAGTTCTCTAACTTAACCTTCGAAGAATCTTTGGCCGATACCACACCGGTAATCTCCTAAGGTTTTCTTTTTCTGTGTTGTGCAAATGTTGTCTTGAGCACGTGAGGACTGTGCGACTTACTGACGATCTTCAGTATCATCAGTTAGGGTTACCTAGGCCTGTGCACTAAGGGTTTGGCTTACCTCAAATACTTTTTTTTTTTATTATTATTATCTAGAATCTCCTTTTGTTTTAATGAGAAACTGTCACATCATCCACAAATTAAATAAAAGGTAGAGATTAAAACCTACAACAACTTGCCAATGTATATTTAAAATGACAAGAAATGTATAGTTAAAAAAGTACTGAAGGTAAGCCAAACTTGTGCACCAAAGCCATAAAAAGAGATTTTTGCAATGAATACTGAGGCCAAAATGGTCAAATACCACTCTTTTTGAAAATATTTTACAATTTACTACTGTTTCTGAAATATGTAGGGATTTAATACAAACTAGAAACTCGAGTTTGGGAAACTCAAGTTTTCCATGGTACTTGAGTTCCATAGAAAAATTTTGAAATTTTTTTATGTAACTCTAGTTTCATAAAAAATAGTACGGCAAATTTGAAAGCTATTTTTTCAAAGAACTTGAGTTTCTAGAACTCGAGTTACACTGCAAATTCAAGTTTCAAAAATGTGATAAATTGCTAAATATTTCACAAATAATAATATATACATACATATTTTCATGACCATTTGGGCCGAATATTGATTCATTTATGTGAGCTTATCTTGGATCCCGAGCTTAAGGTTCATGCTCCACAACCTTTCACTTTTAAATCAATCAGTTCTCATTGGTTTTTTGGTTCTCTCAAAAATGTTGCGGAATTGTTGCTCATCTTTCATTATGATCATGATACGTCCTGATAATACCACGAGCCAATAGAACAGAAAGTTATTATCATTATTATTATTTTTGATAGGAACGGAAAGTTTATTGAGTGTTCTAGAACATGATAGAACCGTAGTCCCTACATACATGAAGAGTCAATCAAAGTGGTAGGAGCAATTCATGAGGAATGACCTGCAAACACAGCATGGCCTAACCATCCACATTATTTTTGTTCTCAAACTCATCTTATGTAATGTGTTAGATTTAGAGGGTGTTTGGTAGTATATTTTAAACAACAGTTTTCAATGTTTAAACAACATTATACGTATTTCTATACAATTTTTCACCCACACGAATTTTCAAAAAATACAAACAACATTACTAGAATAACATTACCAAAGGGGCCTAGCCTCTCTAGCTACTAAAGCTCCAATCTACCATTACTAGGCAAGTCCAGTGGTTATGTAATTTCTCCTCCCCTTGTTTTAATGAAATGTTAATCTTTGGTATTAAAAAAAGAAAAAGAAAAATGAAGTATAATTAAGCTCTCAAAAAATATGTATATAATTATATAAACCATCGAAAGGTTTGAAAGCATATCCCAACATAATTTAAAAACAATTATAGATAACAATGAAATGCATTGATACTCATAAAATGGTGTTTACAGTAAAAATTAACCTTTTTTTTTTTTGGATGAGGAAATTGATACTTACTTAAAAATTTTCAATAAACAATTTAATTTATTGTACAACCAGCTCTGGTAGGGTTTGAATGTCAAGCAGTAAACCTTTGCTTTCTTGGCTTGAAGATTATTATGACTAAGGTTCTACATTGATGATGTTCTACGAGTTTGCACTACAAAACACGTGAGCTATAGCCGCGTTTTTAGAGAACGCGGCTTAAATTATTGAACAATAGCTGCATTTTAAACATTCGGCTATAAAATTTGTCTTCAATCGCATTTTTTAGTGTTGTAGCCACATTTTTTTGGTTTGGAGCTATTACTGCGTTTTAAACACGCGGCTATAGTACCTTTCTATTTATTTATTTATTTATTTTTTAATCTGAACTATGGCCGCGTTTGGAAAATGCGGCTCTACTTTCCCTAGAGCCGCGTTTTATAGACGCGGCTATAAACTTAGTCTGTAGCTGTGTTTATAACACACGACTTTAGTTTAGGAAGTGGTTGCATTTCTTACACACGGCTTCAACTTTGCCTATAACCACAAGTTAAAAATGCGGCTTTAGGCTTTGTATAAATAGCAGACTTAAAAATTTTTTAGCCCTATCTTCCATCGCACATCAACCTCCATCTCTCAAGCCCTCACCCTCCATCTTCAATCTCAACCCTCACCCTCCATCTCTCTGATCTCAAAGCCCTCACCCTCCATCTCTCTGATCTCAATCCCTCACTCTCCATCTATCACTCTCAAGCCCTCACCCTCCATCTCCGATCTCAAGCCCTCACCCTCCATCTCTCTGATCTCAAGCCCTCACACCCTACAGGTAAAATTTAAACCCAGTTTTTCAGATCACTTCCTAACTTCCTCCAATTTTTCATTTCTTGCAGGCTTTCTCTTCTTCAACACGTCCTTACACGCACAACTTCACCAGTCCGATTTCAAAGCTGTGTGCGGACTCTCTCAAACATTTTGTTTGAGGATCTCGATTGGCAATTCAAGCTGCTCATCTTCTTCGATCGAAATCAAGTATGGAAGTGTGGGCATTGCTTCTGATTGTTGAACTTCACATTTTTTATTCTAAGGTTCTGTTTGGTTTTGAAGTTGGTACAACTTTGATTCTAGGGCATTGCTTTTGATTTTTGAAGTGAGGGAGATGATGTAGCAAGGTTGACTGACTTTGGAAAGGAAATAAGGTAATATTGTTATTTTACAACTTCGTTTTTAATTTTAATCCAAACAACGATTTTCCTCCTTTTGGTACTCAGATTAGATTGAAGTTTAGTCTCTATTTGTCTCAACTACACCTAGGGTTTACAGATTTTAGTATTTTTGTTTTAGTTGGAATTTTTGTGAAGAAGTTTAGCTTTTTTACGGCAATTAGATGCTAATTTTTTTTTAGGTTTTTAGTACTGGAAGTTAGTCATTAGCTCTATTTGTTTTAGTAGGCAAATTTATGATCTAGGAAAATATTTTGTGTAAGACAAATGAAGAAATTTCAGTTTTTTATTTTTTTATTTTTAACTTTAGTACATGGTATCCAAGTACATCCAGACTTAATTTTTTATTTTTCAAATTTCTGAGTCTTGCTTGCAAATGAGGTCGTAACACATAATATTTACAATTTTCTGAAAATATTTCTTGGTAGAAAGAATTTTATATCTTTAACTTGTAAAAATATATTACTTTTTGGGCAATGATATTAGTCTTTACTTCAAGAAATATTGTTAAAATATGGAGACAAGTGCTGCTTTGAGGCTTCATTTAATTGCTGGAAATATTTTAAGTTTTTATGGGAAAAACTTTTCCCCAGCCTCCATTTGTTTTAAGGAGAATTTTAGCATATGGAGACTTTTTTTTCCTGTCCATTTTTGGAAAATTTTAGTGAATATATATATATATATATATATATATATTTTAATCTCTCTAACTCCAGCTTTGCCTATAGCCGCCGAGCTCCTTTCCCCTATGCAAAGCTCCGATCCACTTCACCGAGTTCCTTCATCATCTTTCTTTGTGTCCTTCACCATCACCGAGCTTCGTTCCCCCCTCTCTCTCTCTTTAACTGGTGAGTCTCTCTTTCTCTTTGTAACTTTTATATATTTATATGTATGTATTGGATGTCGCATGCTTAGTAGTGATTAATTGATCTAAAGTTTTAGGGCTTGTTTGGATGCTTTTTTTTCATCACTCAATTTCTGTCACTCATCACTCATCACTTTAAAATACCACACCCATTTGGCACCATCATTCAGTTCTTATCACTCAATATTTTTCACACTGTTTGTGGAACCCATGCCTAACACCCTCACAACCCCTAAAACTTTCTCTGCCTCTCCTTTTTCTTTTCATTTTTTCCCTTCATTTTTCTCTGCCTCCCCTAAACTTTTCTCTGCTTTTTGTTTGAAAATCCATCCTTTTTTTCCCCTTCGTCTTTAGGATTTTTTTTTTTTTTTTTTTTTTAATTTATACATTTGTTCTCTCTCATGCATAGATTAGTGGATTGGGTTTGAGATGACTTGTTCATTGACGGTGGTGGATGGCTTTCCACGGTGGCCGTTGATTGGTGGGTTTGGTGGTGCGATGGGTTTGTGGTGTTGCTGCTGAAGTGTGGCTATAACCAACGAAGACCCGGCTGATGGATTTGAGTTTGCTTTTTCTTTTTTATAATTGAGAAATCTGGTTTTTTTGTTTTTTTTTGTGTGGAGAAATCTGGGTTTGGTGATGCTTTTTTATTATTATTTATGATTGAGAAGTGTGGCTGATTGTTTGCAACCAAACCCAAAAACCCAATGTGAAACCCATGCCTAACACACTCACAGCCCCTAATAACTCTCTCTGCCTCTCCTTTTTCTTTTCATTTTTTTCCCTTCGTCTTTCTCTGCCTCCCTTGAACTTTTCTTTGCTTTTCATTTGGAAATCCATCCTTTTTTTCCCTTCTTCTTTGGGATTTTTTTTAAAATTTTTTTAAATTTTTTTAAATTTTTTTTTATATATTTGTTCTCTCTCATGCATAGATCGGTGGACTGGGTTTGAGACGACTTGTTCATTGACAGTGGTGGATGGCTTTCCACGGTGGCCGTTGATTGGTGGGTTTTGTGGTGTGATGGGTTTATAGTGTTACTGCTGAAGTGTGGCTGTAACCGATGAAGACCCGGTTGATGCATTTGAGTTTGCTTCTTCTTCTTCTTCTTCTTCTTTTTTTTTTTTGGAGATTTTTTTAGAAATGTGGGGTTTTGTTTTTTTTTTTTTGGGGGGGGGGGGGAGAAATTTGAGTTTGGTGATGCTCTTTTTTTTTTTTTTTTTGTTGGAGAAATCTGGGTTTGGTGATGCTTTTTTTTAATTATTATTTATGATTGAGAAGTGTGGCTAATTGTTTGCAACCAAACACAGAAACCCAATGTGAAGAAGAAGAAGAAGAAGAAGAAGAAGAAGAAGAAAAAGAGAACCCAAGCCCAGAAACCCAATGAAAAAGAATGAAAAAAAAAAAAAAACCTTTGCAACCAAACCCAGAAACCAAAGTGAAAAGGAAAGGAAAGAAAAGAAGAAAAAAAGAAAAAGAAAAAAAAGAACCCAAGTCTAGAAACCCAGTGAAAAAGAAGAAGAAGAAGACGAAGAAGAAGAAGAAGAAGAAGAAGAAGAGAATAGCAGAGAGGTGTGTCCCAGACCCAGCGTGAAAGACAAAAAAAGAAAAAGAAAAGAAGATAACGTGTGTGAGAGAGAGCAAAAGGTCTGACTATAGGACCCTTAGTGTGTGTATAATTACGAAAATGCCTCTAAAAACAGGGTTATGAAAACTACAAACAGCCTAAAATGTGTTTTTTTGTTTCCATAACTCATAACTCTAAAATCAGAGAATTGAGTGATGGAAACAAAAAACTAGAAACAGACTTATGGGTGCCAAACGGACTTCTCAGCTATGGGTCCCACTATTTTTGAGTTATGAGTTATGGAAATTGATGATCCAAACAGCCTCTAAGAGACTGTTTGGCACAATTTTTTTCATCACTCAATTTCCATCACTCATCACTCTAAAATACCAAGGCTGTTTGGAATCATCACTCAATTTCCATCACTCAATATTTTTCACACTGTTTGTGAGTCCCATACCTGTCACTAGTGCAGTTTTTTTTTTTAAGTATCCACAAACCCGAACCAGTGAAAGAAGAAAGGAAAAAGAAAAAAAAAAGTTCAGATCACTCGAACCCAGTTAAAGAAGAAAGGAAAAAAGAAAAAGAAAAAAAGAAACCCAGATCAGCGAACCCAGTGAAAGGAGAAGAAGAAGAAGAAAAAAAAAAGGGAAGAACACTAGGGAGATCAAACCTAGGAGAAGAAAGGAAAAAAAAAGGAAGAACAGGGGAGACCGAACCTAGAAGAAAAAAGGAAAAAAAAAAAAAAAAAAAGAACACCAAGGAGACTGAACCCAGCACCGGGGAGACCGAACCCAGGAGAAGAAAGGGAAAAAAAAAAAAAAAGGAAGAACAGGGGAGACCGAACTCAGGAGAAGAAAGGAAAAAAGAAAAAGAAAGAAAAGGAAGAGTTGTTTTGGTCAAAAGGTGTGGCTGAGTTATGATTAGTGGGTCCCTCGTGTGTGTTTAATTACCAAAATGCTATTGAGTTATGAGTTATGGAAACTGAAAATAGTCAAAATGTGTTTTCAGTTTCCATAACTCATAACTCAAAAATCAGAGAATTGAGTGATGGAAACAGACAAATGCTGCAGCCAAACGGACTTTTTGCTATGGGTCCCACCATTTTTGAGAATTGAGTTATGGAAATAGAGAATTGAGTTGCGGAAACAGGCCAACCAAACAGCCTCTTAATCTTTATTTGAAAAATGTAATTTCGGTTTCTGGGTTTCTTTGTTTTCTTTGCCCTTTATTCAATTTTTGCTTCTTTTAAAAAAATAGTTCTACTAATTTTGTATTGAGTATAATATGCAAGGTCAGTTTTCATCTTCCAATTTCTTTTTTTCCCCCCACCAAATGGAAGGAAAGTTCCAGTTTTAAATATTTTTATTTTGTTGTAATTGTTGATGTTTCTACAGGTGGCTCTATACCAATGTCTTGAAGGGGTGTCATAGCTATATTTTTATTTTTATTTATTTTTATGGGTGTTCCATTATTGGGTTGAATTTATAGATTGAATGGTTTTTATATATTTATATATTTTTATTTGTTTCATCCCTGTCAATGTTGGGCATGGATCATCGATCTGGTGAGGTGTTTTACTAGTACGTAGACATTTCATTGGAAGAAATTTGAAAATAATGCCTCACTGTGTGAATTTTGTCTAACAAAATTTAAAACTCTATTATGTGATCAAAACCTACCTAAACATTCTTTATACAAACAAACGATAATAGTGTAAACAAACTGATGAGATCAATATTAAAACTAAGAACAAATAAACATCTTTTTGTTAAGTTTTTCTTGATAATAATTTTACAGTAAAAATGGAATCTAAGGCCACAATAACAGGACAAAATGGGCTTTTGCCCTTTTCAACTAAACTAATTAGCCTTATGCCCTCATTCCCAAACTAAATAGGGAAATGCCCCTCTTTTAAAACTCGATTTTTGATAAATCGAGTTAGGTCCTATAGCGGTGTTTTTAAGGACCTATAGTGACGTTTTCAAGACCTATAGTGGCGTTTTATAACTTGATTTATATGAAATCGAGTTATAGGTAAAAAAAATTAAAAAAAATTGCCTATAACTCGATTTAATGGAAGTCGAGTTAAAAAACGTCACTATAGGTCTTGAAAACGTCACTATAGGTCCTTAAAAACGTCGCTATAGGGCTCCAGATTTTTTTTTTTTTTTTATAACTCGATTTATCAAAAATCGAGTTTTAAAAGAGGGGCATTTCCCTATTTAGCTTGGGAAGGAGGGCATAAGGCTAATTAATTTGGTTGAAAAGGGCAAAAGCCCATTTTGTCCCACAATAACATAACAAAGAATAAAACACCATTTAAATAGTAAGGACTATTTTAGTGCGTGTTAAAAAAAATCTCTCTATATATAAACTATATAGCATTCCATCGTATTGTGCTTATTTCTTATAAGTCATATGACTCATATCACAATTTCTCATAATCAAAATTTCACTTTTAATACTATTATAAAATGATCTTGGTAACTAGATTACATTACCTTATTGTTAAACCCACATAAAAGAATCAAATTATAACAAGCTTAAAACCAAATTGTAAATGATGGGATAGTGAAAATTATCTTATCTCATGTTCGTCCATATGGATCATTCATGGACCTTCAGCCAAATGTTCAAGGTAGATTGTCTATGAGCAAAAGAGTCGTCTGGCAAAGCACATGGACGACCACATAACACTTGGGAAATCCTCAAGTAGACTCGCTCATGTGTGTGGAGGATTTGAGCCATAAAATCTTGGAGTGGTTTCTCAACCCATATTCATCGCCATAAATTCCTCATAAGTACTTAACTTCCACCAACAGTTGTAACTTCTATAGCCGTTGTGGAATTTATGTCTGAATTCACTGATTTTCACAAATTCGAGGGAAGTTACTAAATCAATAACCGCTTCAAGGTTCTCTATATAAAGACCGGTCTGTATCAAACCAAAGTAAGTTTTTTCCTGACATTACTCCCCGAAAGTTGGAATTTGATTTTCAAGAGAGAAACTAACTTTATCATCAGAGGGGACTTGGCTGGTCTACCCCGGTCGCCTTTTGATAGTGTGTTCATCCTTGCAGGCCTTCGCAACAATTATTAGCCCATCAAAACCGGAGCATTCAGCCTACTGATTCTATACAGCATCAGTAAAAATTTATTTAAATAAAATTATAGAGTTTAACTTAATAACAATATCAAATTTTGGAGTTTATTATATAATTATTTTTCCCTTTTTCCTTATACACTACTTTTTTAATGAAGAATAATAGATTATTTTATAAAAAAAAAAAAATTAAGATCTCCTATTATCATTGTTTTATCACTTGTAAAAGGTAACCGTATTTTTCTTGTATTTTGTAATATTTTCCTCACCGATTAAATTTCTCACTTCTTTACTTTAATTCCCTTTTTTTTCTTAACCTTAATGCATTTTGACGTATAGAAATGATAATACGTATTAATTATAAATTTATAATACAAGAGTGTTTCTCAAAAAAAAAAAAAAAATGCATACACACACACATACATACACATATATATATATAGTTAGGTTCAAGTTATACCTAGTGTAACTCTAAGTAGTGTTACACATACACCACCTAATAATTTATTATTAAATTCATATTTTAAGAATCCCACTGTTGAATTACATGTTCTCTAGGTGCTTAACGTGCATGCTAATTTTCATGCCAATCGGATGTTATTTAGCATATGATCCATAAACTCATTTTTTATGTATTATTTTAAACTACAAAGACTTAAATTTAAACAAGTGATTGATATCATGACTATTGATCTTTGATCACCATGACTTTTTGCAAGCACGAAGAGTATATGAATATAATGTAATCCAACGATAGATTTGTCAAATATATATCGAGTGGTGTAATATTACTTAGAGTTACACCTAGTGTAACTCTAAGCAATATTACATCACCCAATAACTTGTCATAGAATTCATATTTTAAAAATCCCACCGTTGAATTATATGTTCTATATATTCTTAACATTTATGCCAATTTTTATGTCAATTGGATATTATTTACCATTTAATCCATAAACTCATTTTTTATGCATTATTTTAAATTACAAAAACTTGAATTTAAACAATTGATCGATAACATGACTATTAATTTTTGAATACTTTGAAATTTTACAAGCATGGAGAATATACAAAGATAATGTAATCTAACGGTGGATTTGTCCAAATTTACATTCAATTAAAAAATATTGAGTGATGTAATATTACTTAGAGTTACATTATATGTAACTTAAACCCAACTCATATATATAATATGAAAGAAATATATCAATAAAAAATAGATAAAGAAAGTAAGAAATGTATAAAATAAAAAAATGAAATCTTTTTTTTAAGAAAGAAAATAAAAAAGGAAACTTAAAAAGGCAAAGATAAACGATTATTTTTATTTTTTATCTTTTATTTTTTTGTGAAGGGGGACACTGTTTGATTTGGTGCTAAACCCAACCCTGCAATCATTCACCCTCTCACCCCACATGCTTGTTCGAGTCTTCAAGGCTTGTAAATGTGCAAAGTAATCATGATTTAAAAAATACGAAACGTGCCGGTAGAGTTGTATTTCACTCTTACCAAAAGTTTCTAATTTATATACTATTTTGTAAAGCTAGGTGTCTAAAAGATTCTAACATACACTCTTTAATATATTTTTTTACTTAGCGTGGTAAATGAAATAAGAGGTAATGGTCAATTGGTCACCTTCTCTCTCTCTCTCCCTTTTTTTTTTTTTGGTAATTCACACTTAGCAATCAATTGTATCCCTATCATCTTCTATATTCATTTTCTTGAGAAGATTTCATCTTCTAAACTTAATAACAATAAATACATATTTAAAAAAAAAAAAATTAAAAGAAGAAAGGTAGATTCTAGTTAACTCAACTGGTAAAGTCTTTGATGGTTGAATAAGAGATTTGGAATTCAATTTCCGCCTACACTAAAAAACTGATTGGTGTCTTGGTCTGATGATAAAGAGCTATCATTAGGAGCGAACGTCATAAGTTGAAACATTCTAAAAAAGAAAATAGAAGAAGAAGAAAGAAATACTAGTGATTTCATTATTCCTCAATGCAATTATATTTGTGCTTACATTTGGCAATATTACACTTAATGCATAGTCAATACTCAATATCACCTTCTATTTTAATAATCAAGTTCTTTAGAACCCTATTCCCCATTCTATTTTAATAATTAACAGTGTGTGAGTGTTTGTTTCTTAAAGAACAAAAAGAATAGTTCGTCTCTTTAGTGGCAATTAGATTACAGTTGTATCATGTAAGTATGAGTATCATGTTAACATGTGAATATATGAGGTGACTTGATACTTACAAGTACTTAAATCTATCTTTTTTTTTTTTTTTTTTTTTTTTTTGGGAAGATTAAATCTATCTTATATATTTACAAACTTTATTTACTTGTTTCTATCAATATCAGTGTCTACTTTTCTATACTTCTAAAATCATCCTTATTGTCTAATTGAAAGTGACGCAATAAAATGACAAATTAAGAATATAAAAGTAAATTGAAACTTTTAAATTCCCGTCGAAGTTCTACTCCCACTATAAACTCCACACACGCTCACATTAAAAAGGCACATATTCATAATTAAAGATTAAATAAATAAAAATGTAAAAAGAGTAAGAGAAAAAGTTTAAATCCTATTAAATCAGGAAACACATTTATATCTATACTATTTATAAAAGTTTTTAAATTGGACTTTAATGAGATTTAAAAATATTATTATTAATGAAGGGTAACTTCTTTTAGAAATAAGATTATAAATATCAAATAACAAATTTCATTTTGAATTTAAAAAAAAAAAAGACTCCTAAAATTTAGGATTTTTTTTTGTCACATTTATCCTTTTATTCCCTTAAATTTAGCATTTTTTAATTCATTTTTCATTCTAATAAAAGTAAAACACCCCAATTTAAAAAATTGAAAACTAAGAAAACTCCTAAAATTTAACCTTCTTTCACCTCCTGTTCATCTTATTTTTCCTACCCAAATTTTTCTTTATATTACTACACTATTTTCAAATACACGTTCAAAAAAGAAATTACAATTACTTCTTTAAGGCTAGTATAAACTATAACTACTCCTTCAACTTGTGTTTAAAACTTTAAAATGTTATATTTTTTAAGGATAAATTACTTAAAAAGTCTTCGAGTTTAACCATCTTTCAGATTAGGTCCTAGATTATTATTATTTTTTTAATGAAACTCCTAACTTTATGAAACAATTTCAAGTTGAACCATTCGTCTATTTTTGTTATTTATTTTCGTTATTATTTTATGAGTAGTACTAGAGCACAGATAAAAAGAAAACTATTGATGAAATTTTGTACGTCACCTCAGTAATCAACTTCAAATTTTCAATTATCACGTTTTAAGCATGATCGAACCTTTCTCTATCTGTACCATATTTTATCACTCTACCTTCTTTAGTCAATACCTATTAAATTGATTTTTTTTTAAAAAAAATTTTATTTAGAGAGTTTCAACCAAATACGGAGTCAGGACATGGAGTTAGGAGGTAAAAGTATTAATATTTTTTTTTTGAAACTCCAAATAAGCGTTCATTTAGAAAATTAGTTTTTTTTTTTTTTTTTGAGTGTCTTGCTCTTTAGCCGCTTAGACCCTCTCTCTCTCTCTCTCTCTCTCTCTCGGATGTAATGTAGGACACAATTTACTATTTAATTATTGTAATTTATTATTTTTGGTATTTTATGTAAAAAAAACGTTATTTTAGGTTTAGATGATTTATTTTCTTGTTTTTAGGTGCATTTAATGCTTTTTAGGTCAAATTTGGTTCCTGTTATGGTTAGGTATCAATTAGGAGTTATTTTAGATTATATTTTCTTGTATGTCAAGTTTTAAGGAGCCCTTAAATAGGCCTCTAAGTCTGTAAACGTTTTTCATAGTTTATTATTAATAAAAATTCAGACTTATGTCTATTGTGTTCTCTGGTAGATTTCATACCTATCACCTTGTGGATTCAAGGAACCCCTCGTGGATTCGAGGTTTACTACCCAGAAACTAACAGTTTAGTTTCTGTCCATCAAAGAGAGCATCGTGTGTGTTTCTCTTCAGGCTTCCGTGACATCAATTGGTATCAGAGCCTTGACTTACCCTGGTCTGATTGCTAACCGACGAGACGGTAACCACTACCACAACAACGACGAATAACTTAGCGAGTATTACGTGACGTACAACAAGCACTCACAAATATCTATGCTAGGATGGCACCGTTGAAGAATGGAAACAATAGGGACAACTGCAACGGAGACATAACTCACAGGCAACCTATTAGTAAGCAAATTTCATATAGACCTTATAAGAGAATTGCAAGTTTTAATGGTTATTTTTTAAAAGAAGATTTTCTTGATTGGTTACTTGATCTAGAGGATTTATTTGACTATGAGAATATTTGTTATGAGAGAAAAGTTGGACTTGCTTTGTATAAACTTAGTAAGTATGCCTTACGTTGGTGGGAACAAGTACAATTTGATAGAATTCAACAAGGTAAAGATAAAATTCGATCGTGGCCAAGGATGAAAAAAAATGCTTGCTATCAAATTTTATCCTTTGGATTGTGAAGAAATCTTGTCGTATACAATACAAGATTATTATTGGCCAAGAAGTTTATACTTGAATTATTTTGAAGAGCAAAATATTCCACCGTTAAAGGAAGAATTATATGTTAAAGAAAATATTGTTCTTGAAGAATATGGAGAAGTCAAAGAAGAAAATATAGATATTTCTGAGGAAATTAATGAAGGCCTTATTATAGAAGAAGAACCTAAAATCAAGATTATGGAGGAGATTAATGAGGACCCCATAATAGAAAAAGATCTTGAGGTTGAGATAGTAGAGACCATTAAAGAAGAAATTATAGAGGAAGTTGTCAACGATTTCGATGAAATCAAGTTAGATGATTGCAACATTCAAACTCCTATTATTTTATTGGAAGACACCGAAACAAAGTTTATTGATTTTATTGGGGTGGAAAGATTTGATTTGATTATTGACTCTTATTTGATGAATATTGTCAATTACATGAAGATCAAGTTGCCCAATTAATGACTTTCAAGTTTGGCAAGAAGACAAAGAAGATGAAGTATTCAACATATTTGTTCTCTTGGCATGGGAGATTCCAGATTTCAAAGATGAACTCGAGGACGAGTTTGTTTCAAGTGGAGGGGTCTGATATAGGACACAATTTACTATTTAATTATTGTAATTTATTATTTTTCGTATTTTTATGTAAAAAAACGTTATTTTAGGTTTTGATAATTTATTTCCTTGTTTTTAGGTGCATTTAATGCTTTTTAGGTCAAATTTGGTTCCTGTTATGGTTAGGTATCAATTAGGAGTTATTTTAGATTATATTTTCTTGTATGTCAAGTTTTAAGGAGCCCTTAAATAGGCCTCTAAGTCTGTAAACGTTTTTCATAGTTTATTATTAATAAAAATTCAGACTTGTGTCTATTGTGTTCTTTGGTAAATTCCAGACCTATTACCTTGTGGATTCAAGGAACCCCTCGTGGATTCGAGGTTTACTACCCAGAAACTAACAGTTTAGTTTCTGTCCATCAAAGAGAGCATCTTGTGTGTTTCTCTTCAAGCTTCCACGACATCAGGATGTCTTGCGTGTTGTTAGATGTGTGTGGGTGTTCACTTAAGAGAAAGTATTTGGTATCAAATGATACCATGTTAGCGGTATTAAAATCCAATAAGTGTGAAATATGTCAGCAAAAAATAACTACCCCAGTAACAAATGAAAGACATATGTTAATGGATAATTATTTTTACACACATGTTATTCATTTATTGAGTTTTGATACGGATGATATGATATTATTTAATACAAAACACTTTCTTGTTCGCTTTGACTAGTTAGAATTGGCTTTGGAATTTTTTATTTTATTTTTTGTTTGTGTCTTGCGTTGGTTTGTTTTGGATTGTTGTTTGGGCTTAAGTTGCTATTGGCAAATTTTGTTGTTGGTCTTGTTAAATTTATTTTAGAATTTAGATCAATAAAATTTTTTATAGCTTTTAAAATGATCAATAATATTGTTGAAGGGGCAAAGTGCAAATTTATTGAAACAAATTGCTAAAATTAATACATATTATATATATATGTGTGTGTGTGTGTGTGTGGCAAAGTGCAAATTTATTGAAGCAAATTGCTAAAATTAATACATATTATATATATGTGTGTGTGTGTGTGTGTGTGTGTACACACACACACACACACACACACACACATATATATACACTAAAAAAAATTGAAAAAAAATGTGGGGGCAGTGGCCCCCCATGTAAAACTATAGCTTTGTCACTAATTTTAATCTATAGCATCTGTTTCTGATGATTATTTATTAGAAGGCTAAGACACCAATTGGTTTTTAATGTAGGCAAGAATTGAACCCTAGATATCTTATTGAATCATTAGAGACTTTACCAGTTGAACTAATTGGAACCCACCTATCAAATTGATTTACAAACAAACTCTAAATGAAACACAAAGTTTAATAATTGATTTTTATTTGTTATGTGCTTCGATGTTGTCTAAAATAATATAATATAATTGAATAATATAGATGAGTAGAAGTTTCATATTAAAAAAAAGAAATTTGATAGCTTAATTGAAAATTTTCATTGTAACGATTGAATTATTAAAAGAAAGAAGAAGATGTTTTCATTTAAATTATGAATACTTTTTTTTTTGGGATATTAAAACCAGTCTGGATTTTCGTAATATTGCAACATATATTAAAAATAAAAATTAACATCATATTTTGATATACTTAAAAAATAAATATGAATTAAATAAAATACTTGTATCTTGTTTAATATAATTTCTTAATCCTTCATTGAACTTTTCTTCATTTTTTTTTTTAATTTGATATTGGGTAAAATGAAAAAGAAAAAAAAAAGAATTTGATTCACAGCATCAGCAAAAGTTCTAAAGTTTTGAGCCTCCAAGTTATGCCTATGCACTTGAGGAAAAAAATTTGGATGACCAGTTCCACCTACATATTGGGAAGGATTCAACATCTTCCTAAGTTCAAGGCCAAAAGCCCTCCAATCATTTTTCTCTTTGCCTTCGGGGATAATAATCGACCTCCTAGACCCACCAACTTTGAGTTCAGTCAAAAGAAAGAACTGACCAAAAGAATTGGTGCTCCGTTGGAGAGTATATGCAATGTCACTGTCTCTGAATGTGAAAAACTGTTTGGAATTTACCCCAACAACAATGTGTTCAATATTATTCATCAACCATTGTGCTACATTCTTGCCCATAAAGATTGATCTCATGAAGTATTTGCCCCTCTCGAGAATCCGTAGCAAGAAATAACATCTCCCTTCCTCTACAACTAATTGAAAAAACTTGGATTCAATGAAAAAACTGCGAAATCCCCCCATGGAAAAACCCCACTGCTAAGCCTTTAGATCACAACTATTTTTCTTCTTGCCTACTGACTCAGATTCAAACCATGTTGAATATTTTTCGTCAAATTAAATTGGGAGACAGTGGAGATAGCTCTAGTGATCAGATGCTTGCTTATTTTAGTGGAACTCTTTCTGATTGGTCTCGAGCGTGGGGACTCACATCTAGTGATTCCCTCCCTTCTTTTCTTTGCTCCCTTTTTCTTTTGTAATTTTTCTGTTGTTTGGTTTTCTTTTATGTTTTTCTTTGTTTTCCTATTCTTGTTTTTCCTAGGTTTACTCTTTGTTCTTCATGCATAGAGTAGCTTTTCGTATATATATATATATATATATATCATTCTTACTTATCCAAAAAAAAAAAAAGTGAAAAAAATGGAATGTAAAAATATTGATAAATTGAGATTTAGTGGAAAATAAAATGTGAAAGGAAAGGAAACCATCTTTTGATTCCTAAGGTAGACATTTCCTTGTTTTTAATTAAAAGAAAGAAGAAAAGGAGCATTTGAAGTATCCTTTTTACCAAAAAAAAAAAAGAAAAAAAGAAAAAGGGAAGAATATAATATTAATAGGTAATCTCAAATTGGGTTGGGTCATGGGTGCTCAAAAAACATTATTCGCAGAATCAAATACCGAATAATACTAGAAAAATCAAAATAGCGACGGCTTTTGTTTCTTTTATCAATCAACGCATGGTATTCAATATATACGAAAACAGTCATTTGTTAAACGACAACTGTTTTTGATTTTCTTCCCAAAAAAAAAAAAAAAAAAAAACAAATAACACACCAAAAACAGTACGTAATCACCTTCTTTTTTGCTTTTCCTTAATAAGAACGTAACCCCCACGCGCTCTCTGTGTTTCTCCCTTTTAAATTAATATAAATGCTCTCTCATCTCTCTGCAGCTTATTATGCGCCTCGGATTTTGCCAACAATTGCCGCGTCTTTTGCTTTTACTTATATTCCACTTTCATTTCATACGTTTAGGTCTGTTTGATAGGGTTGTTAAATAATTTATTTTTAAATTTTTAAATAATATTATACATATTTTTATATATTTTTTTATTTATATGTATTTCAAAAAATTACAAATAATATTAATTAAACTCCTCTGCTAAACAAACTCCTAAAATCACGAATAATGATTATCACAATTTTAAGTATACTCATGATGATGATTTCAAAAGAGTATGTAAATAGCTAGTGTGTAATAAAAGTTTTCTTATCCTGACTTGGTAAAAAGGTGGATTTAATTTATAAATCTAGTGTATCTCTTAAGGATTTTTTTATTTTTTTTAGACAAGACTTTAAAATTTGTTTGGTTAGGGGGATAAAAAATTGTGAGGAAATAAAATGGGAAGGGGATGAACAAATTGGGGGATAGAAAAAATTTTAGTTTTTTCTCGTGTTGCTTGATTAGAGGAGTGAAAAAATGGAATGATAAACAACTATTTTGTTTGGTTGAAAAAAAAAAAAAGAAGATAAAAAATGTAAATTATATAAATTTATCCTCATGTTCTTAATAAATAATATTTTTTTTTATAAAAAAAATCTTATTAGAAAAAAAAAGCAAAATTGAGGTATAAAGAATAAAGGCAAACATTTAACTTAAAATGGAAAAAAGAATAAGAGAAATCAAGTTAATATACTAATAGTAATGTGGTGGAGGACTGGGACTAGATGGATAATTCCATCACCACTTCTCTTTTCTTCTCATTTTCTCTTCATTTTGGGGTGTTAAATTTTGATAGGTTTTTAGAGAACACGGTTGGGCCTTATCATTTTTTCCTTCTTATTTTCTCCCAACCAAACACACCTTTTTAGTTTACTTTCCCACATTTTCTATCTACCTGGTTTTCACCCCCAACCAAACACGCCCTCATAGACAATGCATAAAATTGAAAAATAATGCATTATTATCGTGTTCTCTCTAGTGTTCAAAATAAGTAGAGGAAAGCCAAACCCTCCTTACCATATTTGTGCATTCGTAAATGGCAGATCTTTTACTGTCAAGCGAGTGATGCCACGCACTATCATGACGAGTGAGTTATGAACTGTCATTAATAGGAATCGGCCAAGCTTTAATGACGGAGCCAAAGATATAGAGCACACAAAGACGGTAGTAGCTGATAAAACCATCTCTCTCGCTCTCTCAATCCCGTGGAGAATATCGGAATACCAGTTCACCACGACTGGGACCAGTCTCAAAGCCACTTGATTTTGGTCCAAGTGTTTTTGTTTTTTTGTATATTAATAATGCCGGAAGAGATAGCCTATATCAGAGACCGAATGGCTGCAAAATAACCACAAACAATTCTCTCTCTCTCTCGCTCTCGCGTCCCAATGAACACATTTCTCGGGAAGTGGTGGATGGCTCTCTGCATTAAGTTGAGTCACTCGAGGTAGGTAAGCTAACAAAAATGAATGGCTCTGCTTGTTTGGTTTTGGGAACGAAGGGTAGTCAAGTCATTGGGTTTTGCATGGCCTAGTTTTGTGAACATAAATGTGTTGTTCTTTTTGATAATCACATGAATGTGCTGTTCTCTAGTAAGTAGTAACCCTTATTGTCTTCTTCAAATTAAAAGTCCCCAACTTTTAGATGCTGTCACTTCATTTTTATGAGCTTGATTTAATTTCTCATCTTAATTCCATTTTTAATGATTTGTAAACAAGTTTCAGAATTTTTTTTTTTTTTTTGGGGGTTAAACGGATATTGAATAAAACAAACCAGCTGGTCCTCTGGACCACAGTTGCGGCTGAAAGCCTATAATAATACAGTCCATTAACATCACACCTAAGTAAATCAGTAATTTAACATCATTGCACATCTTTGGTACAGTGATCGTTTTACAAGTATAAATACTTGTAGAGTGGAGATAAGGGTTGAAGTTTAAACATATATACACTTAGGTTGAAGTTTAAACATATATACACTTAGATTATGTTAGTATAAAAATTCTATCTTATATTAAAAAAAAAATCAGAAATTTCAATAGTTGGGAAAGTATCAATCACAACAAAATCTTCCTGTAAGGAACATCCCATCTTGGCAAGGGTATGGGCACATTAATTTGCTTTCCTGAACACACGAGCCACTCTGACTTGAGGAAATCTGCTGTGGAGCAATCTGCAATCATGAAGCAAAGGGTCTACCAGAATTTTAATTAGTTATTGCTGTTTCTTTTGTTATATATATAAAATTTGTTTAATGTAAAATGAATGAATTATACAGCCATAATTATTGTTAATGGTCTTGATCAGATCAGGACGTTTTAGCTTTTTTGACCATTATCTAATTATTGTTTCGCTATTCTTTGTTTTTCATCAGAATTAAGTATTCTTTGTTCTATTTTATAATATACGCATGCCCTTTTACTGAAAATAAAAGATAAAAACTCAACTGATGCATTTTGGTGTTGTCTAAAAAAGACATTCAAGTTCATACCTCCCCTCTCCAACAATGGAATTAAAAAAAAAAAAAACAATATTCTTGATACTCACATGTTATCTCTGAGTTTCTTTCACAACTTTACGGCCAATGACTGCAGAATAAAGACAAACCAATTTCTCTCTGTAGTTGCTGTTTGCACAGACTTTTTTTTTTTTTTTCATTTACTGTGGGATTTTTGTTTTTGTTTTAATGTAACATTTTTTTTTAATGTGAAATGAATCCTTGCAAATTTTACTGTCATCATCGCTGACGGACTTTTATTACCATACTATCTAAATATTGTTGCTTTTTCTTTCTTGTACGCTACGGTTAACATTTATCTTATATCCATATTTATTTTGTTATATTGTTGTTAAATAATCTTAAAGAAAGAAACGTGAAATGAGATTCATAAATAATTTTATTAAAAGAAGACTTTATAATTAAAAAAATGGGCTATGGAGTTTAATTTATTGGTATGTTTGAAAATGGCAAAGATGTTGAATATTCAAAAATGTCTGCAACTTTGAGTAGCTATAAAAGGCATTGCAGAATTTGCAGAATTACTATTTATACATTTAAAAATTATTTTGTTACAGTATTTTTAATTTTCAGTTTTCAGTTTCAGCAACAATAAATTCAATCCAAATGGATCCGTTGAATTATGTTAGGGACACAATTTTTGACAAAATTTTATGCTATAACTTGTTATATAGTAAATTGTAATTAGGATGAGTATATGAGTGGGTCATATAAAGACACGCCATTACTAATCACAACTCGACACAAAATTGTGCCAGAAGTTGAGTGCTAGCATAATTCTATTGCCACTCAGCCGACTCTTTTTGCCTTCTTGTTCTCTCTCAATCAGCTTGAGAAGACTATGAAATTCAAAAGTCAAAGTACTATCGTATTCCCGTGAGGCTGTAGCTGTTTTGGCGGGCTTCTGCCTCCACAAGCTTTCTTCTTGTTATGTCATCATTATCACTACGTTGTTTTTTCTCTGTTCCATTTCGTACCTGTAATCATATATTTGTGCCTTCTGACTCGGATTTTGAACTTCATTTTGGTTAGTATCTAGTGGTGATTTTAATTTTTTTTAGTTTAGGAAATCATAGTACAAGTCTTGGTCAATATTTCATTATTTTGTAGTATTCTTACTGTTTTTCCTGTTCTGTTTCAGGGAGTGAGAGCAAGAAGATTGATTAAATCCACCATAAAAGAGTGATCTTGTAGTCTTTTTTCACTTGAAGTTTGTTAACATGTCCTCTGCAACTTGGATCACATCTGTCTCATGCTTAAGCCCTGTGATTCAATCCTCAGAGGGCACCACTATTTCACTCATTGTCCAATGGATAAGATTCATTTTCCTCTCACCATGTCCTCAAAGAACTCTGTTATCTTCAGTTGACCTTCTGTTCTTGGCCACCCTCCTGTTATTTGCAGTAAAAAAGCTCTATTCAAAATTCACCTCCAATGGCCACCCCAACTTCGATCTTAACAAGGCATTCCTTGGAAGCAACAGGGCTTCTCTTAGAACTAACCTGTGGTTTAAGGTCTCTCTGATTGTTAGTGTTGTGTTAGCCATTGGATACACTGTTATATGTATTTTAGCATTTAGTGCAAGTACCCAATTGCCGTGGAAGATAGTTGATGGATTATTTTGGTTAGTCCAAGCCATAACTCATGCAGTGATCACAATCTTAATCATCCATGAAAAAAGATTTCAATCTGTTACTCATCCTTTGTCACTTAGAATTTATTGGGTTTTAAACTTCTTCATCATTTCCTTGTTTATGGCGTCTGGGATTATTCGTTTGATCTCTTTAGAAGAATCCCAGCCCCAAGACCCCAACTTGACATTGGATGACATAGTTTCTATAGTTTCTTTTCCATTCTCCATGTTTCTCCTTTTTGTTGCATTTAAAGGATCTAATGGGATTACAGTGAGTAGAGAAAGTGAATCAGTTATGGATGTAGAAACCAATTTATATGAACCACTTTTGAGCAAATCAAATGTGACTGGCTTTGCTTCAGCTTCCATAATATCTAAGGCCTTCTGGCTTTGGATGAATCCCCTGCTGAGTAAAGGTTACAAATCCCCTCTCAAGATTGATGAAATCCCATCCCTTTCACCGGGACATAGAGCTGAAAGAATGTCAGCGTTGTTTGAAATGAATTGGCCAAAACCTCATGAAAAATCAAATCACCCAGTTCGAACAACATTGTTCCGGTGCTTTTGGAAGGAATTTGCCTTAACTGCCTCCCTTGCAATTGTGCGGCTTTGTGTCATGTATGTAGGGCCTGTTCTTATACAAAGTTTCGTCGATTTCACTGCCGGGAAGAGAAGCTCACCCTTTGAAGGATACTACCTTGTATTGACTCTCCTCTGTGCAAAATTTGTTGAAATTTTAACCACTCATCAATTTAACTTCAACTCCCAAAAGCTTGGAATGCTTATTCGATGTACTCTAATCACTTCTTTGTATAAGAAGGGACTGAAGTTGACATGTTCTGCTCGGCAGGCTCATGGGGTTGGGCAGATAGTGAATTACATGGCCGTTGATGCTCAGCAACTCTCTGAAATGATGCTACAGCTACATAATATATGGTTGACACCATTGCAAGTTTCTGTGGCCTTAGTCCTCCTATATAACTATCTTGGCCCCTCAGTGCTCACAGCAATTGCAGGACTTTTTGGAATTTTAGTATTCATTATAATGGGTACTCGGAGGAACAACAGGTTCCAGTTCAATGTGATGAAAAATCGTGATGCAAGAATGAAGGCGACAAATGAGATGCTTAATTACATGCGAGTGATAAAGTTCCAGGCATGGGAGGAACAATTCAACAAGAGAATTCAAGCTTGTCGTGAATCAGAGTTTGGATGGCTTACCAAGTTCATGTACTCAGTTTCTGCCAATATTGTTGTGATGTGGTCCACCCCTTTATTGATATCAACTCTCACATTTGCTACTGCAGCATTCTTGGGAGTTCCACTTGATGCCGGAACAGTGTTCACAGCCACAACAATCTTTAAAGTCTTGCAGGAACCAATCAGGACCTTTCCCCAGTCAATGATCTCACTTTCACAAGCAATGATTTCACTTGGCAGGTTGGATAAGTACATGTCAAGTAGGGAATTGTTGGGCGATTCAGTGGAAAGAGAGGAGGAATGTGATGGTAGAATTGCTGTAGAGGTTAAAGATGGGGTGTTTAGTTGGGATGATGAAAATGGAGAGGAGGCATTGAAAAATATAAATTTGGAGATCAACAAAGGCGAAATTACTGCTATTGTTGGGACTGTGGGATCTGGAAAGTCTTCCCTACTAGCCGCAATTCTTGGCGAGATGCACAAAATAACAGGAAAGGTATGGATTCTAATGAAGAAATTGTGGGAGTTATCTTTTAAATTTTACCATGAATGAAGGCTTTGTGCTTGAGTTTCTTTGAAGAAAATATTTTGGTTATCATAATTGCTAATCTATGTTATGTGTTTGCATTGTATCCTGTAAACATGATCTGCATATTGCATTAAAGATTTAAAACAATTTTGCACCTTTTTGAGATATTTACATGGCAGGATCATTATCAAACACAACTAATTGAGACCTTCAAATTGGTGAATTGATAGAATTTAATGAGTTACAAACCTTTCTGTTTTTCCTAACAGGTCAGAGTTTGTGGAACAACTGCCTATGTTGCTCAAACATCATGGATTCAAAATGGCACCATTCAAGAGAACATCCTATTTGGTTTGCCAATGGACAGGGAGAGATACAGCGAAGTCATTAGGGTTTGTTGCTTGGAAAAAGACTTGGAAATGATGGAGTATGGAGATCAAACTGAGATTGGAGAGCGTGGAATCAATTTAAGTGGTGGGCAGAAGCAGCGGATACAACTTGCAAGGGCTGTATATCAGGATTGTGATATTTATCTTCTTGATGATGTCTTTAGTGCGGTTGATGCACATACTGGCTCAGAAATATTTAAGGTCACATTATTTTTTACTTCCTCTGTATTTTGGACATGCCATGGAAACAAAATAATTCATCTTTTACTCCATCATGATTGGACAAAATAGTTTGTCAATTGTCATTTGATTCAGAGTTAGCACATTGTAAAACATAACTTTTATTTTACATAGAATGCCAAACAATCTGTTTAATTTTGTCAGAACAGCCCTTTCATGTTTATTTTATATAATGCTGCTGCATGTTACTGTATATAAAGACACTGTACTGCTTGTTTAACTGGTGCTATTGTATAGAAAATGAATTTGCTTCTGCATTTTACTTACACTTCACAAGCTACTAATTTGACTTACATGTAGACATGGCTCTTTTGATCTCCCCAAGACCATTGTATCAGAAAGTTATTGTTTTTTACCAACTTATTTATGCGTTTTTACAGGAATGTGTGAGAGGAGCTCTTAGAGGCAAGACCATTATACTAGTAACTCACCAAGTTGATTTCTTGCATAATGTAGATCTTATCATGGTAAGTGTATTTTCCCCCCTTGCCATTTCTTCAATTACTTTTCTCACTCTCATGAACAAACACATACATGCATTTTTCATATTTTTATTTTAAGCACTTTATTTCCTTTGTAATTCCAGGTTATGAAAGATGGGATAATAGCTCAATCGGGAAGGTACAACTATCTACTGGATAGTGGCTTGGATTTCACAGCATTAGTAGCTGCCCATGACACATCCATGGAACTTGTAGAAATGGGCACCACAATGCCTAGAGATAATTCCCCCATACTGCCAAAATCACCTCAATCCTCTTCAAACCATGGGGAAGCCAATGGTGAAAACAACTCTTTAGACCAATCAAACAGTAATAAGGGAACTTCCAAGCTCATCAAAGAAGAGGAGAGAGAAACTGGCAAAGTGAGTTTGCATGTTTATAAACTTTATATCACTGAGGCTTTTGGGTGGTGGGGTGTCGCAGTAGTGCTGCTGCTATCTGTTTCGTGGCAAGGGTGTATAATGGCAGGTGATTATTGGCTGGCTTATGAAACTTCAGAAGAGCGTGCTATGTCATTCAACCCTTCTTTGTTTATTTCAGTCTATGCAATTATTGCTGTTGTCTCGTTTGTGTTGATACTGTTAAGGTCCTTCTCAGTTACCATTGTGGGGCTTAAGACAGCCCAAATTTTCTTCTCGCAAATTCTTCACTGTATCTTGCATGCCCCTATGTCATTTTTTGATACAACACCTTCGGGAAGAATTCTAAGTCGGGTAAGAACTTAAGGACCCATGTAAGGTGCTTCCTTTATGCATTTAAGTTTAAATTTTTGTATGATGGCAGATCCTACTCCTCTTGGGTGTAGATCACCAGTTCATTTAGGCAAAAAAGATTTGTGATCATGCTTTTCATATGAAGATTCTTAGACTGATGGAAATTTGTTTTATTTAATTTTCCCTCCTACAGGCATCAACTGATCAAACGAATGTTGACCTCTTTCTCCCCTTTTTTATGAGCATGACCGTTGCCATGTACATCACAGTGATCAGCATCTTCACTATCACTTGTCAGTATTCTTGGCCCACGGTATTCTTGTTGATTCCACTTGTGTGGCTGAATATCTGGTATCGGGTACGAGCTCTTGTTGTCTCTTATTCTTAACATTTATTGCTGTTGCTATTGTAATCTTATATTAAAGAGATAAAGCATACTTCCCATATGTTTCCATAGGTGGTCACTTGGTATAATTCCTTTAGCCAGAATCATCAAACTGAGTGGATGACCCAGGCAATGCATGCTATTTTCTATTCTGAAGGGTCTATATAACGCCCACAATATTCTATATTTGGAATTATTGCGAAAGTTGTAACTTCTGCTTTTTTCAACTGATCCAAATCAGAACAATAGGTCAAATTTTCAATATTCACCAAAATTTACAACTTTGAACCTTTGCATGGAAAATTTTAATGGGAATTCTTAAAACAATAACCATCAATTCATTTTTCTGACAGATAATTTGAATGGTAATCAAAACTCAATATAGCTGACTGAAATGAGATCACATAAACTTACATTAATAATTCTTACGTCTCGTGGTTCAGGGGTACTATCTTGCTACATCTCGTGAATTAACCCGCCTTGACTCGATCACAAAAGCTCCTGTTATCCATCATTTCTCAGAAAGCATCGCTGGAGTTATGACTATCCGCGCTTTTGGAAAGCAGGGTAGCTTTTCTCAGGAAAATGTTAAGCGTGTTAATGCTAATATTCGTATGGATTTCCACAACTATGGATCCAATGAATGGTTGGGTTTCCGTTTAGAACTGCTTGGGAGCTTCATCCTCTGCATTTCTACTATGTTCATGATCGTACTGCCAAGCAGTATTATAAGGCCAGGTATGAAAATTAAAGACAGAACAATTTTATAAGATATGTTTTTGGTGTCAAACACTTAATCAATGATCATTTGATTATATGAGATGTCTGACAATATATGCAAAGGAACATTGGCAATAGATTTCTCAAATTCAATATCTTGACACCTGTGGGATAATTGATGCCTTATGTAACATTCTTCTAGTTTTTCTAAATAACATTCTCATATGAACTCAAGATTCAAGGCCTGTGAATTGTCTCAATATTTTACGAGCTCTACATAACAAAAAAAATTAATTTATGACCTCTTCTCAATGACGAATGACTTCTTGTATAATACCATAAAAATTTTACCCTTCTCTTCTTCCTATTGGCTAAGACAATCAATTTCTACATGTTTAAAATACTTATTTTAAAAAAAAAAAAAATCCTTATTGTGGAAACTATTTAATTTTTTCTTACTTCATGCAGAAAATGTTGGTTTATCTCTCTCCTATGGATTGTCCCTGAACTCTGTGCTGTTCTGGGCCGTATATATGAGCTGCTTTGTGGAAAATCGAATGGTTTCTGTTGAGAGGATAAAACAGTTTACAAAAATTCCATCAGAAGCAGCTTGGGAAATTAAAGACCGCGTTGCTCCTTCAAATTGGCCTGCCCATGGCAATATTGACCTTAGAGACTTGCAGGTAACTGGCCTTCAACTAATTCTGTTTAAATCTTCTGACAAATTAAATCAAACTTAGCCAAGAGTTTTGTGGCTTGGTGGCACTGTCCTGTCTCCCCATTGGGTGAACCTGAGTTCATATCTCTCGCCTCCCTCACTTGAAAAGAAAAGAAAAAAAATCGAACTTCATGTCTTCAACTTCCTAAACTATTAAACCATGGCTAGAGTTTGGGGGAAAGGCCAATTAGATGGTTTGATGCTGAAATGGAAATCAAAATAAAAAAAGTTCACCAAATTTATTTCCTCTTATAAAACCAAACAGAACACTATGCTTGCAGCAATAGAGCAAGTTGATACTAGTGAATTACAACACCTTAAATTTTTGGCGTGCAGGTCAGATATCGTCCAAACACTCCTCTAGTTCTCAAAGGCATTACTCTAAGCATTCATGGGGGAGAGAAGATTGGGGTAGTTGGTCGAACAGGAAGTGGGAAGTCAACTTTGATCCAGGTTTTATTTAGGCTGGTGGAACCTTCAGGAGGGAGAATAATTATTGATGGCCTTGACATTTGCATGTTAGGGCTTCATGATCTTAGGTCTCGATTTGGTATAATTCCTCAAGAACCTGTTCTTTTTGAAGGAACAGTGAGAGCCAATGTTGATCCAACCGGACAGTATTCAGATGAAGAGATATGGAAGGTAAAGTTGCCAATCTTGTTTCCTGATTATAAACAAGAGTACTAGCTTAGACATGCCTATACCACCAAAACATGGTCATTTATATATTAAAGGTAACTCATTATAAATTTATGATTGATAGAATAGTATCCTTGGAAGAAATACAATAAAACTATTGGTGTGTATGCTTTTTGGACGTCATTTTTATATGTAGAAAATTTTGTTTAAAAATATATTTGTTTGAATTTGCTAAGAAATTATTATTTTTGTAGAGCCTTGAACGCTGCCAACTTAAGGATGTGGTGGCTGCAAAACCCGATAAACTTGATTCTTTAGGTATGTAGACCATTTTCTACAGTCTGCACTGGCAAAACTAATCTTAAACTTATCTTCTTGTCAACTGAATGTTTCCATAATTTTTTAAATTCATAGTGGTTGATAGCGGAGATAACTGGAGTGTGGGGCAAAGGCAGCTTCTCTGTTTGGGCAGGGTTATGCTAAAGCGCAGCAAAATTTTGTTTATGGATGAGGCCACTGCTTCTGTTGATTCACAGACTGATGCTGTTATTCAAAAGATCATCCGGGAGGACTTTGCAACCTGTACAATTATTAGCATTGCTCACAGAATACCCACAGTCATGGATTGTGATAGAGTTTTAGTTATAGATGCAGGTCTGTGCTTCTCTCTTGTTTTTCCATAAAATTCTTCATTTGCATTGCTGATGGGTGATTGTGACCTCATTTTAGTCTTAACACTGCACAAGAAAAAACTCTGGGTACAAGAACATAACCACAGCAAATTAGTATGGTCCTAGGCCAGAACTAAAATTTTTTAAACTTTTGGAAGGGTGAAAGTAAAGATGAGAATTTTATACTGAAAATCAAGTTTGATATTTTCTAGGATTTGCTTGATGATACTTTGACATTTCTTAGCAGTTAGCACATAATGCCCGTAGCTGATGTCCCTTTCTTTCCACTTTCTTGCAGGACGGGCAAAAGAATTTGATAAACCATCTCGCTTGCTTGAGTGGCCATCACTCTTTGGGGCATTGGTTCAAGAGTATGCCAACCGCTCATCTGGACTATAAGACAACCTGTCTGCTTTCCTATCATCACATTTTCTATACCAACTGCTGCTGGCTGCTGCTGGCTGCTGTTGGCTGCTGTTGACTAATTATCTGAGTACGACCATCTATCAAATACCATGACAGAATTCCTTACCGGGTGGCTGAAGAGTGGTACTTCTCATTAGCAAAATGGCTAAATAAGACTTGTCATTGATTCATTGGGTATTTGTATTGAGAAGCCCACTATTTGAAACACCTTCAAATTCTCTAATCTTGCATTTGAAAATTGAAATTTAGAAACATGTTAGTGTTATGATTCATGAATAGCCAATATAAGTGTTATACAAGATCCCTTTTGTCATAGAAATCTACTGATATATGAAATTGTAGTTTACTGCTTATATATAACTCCCTCAAAAGTGCTTCCAAAGTACAAGATGTTATTTTCTTAGGATACTTTCTTTTGTTTCTCCAAGCAAGGTCTAGAAGTGTCACTGAATCCAAAGAATTGGGTATGTAGAAGCAATGGCTACAATTTTTGTTTAAAATCTAAATTACACCTATAAGGATGCAATTTGAGTCATAAGCCCAAAAGGTAAAAGGATCTAAACCCAAAGAGCCCAATACAATGAATTTGTAGAGAGTGAGTTGGAAAACTAGGTTGTAGTGAGTTAGTAACAATTATAGTGGATTTAAATGACAATAAAGTAAAGATAGATTGATTTTATCCAAAGAAAGTCGTTCTTGGCCCAATTCGAGGAGATCAGTTCTTGTATATATCTTTTGAATTTGATTGTACAGTTCTTAGTACTATAATATCCTTCTCTCAATTCTCTAATCCCCTTTTCTTAGTGTCTTCTTCCTATTTTATACTATCTTTCTTCTTTCATCTTTACCCTCCACATGTAGATTAGATTGTTGGTGTTGATTCTTGTCCCATCAGCACCTTCTTGAAGTCTTTGGAGAGTAGTTGTAAAGTTAAAAATTACTGTTCATGTATCATTTCCTTATTAATGCGGCCAAAGAGTTAATTACAGAGTATATAATGCGGTGGTAGCAACTTTTTTTTAGATATTATATGACTTTCTTCTGTCCTATGCTTCTAGGATGTTTGTCCTTATCAACAGAATCTCCTAGAACGTTGCCCTGGATGACAAACTACATCGTTGATCCTCGGCTTTGCTCAGTCGATGAGGCATTCATCCTCGAACCATCCTCTTGGACTCTTATGACCAAACTCTACCTCTTCATTTACTAACACGAACTCCCATAACAGTAATCTACCCATCCTCGAATTACTTAATGTTCTCAGATTGGGCCCCCAACCCAATATATACATGAATACGTCCTACTATGCCTACCACCCCTACAACACCCTTTAAGTTTGAGTAAATTTAAAATTGCCATCAATATTTTTTTCCAAACTAACGCATGACATGGGTGATGCAATGTATATCCAAAATTTTAAAATAATTTCCACTTAAAAGTCAGATTAAGAAATTTGATAGGCAAGAGATTACAAATATACTATATATAGGGAGCACAAAGATGCATGAATTTTTGCCACATTTAGTAAATGATGGGATGGAATATGTATGGTATGAAATATGTACGTGTTTCATTTAGCTCAAAATTTAAAATAAAATAAAATAAAACAAAAACTTTGTCAAAATATGGTATGAAAAACAGAAAAATATCATAAATATTAAATGTTTGTAGGGTATATTACGAATTTGAACGAAAAATCCGGGACTAAAATATATTTATTTTTTTAAATTATATTTCAATATAGTATCGTACTTATATTACATTAATATAATTTTATATTTTGTTTTTATAAAAAGAAAAAAAATTAAAAAAATATTATTAAAAAGCAACTAATTAAGAATTTAATAAATTAAAAAAAATATTTTTCTTCAATTTTTAGTTGCATTTATAAGGAAAATTTATAACAAGTAAATGAAGGATGTGATGTTTTATATATTCTTTCATGCACTTACTTAGTCTAAAAAAGGAATATTTCTTATGTTATTACACTTTTAAATGATTTTGTTTGGTTTGTTTTAAATCCATTATATAGATTATATATGGCAATAGGATCTAGAAATTCAAATTATAAAAAAAAAAAAAAATTAATATACGGAAAAAAATTCAAGATTATAACTGATGATGCCAAAGTTGTCAGTTGGATCACTCGTCCAATTCGGATGTTTAGACGATCTTGTAGGATCTGCAAGATAAAAAAAGTTGATCGAAGAGACCATCAGGTTGTGCTCGGTGGAGGAGCCTCCGATACTTAAGTTAGTATTAACCCATATTTTTTATATTTAGATGGTGTTTTGTAGTAGCTTTTGATGTACCTTCACAAGTGAGACGGACTGTTCCTTTTATAAGTGATTTGGATAGCTGTTATACATAATTGGAGGTTATTATTACCCATGTGAAATAATCATTTTATTGATGGGCGTTTAAGACTGATGAGTAACGGTCGCCATTAATGTATTGAATGTGCTTGAACAGTTACATCTTTTGGTCTACTAATGATGCAAGGTTGTCCATATTAATGGACAACCTTAATGATTTTTAGGACTCATCAGTTGCTCCCCCATTCCCAAGTCTGATTTTGCTTTATGCTAGTCAGGCTTAGGGAATGTTCTTGACTTGTTTAGATTTAGGCTTCTTTATCTTCAACTACTTTCTTCTTCAAGAATGGTAGTATTTTTGTGAAGACTTCCTAGTATCTGCATTTTGAAGGCCTTTTTGGATGTTCAAGGGATCATAGCTTGGTCTTGAAAGTGAGCAAATTTCTTTGGATGGTCATTTTTTATCACTGCTGAAGAACAAGCTAATTTTTTGGACGACCATTTTTTATCACTACTGAAGTGTAAGGTGATTTCTTTGGACAACCATTTTTGATCACTTTGATGCTTCTTCTTTTATTCATTTTCTGGTTGTCACATTTGATATTCTTGATTTGCATTTGACTTGCATTTGTGTAAGAATCCTTGTTTGCTTACACTCGTCTAAGGGTATTTAGTCACTTAGCCACTTTTGGGTGACTTACATCCAATTACGGAGCTTCGTCATTTAGGCTTCGTCAGTGATTTACATCAGTCTTGGCAGAATCTTATCATTTAGCCATTTTTTGGGTGACTTACATCCAATTATGAAGCTTCATCATTTAGGCTTCGTCAGTGATTTACATCCGTCTTAGTAGAATCTTATCACTTAGCCATTTTTTTGGTTACTTACATCCATTTAAGAAATCTTGTTACTTACGCTTCGTTAGTGATTTACATCCGTCTTGACGGAATCTTATCACTTAGCCATTTTTTTGGTGACTTATATTTATTTAAGGAATCTTGTCACTTAGGCTTCGTCAGTGATTTACATCCGTCTTGGCGGAATCTTATCACTTTTTTTTTTTTGGTGACTTACATCCATTTAAGGAATCTTGTCACTTAAATTTCGTCAGTGATTTACATCCATTTTGGCAGAATCTTATCAATTAGCCATTTTTTTGGTGACTTACATCCATGTAAGAAATCTTGTCACTTATGCTTCGTTAGTGATTTACATTCGTCTTGATGGAATCTTACCACTTAGCCATTTTTTTGGTGACTAACATTCATTTAAGGAATCTTGTCACTTAGGCTTCGTCAGTGATTTACATCCGTCTTAGCAGAATCTTATCACTTTTTTTTTGGTGACTTACATCCATTTAAGGAATTTTGTTACTTAAGTTTCGTCAATGATTTACATTCATTTTGGCGGAATCTTATCATTTAGTCATTTTTTTTGGTGACTTACATCCATTTAAGGAATTTTGTCACTTAGGCTTCGTTAGTGATTTACATCCGTCTTTGCAGAATCTTATCATCTTTTTTTTTTGGTGACTTACATCCATTTAAAGAATCTTGTCACTTAGGCTTCGTCAGTGATTTACATCCGTTTTGGCAGAATCTTATCACTTAGCCATTTTTTGGTGACTTACATCCATTTAAGGAATCTTGTCACTTGTTGCTGGAAATATTCCTTGACGCTACGTCATTTTGGACCTTCTTGAGGCTATGTTGATATCTGCATTAAGTAGCACATGCACTTGCCAAGACTTGGTTAAACAAGAATTTTAGAACAATTCATATATAAATAATAAGTTACCAATAGCCTAGGTGGACATTTTTCTTATTTCCTTGTAATTCTAGAGTTTTACCTCTTTTGTGATTTGTCTAATAATGCATATATTTTTGCATGAAACCTTACTAGGTGTAAATTTTTATAGACGAATATAAAAGAGACAAAGATAAATGTGTAAAATGACGATATTATTTTGTCACATATCTCAATCTTTTTATTGCTAAGATCTTCTTGACAAGCTCTTCCCTTTTTAAGATGACGAGCTTTTCCCTTTTCAAGATTTTTTTCTAAGCTCAACATGATACTTCATGTCTAAGGCCTAGACCTCTTTTACTTCAATTTTTTGAAGGCGTAAAAACTAGGCCACGTTTTTGCCCCCACTTAAACGTGAAAAGTACAATTCTCGTTTGTTGATGACTAGAGGAATGGTCTATCACGATTGGAACCTTTTTTTTTTTTTTTTGGCGTGCTTTGATGACTATGGTCATTGCCATTTGTAATAGCAATTTCCTCTTCCTTCTTCTTTAATTGTACACTTAAGTCACTTCAATAGTGCTAGCTACATGACAATGTACAAATGTGCAATTGCATGCTATATAAGACAAAGTGCATTCTATATAAATCATAAAGAAGTATAAGAATTGAAGCTATTTGACTATATGCTTCTTTAAACTGGTCTTTGTTAGATGCTTGCACCATATATGATTTTTAAAGTAATTTAAGAAGATTTTGGTGAGTTGATGGAGATAGCGGAAATTTATTGAGACTTAAATTCATGAGCATATTGTGAACACGATCATCTAGCATTTTAAGTGTAGGAAACTTAATAGAACTTCTTAAATTCATGACGATGAAACATATGCTACTAAAACTATAGTCATATTGATTGTGATAATTGTAACAATTTTATAGCAATATTTTCAACATGTTCTACATACACATTTGTAATAATCATGCAAGCTAGATATTTATTTAGTTTCAATAAAATCATCTCATGGATAAAATAGAAAGAAAGAAATGAGTTACCTCAATAGAAGACCTTAAATCTCAGTACCATTTTGTACATACCTCGGTCTTTTCATTGTTGTAGTCTTTTTGACGAACTCTTCATCATTGAACTCTTACTTATAGAGCTCTTCTTTGTTGGATTTATACAATCCATAATTTACAGGAGTTAAAGTCGGCATTTGTGATATAGATGGAATTTTCATAACTTTTAGCTATATCTCTGCTATATCTCTATTTTCTTTTTTAAGGGTTTCTCTTTGTCAAATTATGACATTCCCTTAGAAAATTTGGAACATCTGTTTTTTGCATATCTGAAGCTAGTAATCTAGCAAACCTCTTATAGGTTTACATATTATACAAAATTTTGGGTGAATTGATATAGTTTACATCTAAACAATATCATTTCATGTAAGAGTATAGAAACTTAGTGAGAATTAAGGTCACTCTTAATACCATGCAGTTGAGTAGAATTGTCTTATTTTATGTATGAAGCACATGCTCTATAGGCAATTCGGTCATTTCCACTTTTTTATTGGTTTTGGTGATAGTAGAATAATAAAAGAAATGGATGGACTTAAGATCATTTGATCGGCTAGAGATCAAAAGTCTAAAATAGGTCACACTAGCTAGAGCAGATATTACTAGTCAAGTCTTTAACTTTAACAAGAAATTATTTAGCCTTTTATGTCAATTGTACGTGTATGTTTGTACTAATCTTATAATTTAGCAATTTGCCTTTCCAACAATCGTTTTCATAACTATTACCCTATTCTCGTGCAACTAAATAACACTTGGCAAAGTGTTTAAACTTCTTAAAGAGTGTTGGAATTCGATGTGTTTAATGACATTTGCCATTATGATAAACAATCATCATATTTATCATAGTAAACAATTATGATCTTATTTTAAATTTATAGCTAGGTTTTTATTTGGCAATAATGATATTTGTCATTATGCCTAAAACTTGACTTCAAACGTTATTGCAAATACTTAAAGAGCTAAAAGGGAAATTTTTTTTTTTAAATTTGACCTTAAGGCCCAAGAACTGGGCACCATCGTTGCTATATTTTGTTCTAGCTATTTGAAGATGTAGATATATCCAGAGGGTTTGCCCCCGTTTAAACATGAAAGGTACATTCGTTGTTGGATGATGACCAAAAGAAGGGCATGTCATGGTTTGTACCTGTATTTTTCTTCCTTTGGACTTAATCTAGCAAGAAAACCTCTATGACATTCTCAACAGTTGTGCCTACGCCATGACCTTTTTCTACTGGATGATTCTTCTTATGTAGAGCCTTTTGTTGATCCATTTTGTCAAGCTTTACTAGGCTCATTTTGCTCCAAAAAATACTAACAAATTAATAATCTCGATTGTTCTCAAATGATGAGCTTAATATAGAGTACATGTCATTCCGTTTAATAGAATCACGTAGAAATAATTTGATACTATTTAGTATTTAGAGACAGTAAGCTCTGCTCTTATATCATATATGTGAGTACGTACTTACTTTGGGGATGTCACTAGTGCGAGCATAAAATAAAAAACATTGTACCTGTGTAGTTGCTTTTATTGAATCATACATGTGGATTGTGACACTATGAGTCCCACATTTTTCCCTTTGAATTCTCGAAGGCATGATTAGGTATAGATGGAACCATTTAAATTCTCCATTCTCAATGCCAAAGCAACATATATTTATATATGGAAAAGTTTGAATAGTAAATTTTGTTCCTTCTATTGTGGAACATTTTAAGATTCAAAATTTCATAATATTTTGAAAATGATTTATGCTTAACTATTGCAGTAATTTTGTAAGGACTGAATTTTATAATTCTTTGGTTCTTTCAACCTCAGTCCCACCTTGCATTCACTTTGAAAATTATTCTGTGTGCAAGGCCGAATATGCCATTCATGCATTTTATTCCTAAAGGTTTCTTTTAAATTTTTTCGGAATTGTTCCTTGAAAAACATAATTTCATTAACCAACTGACAAACTGATAACTCATGCATAGCTGACGGTAGAGCATTCTAACCATGTTATGCATTTTCTACTATACTTTCGCCACCAATAAATACACATATAAATTTGGGGGATGGCCTTATGTTGTGGTTTTATTACCCGTGAATATCAACCAAGATATTATCAGGGTACCATTTATTTTTCTTCATATTCCTCAATTTCAATACCCCTTTATTTGAGAAAATTTAAAATGAAAAACATGCCACATAAAATTCTCAATTATTTAAAGGCACATGAACTCTTCTCAATATAAGGTTCTTCAATATAGAAACACCATAGTTGGTGGGGTTCATAAAAACTCATGAGATTTAAAATTTTCACATAAACACTTTTTTAAAAAAAAAAAAAAAAATTAAAGTACAGTAGTGTTTATAAATACTCACTAAGGAGTACATAGAAGAGACTGTTTTTAGAGAAATGACTTAACCCTTTTTTTATTTATTTATGGGAATGACTTAAGCCATTCATTCTCTAATAATGCTGAGCATATCTTATATATTTATATATATATATATATATATATGTGTGTGTGTGTGTGTGTGTGTGTGTTAGATGGAGCCTTATCATTAAAAATTCACATTTCAATTATCACTAGACCATCTAACACATGGTGTAGAGTAAAAATAATGTTTACATGCAATTAAATGATTTATTATGGCATTCAACACTAATTACTCCAACATATACACATTCAAAAATGTTTGACAATTAATAAAGGCTCAATGAACACGTTGCAATCAATTTAAAAAGTGAAACGGTTTATGCCACAAATGAAAATTAAATTAATTTCAAAATCTTCCATTTAAGTGACCATTGACCATTTAATCAATTAAAATATTATAATTAAATAAAGAGTCTAATTTACTCTTGAACCTTATGTCCAACATAAACTCTTTAAGCAACATCTTATATAAGATAGTAATATAGCATGGCATATATCATTCACGCAACCTTTTTGACTAACGATAGATCATCCATACGGTTTTATAACAACCCAAAAAATTCATTGTGATACATACAAATATGTATCAAAAGAAATTATATGTCATGCATAAAATTCTGACATATGACATCAATTATATTATTATTATTATATATATACACATATTTAGGCCGTAGCAAAAGTTTTAGGTGTTTGCTTATTAAATTTTATTCATATATGTTATTAATATATTGAATAAAATAAGAGATACTTTACCACATACTCATAATTTCTTGCCTCTTTGATTGCCTTTCATTTGAGGGTTTGTTGAGATTTTCACCATTGAACTCGAAGTCTTAAAAGTTGAATCTCCATGAAATTGTTATTCCATAGCCACGATTCCATTTGCCATCATAAACAATGTATTAATACATATATAACCAATGAATTCAAAGAAAAAACTAGAAAGGTTTTATTCATGGACAAGAAATATATATGTAGTGAAGAGATAATCATTGAGTCTCATCCCATGAGGTACTCTAGATTGAACCGAGTGAACCCTTTGTTATAGGAAGAGCTAGATGACTAATTGCTCCCCACAGACGGCGCCAAATTGATGATGCCAAAATCGTCAGTTGGATCACTCGTCCAATCCAGAGGTTTAGACGATCTTGTAGGACCTGCAAGATAAAAAAAGTTGATGGAAGAGACCACCAAGTTGTGCCTGGTGGAGGAGCCTTCGATGCTTAAGTTAGTATTAACCCATATTTTTCATATTTAGATGGTGTTTTATAGTAGTTTTTGATGTACCTTCACAAGTGAGACGGACTGTCCCTTTTATAAGTGATTTGGATAGCTGTTATACATAATTGGAGGTGATTATTACCCATGTGAAATAGTCATCATATTGATGGGCGTTTAAGACTGATGAGTAACAGTCGCCATTAATGTGTTGAATGTGCTTGAACGGTTATATCTTTTGGTCTACTAATAATGCAAGGTTGTCCATATTAATGGACAACCTTAATGATTTTTAGGACTCATCAATAACAAAAGCGTGAAAATGCTGATGTTTAATTCAATTAATAAAACATAGAACTAAAAATATTAATTTTGATAATTTAATTATTATATATAATGAAATATATTAACAAAATAAAAAATTATACTATCAAGAAAAGTATTGAAGTTCAGCTTGAAAAAAAACATGTATTTTTCAGAGTATTTTTATTTTGTACGATAAATGAGAGTTTTAATTTAAGGAAAAAAAAAAAAAAACACATACGTACGTGTAATAATACGCGGACTCTACAAAGTACAAGCTAAGATTTTTGCTTTGGTATGAAAGTACATTGCATTTAAGTGTGCCATTTTTGGTACATATATTTTTGGTGCGTGAAATAAATTGCATTGATCATGAAATGGCATGTAAGGGATGTACAGAATGGGAATCAGAGAGCACCCTTTTGATATGGTAGCAGCAATGTGAAATAATCTGCCCTTAATTTTGTTTCCAAATTGCAATGAATGCTCTTGGATGTGTTTCCAAAATTAATATTTGTAGGCATGTCACACTTTTATTTCTGTCCATGTCCTTTGAGGCATAAATACCGTTAATATTTAGGCTTTTCCCATCTCAGTATCTCATTGTTGATGCCATGTCTATATCCCCAGTTGCTCATATTCCCTCTGTCCAAACTTCTCTTGCCAACCCCATCCGTCCTCTCTCTTTATTATCTTCCCCTTCAAAAACCAAATATAAGTATAATCTCAAAAGAGATTGCTAGATTATTAAATCGGATCAATGATTTACCAGAAGAAATTTGTATTTCATGTGAAAATTAAAAGTCAGTTGAATTGTAAGTACAATTCTTTTTCTTTTTTAATGAGCAAAAAAAGATGAGTGCTTTTTGGAATAAATTAGTTTTTGCTAATGGTATTGGGCTAATCTTACCCTAAAGAGAACAAGTTAGTAACTTTTTGAATTTGTTTTCCTCCATTATGGTTTCTCTAAATCCATGATCAGCTCAAATCCTGCAAGATCATTTGGTTTTTGAGTTTAGACTAGACTTGTTTTTTGTTATATTTTTTAGCAAAATCACGGTGCATCATAGAATGGAATATGATGGCAGTGTTTTAATTTGTTTTTGCTAACAACACCTTGATTATGAGATAATAAATTACAAATTGTTTAAACCCAAAAATTGGTCTACGATCATTTTGCAGTAATCGAGCGAAGAAAGACAAGCATTCGTCTAGAAGCAGAAAGTTGTTCAATGGACGAGATTGCTTGGAGTGGTATTTACTATTTCTTGCTCCCTACTCCTTTTACTGCTTGCTTTTATTATTATTATTTATTTATATTTCTGTCTCATGTTACTCATTGTGGTTTATATTTATATTTATATGTGATTATTTATATTCAAATACTACAAAAATACGGTATTTCTACCAATACAGAATCTTTAAGGTAAGGCCTGGTCAAATACTGGCCACAATACACAAAGTTAATTAATCTTAAGACCCAATTTGGAAATGAAAAAGAAACAACATTTCTTAGTTTCAATATTTATGTATGGTGCTCTCTGAAGTGATCTGAACCTATTTTGTCGCCCCGCCCCCACCACCCCCCCCCCCCCCCCCCGGGCCAAAAAAAAAAAAAACCTACGATTTGAATTTAGCTTAATCAGTTTGTTTTCCTCAAACTTTTAATATGGAATGGAAGAGTTTCTTATGATTTAGTTTGTAGATGTAGTAATTGTCTCTCTTAGGAAAAGAGGGCATTTATATCTGAATTTCTTTGGGTTGCAATCTTTCTGAATAATATAGGCACTCTAATTAGGTAATTGTACAATAGCAAAATTTTTTTTTTTGAAGTTCAATCTTTTTAAGAGATATATATATACACACACACACACACACATATCTTCTGGCAAGTTTGGTCATTATATCGTGTGTTTGGAATTGCATTTTTATTTATTTTTGGTTAAACAGAACAATTTTGTTGCCACATCTTGCTGTTCAGGCCATTATGTATGTGTGCCTTTAATTCAATTATAGATTTTTTTTATGTTCATTTAAAAAATAGAGCAATTCTCAAATAAAATCAAGATACAAATAAGATAATTGTTATTTTAAGTTTGAGTTAATTGTTATTTTTGTCTAAAAATTTTTATTTTTTGTTATTTTTATCCTTAAAGTTGACATTTCTTGTCAATTTACTCCTTTTGTCCATCCAGTTAAATAATTCTCTTTAATAATTCTCCCCACAAAGAGAGAGAGAGAGAGAGAGAGAGAGAGAGAGAGAGTTCTCTTTCAAAATTTTAGGGATAGTTTTGATTGGGATTATTAGAATTGTCTTGTACAAAACTAGAACATTTTTGTGAGACTTAGGTCTAGTTGTCTAGGTGTGATTTGTATTTAAAGTTAAAAAATGTGTTTTTGCTAAGGTTAATATTTGAAGGTTTTATTTTTATTTTTATTTTTAGATTTTGTTTGTGGAGGTAGGATGGGTTGCGGAAACTATTTCTCTTCTTTCATTGTTTGATTGAAGATGGAATTAAGTTAGAATTTTAATCACGTTGGCTGCCATCGAAATTTTCTCATGGGAAGTAACTGGTGCAGTAGTTGATGACATTTCAATCTTTGTGGATATCATGATTTTCGGGTTTTAATTCTTCTTTAACCAGCTTTTGAGGCATTGTTGGAAAATAAATTGGTGTTTAAGTTGTTATATGATGTTTCATCCTCAAGGAGCTTCAAGCATATTTATAATCTTCTCATTGTCACTAATGGAAAAATTTTCGAAGATAAACTTAAGAAGGATGTTACAGGTTCGAGATTTCTTTATTTTTTAACTTCATCCATTATTTATTTATCATTCGAGAGTTACAATTAAAAATGCAATTTGTATTTTTACCAAAATATTTTGTCTATATTTTCAAGAGGACCAATAATTTGTAAGCAAAGTATAGGAGAAAGTATGTTGTTCATTTCCATCAATACTGCATATGGATCTTAATTCTACTTTACACGGCAAAAAGAAAAAAACTTATTTTCTTTTCTTTTGCTTTCAGCATTTGTTGAAAGTTGACCTAGTACTTTCCTCGAGAGCAATTGCGTGATGCACATCATTTAGAAGTTTCTAAGTGTGATAAGCCTGGAAATCCATAGATTGAGGGTTCCTCAAGAGCAACTGCATGATGCACATCATTTAGAAATTTCTAGGCATGATAAGCTCGGAAATCCATGGAAGGAGGGATCAAACGTTTAAAGTTAATACTTCTAAAGGTGTGATAAGCCCAAAAATTGCATGGAGTAGGGATCAAAAGTTTGAAGCTAATGCTTTAAAAGGCATGATAAGCCCGGAAAGTTCATGAAAAGAGATATCAAACACTTGAAACTCATGCGTCTAAAGACGTGATAAGCTCGGAAAGTTCATGGAAGGAGATATCAAACACTTGAAACTCATGCTTCTAAAGACATGATAAGCCCGGAAAATCTATAAAGGAGGGATCAATCAAATGATTGAAGCTAAAGTCGTATAAGTCCATTGTTTTGCTTCCCTTTAATTTGTTGAATGTAATGCTTTGTTACTTTCTTTGAATGGTATTAAGGCTTTGGAAATGACTATATATAGACTTTAGTAAATGATGGATAACAAAATGTAAATGAATATGAGCTTAATAAATGTTGATTTTTGACCCTTTTTGCTATAGACACTACGTGTTGGAAAACAAAAGGGTTTGCAAAAACTTGGAAAGAGCATTAGTCACATTTATGTTATACCCTATAGGAATTAGGTTAGTCACAATTAATGTTCCTTTTAGTTGTTTATAAAGCCTAGATTAATCACATCATGGTCCACATCAAGCAGTGTCACTAAGACAACACAAGATTACTAGCTTGACTTTGATACCATTTACAATGCCCCCGAGGAAAAGTTCTAGCCATATCTACGTTATACCCCTAAAAGACTAATCTAGTCACAATCAAGACTACATGTAGTTGTTTATAAAGACTAGATCAACCCAATATATGTCCTATATGGAACTTAACACACACCTACACTCAATTAATTTACTATCCATCACAGGGGCAACTTTTGAAACTTTATCTTGTTGTTCATGTTTTAGTATTCAATCATTTATCCATCAATGCATTAAATTTTCATGGTTTAAGTAATGGGTATATATTTTTTTTCTTTTTCTTTTTTTGGGGAAAAAAAAAGAGCATGACAAATGAGTAATGGGTAATCTTGGGCACTCAAAATCCTTCCCTTGGTGGGTTTATCATTTGTGCAATTCCTTTAGGGTCTGTTTGGATTGAGAGGGGAGGGAGGTGGTGTGGGAGTGGAAGGGAGTAGAATAGAATTGACTGAAAATAGACTAATTTTTGGTAAAATCTACTCAACTATCTCTCCCTCCTCCTCAATCCAAATGGACTAAAGAAAGTAATGAGATACTATAGCCTTAAATCATGAAGATTAATGCAGTGATAGATAAATTATCAATATTATGGAACAATTTTTTTTTTTTTTTTTGCTATTATGATTATATTTGTGACTAATTTGACCTTAAGAGGGAGAGAGAATTACGAAAAAAAAAAAATATATATATATATATATATATATATATATATAACAACCCGTTTTGTTGGTATTTAATGGTCAAATTAGCTATGGAAATGTACGGAAAAACCATTTTAAAAACTGACTCAAATCAATAAATGAAAATGAAAAATCTAATTTAAGGGACCAAAATAAAAATAATTCCAAATTTTAAGTTTAATAATTGTAATTTAGTCCATAAAATAAATCAATTTATTCATTTAATTTCCTCCATAAGTGCTAGACCAAAACACACAGTTTCGCACTCGTTTCATACCCTAAAAGGTTGAACTATTAAACCCTAACAAAAAACCCTACCTTTCTTCTTCATCTTGACCTGGAAAGCCATACAAACCAAAACTAAAACTAGAGAGAGATCAGAGATGGGAGGGTCACAAAGAAAATACAAGAGGTCAAAGTCAAAGGTCTGAGTGGGTCAACTGAAGAAAAACCCACACGTATTCAAGCCAACCTTCAACATTCCTCCAAAGATTCGCTCCATTGTTGATCAAGACCCTTCAAATTAGGACGACAAGGCTAGCGTCATCCAAAACTACAAGTCCTTCGACATTGTTTCTAACCCTAACTTTCTCGGCGTTCGATCTCACACCTCTCACATCATCAAGAGCGACTCTCTTAATGCAACGCCCCAGTTAGTTTAAAAAACACACGTGCCTCCCACCTACCCCACCCATTCCCACCACACATTTCACTCTCCCCCTCTTTGGCTGGCTCACTTACTTCCGTTCTTTCTTTCTTTTCATTTTCTCTCATACACTCCTCTCTACTCTTATATCCTCTCTCACTGGTACTTTCACACCACCACCACCACCATTTCCACCATCATTTTTTGGCAAGATCACCGGAAAATTCTTGTGAACCTATAAACACCTTCACATCCCTTTTTGAGGTAAAAATTTCTAATCTTTTTGGTGGGTTTTATACTTTTGCTTGAGGTTATTTTTATGTAAGTTTTAATAATGATACCCATGTGATTTATGAGTATTGGAAGTGATATTTATGTGTTTGTATGTATGGGTTTTGTAATGGTAAAATTATTTGATGAGTGGGTATATGGTTTGTGCTAATGATGATTACCTAAGGTTTATTTATGGTGAAAAATTTAGCGGTTTTGAGTTATAACATGTGATGGTTGGTAAATCTAATTTTTCCATTGCCATTGGGTTTATTTGGAGTTACTTGAAATTCTAAATTTCTTGTTTTGGAGGATATTTTGATTTTGCTTTCATAGGTCTCTTAATAATGTAGTGTAAATTTTATGAAAGCTAGTCATAATATTGGAGATGATATTAAATGGGTTAACTTTATAAATTGGAGTTTATGCCTTGTGAATTAATTGTTGAGAAACTTTGGAAGTGGGATATATTATTATTGACAAGGTTAAATATTAGGCTTGCCTAATTAGGTGCTTATTTGGCAAATTTCTAAATTGTAACTAGATACAATTTCAAGCTCTATTCTTATGGTGATAGGTTTACTTGATATTGTTTAGGTTCTAACTAATCTTCTTGAAGCTTGGAGAGTTAGGCTTTTGCGGTTATGAGGTAAGTAGCTTATTAATGGGATTTTTGAAAAATAATCATGTTGCATAAATGTTGTTTTTGGGTTAGACACGCTTTTGGAAACAACCTATGGAAACTATATTTTCCTAAAAACTATTGTGTCGTAACCTTAATATATATATGATTATATATGAAAATGCATATTTGGTATTGCATTTAGGGAAATGCATGAATTGTTGATATGGAGAAATGAGCATCTTTTATTTAATCTTTGATAAGGAAATCTTGGATTTTATGGTATATTAAAAAATTTAAAGATGCTTATTTTGTCTTGTTATGTGGGAAATTGATAGAAAATCTCTTGACAAGAATGAAGTTGAAAACCTTACAAACTTTGTGGAAGTTAGATTATTTAAGGTTTTTCTTAAATTACCTAGACATAAACTATGTGTCTCAAAGTATATGTAATCTGTGAGCTTTATGTGGTTTTAACAACATGCCATGTGTGATTTCCTGGTGATCACCCGATTTGGTTTTCGTAATTTATGTGACAACGGAATCAAATCTAAGTCAGTGCCCTTTCACTTTGGATGACGCATTTTTCCCTACTATCCATGGGGGGAAGAGGTTCCTTGATTGTGTGTGAGTGAGGCTGCTACCCATGGGGCCAAGAGACCACATACAAGAGAAGTCCTATTTGACGTGCTCTCTCTGCTGCCCATGGGGGGAGAGAAAAATTTTGAGAGTATGGGTGAGGTTGCTATTCATGGGGCTAAGAGTCTGCATACCATAGAGGACAATATCATGCCAGTTGTAAATGGGTGAATCCCCTAACCGGTCTACATGGTAGTGTGATATATTTGTGATAATTTTTGTTATGTTAGATATTATGACTTTGGAAATTATATTGTTAGTGCTCACAAATTATAGTATATAGTTTCAAGGTATTTGTTTTGAGAAACTTTGTGTTTCATTATTAAATCATTCTTGTCATATTATTATTATTGAAGATGAAACTTGTATTTCCCCCACCTCTATTAATTATGCTACTTACTAGGCTCTGTCTCATTTTATTATTTTATAAACTTTTTAGAGTAGGCAACAATCTTTTGAGACAACTCTTTTTGGTGGCTAACAGTAGTTAGACTAACTACTGATGGAGGCTGAATTTTTGTAATGGAGATATTAGATAATGTACATCTTAGAATAGGTTTGACTCATTCTTTTGTATATTATAGTGGTTGTGACGTTATTCCCACTGATGGGACAAGCTGATAATATGTAATTATTTATTCAAATCTCTATTCTTTTGTGGCCAATGGTCCTTGTAATTATTGCTTAGAGCTCTGACTTATTCTGAGAGTATATTCAATGGAATTATTATGATAATTCTTGATGTTGGTACTTGATAGGATTTATGTTGATTGAATTGTCAAAAAAGAAAAACATCTACAGGTACTTTGAGACGTTTTTCTCATGCTTTGGACCCTTTGGGGTTTGGGGTGTGACACTTAATGTCTTGCTAACTCAGCTGTTCGATTAAGCTGAAGCTGACAAGCTCCAGCTCTTTGACTCTGATAGCGATCTCGAAGAAGAGGGTCTGTTCTTTAATCTTTTTCCCTCTTTTCCAATTTTCAGTTATTTAATTTTAAATTGTCACTATTTTATTTTTAAAGTAATGTTTCATATAAGAGATGCTACAATACAACTTTGCAATTAACAAAAATATCAATTTTACTTTTTTTTTTTTAAATTTTTTATTTTGAAATGTTTCATTTAGTCTAGGAAAATCTGAAAAGAAAATGTGATCATAATATTGTAAGGCATATTTGTAAATGTTATATGTGTATTGAGCTAGGTAGCACATACACTTCTTTTTTTGGGTACCCTACTAGTGTCTTACTATGTAGTACCTGTGGGCTGTGATTGTGTCCATTTCCAGGCTTCCTAGTTATCGAGTGATGCTACCGCTAATAGACAAAGTGAAAAAGTCTATTTATTTATTTTGTTGTTGATGTGGCACCAATCATATTTGCTGCCATGCCAATTTGTAAACCTTTGTAGTAAAATTGGGGCTTGTTCATATTCATCTCACAAATCATTATATGTTTTTAGTAAAAACACCTTTATGAGATAATCATTAAAAATTATAAACCCAAAACTTGATGTACCATCATTTTTGCCGTAATTGGGCTACGATAAGCAGGCAACCGGCTAGAAGCACATATTAGTTCAATGGACGAGGTTGCTTCGAGTGGTATGTATCAAAATTTTTGTTTGTACATGTTCACTCATATCACTGTGGTTTATATTTATATAAATATATGTGATTATATATATTCATATAATGCAAAAATATGGTACTCCAGCCAATACCGTTCACAAAGTTAATCTTTTAGGATCCAATTTAGAATTGGAAAAGGGTTCATTTGTTAATTTGAATATAAATATATGATGCTCTTTGAACCTGCCATTTTGTACAAGCTCCTGCTTTTCGTGTTTGTTTTTAAAAAATTAAAAATAAAAACATGATTTGAATTTTGCTTAAGCAGCTTATTTCCCTCAAAACATATCCAAGAGCATTCATTGCAATTTGAAAATGACTATCTAATTATTTTGGAAAACCATGATTTGATTTTGCTTAAGCAGCTAATTGGAGAAAGTATATCGTTTGTTAATTTGCTTCCTTCAATATCACACACATGAACTTTAATTCCGCTTTAAATGGCAAAACGAAAATCTATTTTTTTTTTCTTTCTTTCAGCATTTATAGGCCTAGTACTTTCCTCAAGAGCATAACATGCGATGTACATCATGCAAATATTGTTAGGCGTGATAAGCCCAAAAATTTATGGAAGTATTGTTAGGCGTGATAAGCCCGAAAATTTATGGAAGGAAGGATCAATTGTTTGAAACTAATGCTTTTAAAGGTGTAATAAGCTCAGGAATACATGGAAGGAGGGATCAAAAGTTTGAAGCTAATTCTTCTAAAGACGTGATTAGCTCGGAAAGTCCATGTAAGGAGAAATCAAACATTTGAAACTCATGCTTCTAAAGATGTGATGAGCCTGAAAAATCCATAAAAGGAGGGATCAAATGCTTGAAGCTAGAGATATGTAATTTCATTGATTTGCTTATACGCGGACTCTACAAACTAAAAACTAAAATTTCTTGCTTTGGTATGAAAGTAAATTGCATTTAAGTGTGCCATTTTTGGTACATATATTTTTGGTGCGTGAATTAAATTGCATTGATCATGAAATGGCATGTAAGGGATGTACAGAATGGGAATCAGAGAGCACCCTTTGAATCTTTGTTATGGTAGCAGCAATGTGAAATAAGCTGCCCTTACTTTTGTTTCCAAATTGCAATGAATGCTCTTGGATGTGTTTCCAAAATTAATATTTGTAGGCATGTCACACTTTTATTTCTGTCCATGTCCTTTGAGGCATAAATACCCTTAATGTTTAGGCTTTTCCTATCTCCGTATCTCATTGTTGATGCCATGTCTATATCGCCAGATGCTCATATTCCCTCTGTCCAAACTTCTCTTGCCAACCCCATCCATCCTCTCTCTTTATTATCTTTCCCTTCAAAAACCAAATATAAGTATAATCTCAAAAGAGATTGCTAGATTATTAAATCGGATCAATGATTTACCAGAAGAAATTTGCATTCCATACAAATATAAACCTAAAATTGAATTGTAAGTGCAGTTTATTTCTGAATCAATTAGTTTTTGGTAATGGTATTGGGTGAATCTTACCCTAAAAAAGAATAAGTTGGTAACTTTTTGAATTTGTTTTCCTCCATGGTTTCTCTAAATGGCCTTGGGCTTTCTTTGCCCGCATGATCGTATGGTTTTTGAGTTTAGACTAGAGTTGTTTTTTTGTTTTTTAACAAAATCATGATGGACCATAGCAATGGAATATGATGGCATTGTTTTAATTTGTTTTCGCTAACAACACCTTGATTATGAGATAATCAATTACAAATTATTTGAACCTAAAAATTGGTGTACGATCATTTTGCAGTAATCGAGCGAAGAAAGACAGGCATCCGTCTAGAAGCAGAAAGTTGTTCAATGGACGAGATTGCTCGGAGTGGTATTTCCTGCTCCCTGCTCCTTTTATTCGTGGTTTCTTTAATTATTATTTGGGAAGTGCCACGTAGGATTTTTTGTCTCGTGTTACTCATTGTGGTTTATATATATATATATATATATATATATAATTATTTTACCAAATAAGTTATTATTAAACAAAAGGAATAAATTGCATTAGTACATCAAATATAAAATAAATGATAGCACCTCAATACAAAATTATCTTCTAACATGCTAATTGTGCTATAATATCATTTGTAGTTACATATATCAAGCTATTTGTATATGAATTTTATATCTAATGAATCTACAATATAAGTGATTTGCAGTATTGTTAACAATAATATTAATGATTAAAATCTTTAGACAAAGTAACATAAAATTGGCTACTTTTAAAAGATAGAACTATTCGAGAAATAAAACCTTTGTTCTAATTTTTTTCATGCAATGCACAGTTTTATACATAAACTTAGTGTAAATGGAAAAAAAAAAAAAATTGCGAAGTTCTACATCTAGATTACAAACCTGACCTCAGCAGCACAAAAGAAATATGGCTATAGAATTGATACAGAATTGTCTTCACTTGTTATGAAAACAAAAGACAACAAATACATAAAACGTATTTAAATAATATCAACAAACTGTACAATAGGAAAAGGAAAAAAAATACCCCAACCGTATATATATCCCTACTTTTATATTAGATAATTTTAAGCTGTGAAGAAGTTGATAACTTGATATGAACAAAAAGAAAATGGAGTTTACCCAATCAAGAAGTTTAGGTTTAATTACATATTTGTTTTTTTTTTTTTTTTTTTTTATAAATAATTTATCCCAAAAAAATAGTTAACGTTATTAGCTAGATTGTTATTAGATATATATATATATATGTATTTTACGTTAAAGTTAACGTGAAGAAATAATTTTTTTTGCAATATTTTTTATTATTATTATAGATATACACTTACTTTAGATATGAAGCTTTTTTTTTTTTTTTTTTTTTTTTGAGATAAACTACTTAATGATAAGAATAAATTAGAGTCATGATAGTATACCCTCATTTTTATATTAGATAATTTTAAGTTGTGAAAAAGTTGATAATTTGATATGAACAAAAAGAAAAAAGAGTTTACCTAATTAAAAAGTTTAGGTATATTTTATCCCAAAAAAATAGTTAAGGTTATTACCTAGATTGTTATTAGATTTTCAAATTTTTTTTTTTTTGGTTTACGTTAAGTTAATACAAAAAAAAAAAAAGAAGAAGTAGTTTTTTTTTTTTTTTTTCTCCTTTAGATAAACTACTTAATGATAGTTACGTGAAGCGAGTGATAGATTTTTTTTTTTTTTTTTTTTTTTTTTGAGATAAACGACTTAATGATAAAAATGAATTAGAGTTCTGCTAGTATGCTATTCCTTTTTATTTGGGAGAATGAAGTATACTATTCCTTTTTAATTCTTTAAAACTCTAAAAATTTAATAAAATTTCTACAATTTAGTGAAGTCATGTGGCGCAATCACGACGTCTAAGCCCAACTTTTATTATATATAATATAATATAATATGATAGGATACGATATATATATATATATATATATATATGTGGGGCCAGAAAGAGCCGGCAACCCCGGCCCACTTTGAATCAGGCCCAAAGGCCCATGCCGAGGACCACCTGGGATCCGAGAACGCGTCTAAGGTTCGAGGACAAAGCGTGAAGGCCTAGTGGTCCAAGAAGCCATGCCGAGGATGATTACATCCTCGGAAGTCCGAAGTCAGGAAATACGCAAGCAGCAGTCCCTCAAGGAGAATCTCCCAGAGTATCCAAGGGGTATATCGTAGGTGCCAAGCACCAGACATGGAAGCATGGTGGAGGAGCAAGTCCCAGACGAACTGTCACCTCCACATTAAATGCTCTCAACTAACGTCCTGGCCGCATTAATGAGGATAGGACCTCTGAACAGTGCCATCTTGGGCGCCGCAACCCACAGAGGGATGGGAATGCGGCTGATGGGACAGGCACTCAAGTGGAGACCGGATTGATCAACAAATGTAGGGCTAAGATCAGCTGAGAGAGGGATATATAATGTAAAAAGTCCCCCTTGAGAGGGGGACGGACGAAGAACCAAGGAGAAATATATACTGTAACAGTGTGTTTCCTTTCAGCCATTGTAAACTTATTTGAGGGAAATAAGAACAACTCCAACCTGTATAATCTCGTCCGAGAAGCCCTGCTGTGCCCCCTAACCCATATTTACGTTATCATAGCCCACGAATAACCATGCATGACCGTTGCATTCTTTACTAGGGCCTAGCTCTTGAGTCCATACTCTACAAATTTATTGCGGGGTTAATTGGGTTTGGGTCCGCTCTCCCAATAGGAGGAGGGTGCTCAAAACCGGTCCCTACAATATATATATATATATAGATGGTGTGTAGTTGCAAACTGAAATTTTTTTTTATTAATTTAATTAAAATTAAATAATAAAAATAAAGTAATCTTTTACTTTGGGTTATATAATGAATGCATTTTGTGTCTGACTAAGGATTTTATATAATAATAATAATAATAATAATAATAAATCAAATATAAGTCTATTAATGGAAGATGATAAATAACCATATAACTCTTTTTCTTTTCTTTTCTTAATGAATGCATATTGTGTAAGACTAAGGTTTTTATATAATAAAAAAAAAATCAAATATAAGTCTAGTAATGGAAGATGATAGATAACTACATAACTCTTTTTCTTTTCTTTTCTTTTTTCTGAGGAAAAAAAAGTATTCAGGGAGTTTGCATTATATATATTAAGCTTTAAAGCTTAAGTACTCACCATTGCATATATAAATGGAAAACCTTGAATTCAATAATTATAATCAATCCAAAAATAATAATTGAAAGCATATTTAGGTGGTAACCATAATTCAATAGTCAAGAACAATCCAAATTACTAAACTTTAAAAAAAATGAAAGTGGAGAAACTCACATGATAATTTAATTTTTGTCTTTGAAAGATGGGGATGAGACACCAAAACTTGGATGAGTTTCACCCTACAAAAGAAAAAAGAGGGTTTATATATACACACAAACTTCAATATTTTTTTTAATAAAAAAACCAAAAGTTAAAATGTTGGCAGTAAGTTTGCATTGATAATTGAAAATAACTTTTAAGATATGATGAGAATTGGGAAGTAAAGCATGTTATAATAATTTAAAAAAAAAAAAACCTATTCAATTTGATTATAATAAAAAAAAAAATCATAGTATACAAATACATACCTTTGTAGGTGTTGTAGATAGAAGAATGGAAGACTAAACCAAAAAACCATACAATAGGTTGGAGAATAAAAAAAAAACACCTAATAACTGTGAATATATATACACTCCACCTAAAAGGAAACCATGTAAAAATCAAACACCCTAAACTTCTTGGAGTCTACGTTAATATAGAGTTTTTAAGAAACCAAATTGCAAAAAAATTTGGATAACAACAAAAATAAATATTACACTCAATATATATCACCATATGCTACATACCATTATGTGTGCTATTCAAACTCCTTAATTCACGTGGTTTCAAAAAAAAAAAAAAACTCATTAATTTATGTGGGACTCTAATTCTATCCTTTAAACTTTTTTTTTTTTTTATGGGACGTTTAAAATTTTTATAAGAAAAAAAAAAACCTAATTTTACCAAATTGTTTTTTTCCCTTAAGAGAAGTCTATATTTATCCAAAGAAGAGATTGATATATATTATTAAATTATTAAGTTTTTGTGTTCATCAAAATCTTTCCTTATTTTTAGCACTATGTGTCCAATATTGTTAGGTTTACTTGAGTGTCCAATATACACTTAGAAATTATAGGAGAAGAAAAATTATATATATATATATATATTTTTCTTAAAATCTAAAAATCTAAAAAAATTTCTACAATTCGGTGAAGCCACTTGGAGCAATCACGGTGTCTAAGCCCAACTTTTATTATATATAATATAATATGATATATATATATATATATATATATATATATATTTATATGTGATTATTTATATTCAAATAGTTCAAAAATATGGTATTTCTGCCAATACAGAATCTTCAAGGTAAGGGCTGGTCCAATACCGGTCACAAAGTATTAATCTTACGATCCATTTTGGAAGTGAAAAAGAAATAAAATTTCTTAATTTCAAAAATATGATGCTGTCTGAAGTCTGAACCTATTTTGTACTAATTCAACTTGTGCTTTCGGTGTTTGTCCCAAAAAAAAAAAAAAAAAACCCACGATTTGAATTTGGCTTAATCAGCTTGTTTTCCTCAACCTTTTAATATGGTATGGAAGAGTTTCTTATGATTTACTTTGTATATAAAGTAATTGTCTCTTTTAGGAAAAGAGGGCATTTATAGCTGAATTTCTTTAGGTTGCAATCTTTCTGAATAATATAGGCACTCTAATTGAGTAATTGTACAATATCAAATTATTTTTTTTGCAGTTCAATCTTTTTAAGAGATATATATAATTATATATACATATATAACTTTTGGCAAGTTTGGTTTATTTCTGTTCGTTTAAAGAATGACAAAATTTAGCTACAAATTAGTTGTAGTTTATAACTACATTCCTACTCAATAAAATAAACATAATAAATATCTTAAAAATTTAACCATTAAATTACACATTTTTTACGCTCTTAATGCACATATTAAATTTTTTGTTAATTGGATATTATTTACTATATAATTTATAAGCTTATATTTTATGCATAATTTTAAACTTTAAAAACTTGTAATTTAAACAATTTATTGATGACATAGTTATTGATCTCTAATTTTCTAGAAATTTTAAAAGTATGGAGGATATAAGAAGAGAATGTAATCCAATAATGGATTTGTCAAAATTGACCTTAATAAAAAAATATTGAGTAAAATTGTATCCTAAAACTACAACCAATTTTGTAGCTCAACCTTGTCATCTAAAAAATAGTGTAATTCTCAAACAAAATCAAGATACATATAAGATAATTGCTTCTTGGGCAGCATTACTACACTAGCGCATTCTTCTTCTCTACTGCTATTTTTTAAATAAAAAATTATATCCCATGAAATAAATAATGATAGAATAAATGGGAGAGGATTGTTATTGTATAATATTTGAAGGTTTTATTTTTATTTTTTTTAGATTTTGTTTGTGGATGTAGGATGGGTTGTGGAAACTATATCACTTCTTTCATTGTTTGATAGATTATGGAATTAAGTTAGAATTTAATCACGTTGGCTGCCATTGAAATCTTCTCATGGGGAGAAACTGGTGCAGTAGTTGAGGGTGTTTCAATCTTGTGGATGTCATGATTTTCGGGTTTTAATTCTTCTGTAACCAGCTTTTGAGGCATTGTTGGAAAATAAATTGGTGTTTAAGTTGTTATATGATGTTTCATCTTCAAGGAACTTCAAACATATTTATAATCTTCTCACTGTCACTTATGAGAAAATTTTCATAGATAAACTTAAGAAGGATGTTACATGTTTGAAATTTCTTTATTTTTTAACTTCATCCATTATTTATTTATTTATCATTCGATAGTTATAAATTTAAGTATGTAATTTGTATTTTTACCTAAATCTTTTGTCTATATTTTCAAGAGGACCAATAATTTGTAAGCAATGTATTGGAGAAAGTATGCTGTTCATTTCCGTCGATACTACACATGGATCTTAATTCTACTTTACATGGCAAAAAGAAAATCTTATTTTCCTTTCTTTTGCTTTCAGCATTTGTTGAAAGTTGACCTATTACTTTCCTCGAGAGCAACTGTGTGATGCACATCATTTCGAAGTTTCTAGGTGTGATAAGCATGGAAATCCATAGAAGGAGGGTTCCTTAAGAGCAATAGCTTGATGCACATCATTTAGAAGTTTGTAGGCGTGATAAGCCCGGAAATCCATGAAAGGAGGGATCAAACGTTTAAAGCTAATGCTTCTAAAGGTGTGATATTGCATGGATGAGGGATAAAAATTTTGAAGCTAATGCTTCAAAAGGCATGATAAGCTTGGAAAGTTCATGAAAGGAGATATCAAACACTTGAAACTCAAGGTTCTAAAGACGTAATAAGTCCGAAAAATCTATAAGAGAGGGATCAAATGATTTAAGCTAAAGATGTATAAATCCAATGTTTTGCTTCCCTTTAATTTATTGAATGTAATGCTTTGTTACTTTCTTTGAATGGTATTGAGGCTTTGGAAATAACTATTTATAGATTTTAGTGAATGATGGATATCAAAATGTATATGAATAAGAGTTTAATAAATGTTGATTTTTGACCCTTTTGCTATAGAGGCTATCTGTTGGAAAACAAAAGGGTTTGTAATGACCTGGGAAGAGCATTAGACACATTTATGTTATACCCTATAAGAATTAGGTTAGTCACAATTAATGCTCCTTTTAGTTGTTTATAAAGCCTAGATTAATCTCATCATAGTCCACATTGAGCAGTGTCACTAAGACAACAAAATATTACTAGCTTGACTTTGATACCATTTGCAATGTCCGAAGGAAAAGTTCTAGCTATATCTACATTATATCACTAAAAGACTAATCTAGTCACAATCAAGACTATATATAGTTGTTTATAAAGACTAGATCAACCCAATATATGTCCTATATGGAACTTAACACACACCTACACTCAATTAATTTGATATTCATCACAGGGGCAACTTTTGAAACTTTATCTTGCTGTCTATGTTTTAGTATTCAATCATTTATCCATCAATGCATTAATCTTCATGGTTTAAGTAATGGGGTATCTTTTTTTTTAAAGGAAAAAAAAGGAGTATGACAACTGAATAATGGGATACATTGGTCACTCCTTCCTTGGTGGATTTATCATTTGTGCAATTCATTTGAGGTCTGTTTGGATTGAGGGGGGAGGGAGGAGAGTAGAATAAAATTGACTGGAAATATGCAAATTCTAAGCAAAATCTACTCAACTTGCCCTCACTGCTCCTTAATTCAAATGAACCAAAGAAAGAAATGAGATACTATAGCCTTAAATCATGAAGATTAATGCATTGATAGATAAATTATTAACATTATGGAACATATTTTTTTGTTGCTATTATGCTCATGTTTGTGACTAATTTGACCTTAAGACGGAGAGAGAAATACGAACTAAAAAAAAAAAAAAACCATTTTGTTGGTATTTAATGGTCAAATTAGTTGTGGAAATGTACGAAAAAAAACATTTTAAAAACTGACTCAAATCAATAAATGAAAATGAAAAATCTAAAATTTAAGGGACCAAAATAAAAATAATTCCAAATTTTAAGTTTCATAATTGTAATTTAGTCCATAAAATATATCAATTTATTCATTTAATTTCCTACGTGCTAAACCAAAACGCACCGTTCCGCACTAGCTTCATACCCTAAAAGGTTGAACTGTTAAACCCTAACAAAAAAACCCTACCTTTCCTCTTCCTCTTGACCTAGAAAGCCATACAAAACCAAAACCAGAACCAGAGAAAGATCAGAGATGGGAGGGTCACGAAGAAAATACAAGAGGTCGAAGTCAAAGGTCCGAGTGGGTCAACTGAAGAAAAACCCACACGTATTCAAGCCAGCCTTCAACGTTCCTCCAAAGCTCCGCTCCATTGTCGATCAAGACCCTTCGAATTGGGACGACAAGGCCAGCGTCATCCAAAACTACAAGTCCTTCGGCGTCGTTTCCAACCCTAACTTTCTCGGCGTTCGATCTCGCACCTCTCACATCATCGAGAGCGACTCTCTTAATGTCCCGCCGACTCAGCCGTCCGATCAAGCCGAAGCCGACGAGCTCGAGCTCTTCGACTCCGGTAGCGATCTCGAAGAAGACGGTCTGTTCTTTAATCTTTTTCCCTCTTTTCCAATTTTCAGTTACTTCATTTTAAATAAATTGTTACTATTTTATTTTTGAAGTAATTTTTCATATTAGAGATGCTACAATACAACTTTGCAATTCAAAAAATTTCAATTTTTTTTTTTTTTTTAAGTAATATAAGAAATTGAAGATTTTTTATTTTTTCATTTTTGAAATGTTTCATATAGTCTAGGAAAATTTGAAAAGAAAATGTGATCATTGTAGTATTGTAAGGCAGAATTATAAATGTCATATAAGTGTATTGAGTTAGGAAGCACGGACATTTCATTTGGGGTGCCTGACTAGTGTCGTACCGTTGTCTGTGTCCGTGCTTCTTAGGTATTGAGTGATGTTACAGCTAATAGACAAAGCAAAAAAGTGTGTTTATTTATTGTGTTCTTGATGTGGCACCAATCGTATTTTTGTAAACCTTTGTTGTAAAATTAGGGGGCTTGTTCATATTCGAGGTGAAATGGGTTAATTTTTAAATTATGCACGATTAGGTGTTGGTTACTTGAGCTTTTAAGTTTATTTTAGTTTTCTAATTGTGCTGGGAATGCCCTGTTTTGAAACATATTGTGTTTCATTTCTATTTGCTGGGAAATCTGACTAAATATCGAGCACTAACTTTGTGATGATAATAATTATCAGATGGAATGGGTGAAGTGACTTTTTGCTTTTGCCCACTGATTTAGCACCTTTTTTTTCCCCAAGAATAAAGAACTTTTCTGAACCCGGTAAGTTTAGCTTTTATTGGAGCCAATGAGCTCAATTCAATGATAAGAACAAGAGGGAGGGTGCTGTCGTGGGTGCAAAACTCATTGAGTGCATGTTTTACTGACCAATCAAAAGGAAATAATAATAGTAATATTGAAGTATACCTTCTCTATTGAAATTGTTTGAATTCAGCCACCTTATTGTGTCACTAGTAAAATTTCTGACTACTCCGTCTAGTTGATGTGTAAGAATCTGTAGAATAGCCCTTTTTAGAAGCTGAAATGGTTTAGGAGAAGCAAATATTCCCATCTTCTGTCCAAAGTGAATGAAATCCTCACCAATCTTCTTCTAATATAGATGATGTTCTACACCTCAAATTGGACTCTCTGAATGTGGATGAGTTGCTTTTAGAGGCCTGTTGGTTGATATCAAATAATTTGAGCTTGTGGTGGGAAGTGGTTAATGTAGGTGGTTTGCTATTTTTCATATTATAGATGTAAAATGTATAAATTTCTCTTTATAAAACTTTCACTGTTTTTTTTTATATGTCCTGTCCTTTAGCATTCCTTGGTAATTTTTTTTTTTGGATAAGTGCATTCCTTGATAATGTTTGATTCAATAACTTCTTTTTTGGCTGTATAGATTTGAAATCAGCACTGGGAAAGAAGCGAAAAGATGGGAAATCTGCGCCTCCTCTGCCATTGACCACAATCCAGCGTGTTCATATCAGTAGGCTGATTGAGAAATATGGAGACGATTATGAGGTAGGACACAATTTTGGATCTTAAAATTTTGTGAAATCAGCACTTTCCCTTGCTCAAGCATTTTTTTTTTTGTTGGCAGAGGATGTTCATGGATTCAAAGCTAAATGCCATGCAGCATTCAGTTGCAACTCTGGAGAAACTTTGCAAAAGGTATAATATGTATGGAGATACAAGGAATCCCTTAATACTTTCAAAAAGCTGAAGGAAATCCCTCAATACTTTCTAGCTGAGAATGGCTCCTTTTTGAGCAGCAATGTCTTTAGGATGCATTGGAACTGCGCTATTTTTTTTTTTTTGCTGTCTCAATTTGATGTATGATGTTAACTTTGTTCAAAAGAGAAGAGAAAAGAAAACAAAAATGATTCTACTGTAATATGAAACTTTGGTTAATTGATGATGTTTTTTTCACTAGTTTATCTGGACTTGGATATGGTTTGGTTGTTCAGTTCCCATTACGTGGGGCTAATAAAGCCCTCTAAGATTATGTGTTTGTCTTTGAACATCCATGGTTTTTGGTGTTGATCCTGCACATATGGATATATATGAATGGTGGCATCGACCTTGGCCTGGTGGTGGAAGAGGAGGCAGATTAGGGCTGAAAAGAGGGGGTGTGTTGTTTTTCACTTTTTTGGCTAATTAGAAAACTATTACAACCTGGAATCCTTCCTGCTCACATGAGAAACACTAAGGAAGATTCTAACTTCCAAGGCCCTAGAAGATCCATCAAGACACATCTCCCCGCAGCTCTGTTATTTTGCCCCTTTTGTCCCAAACAAAATTAAATTTGACATTGAGCCAACTGAAGACGATAACCTTCCACCGGTTGCATGCCCTCGTAGTTCACTGGCTTCGATCAATCTGCAATAGCTTTCAGAACATTCTTTACACATTCGAGGTGGTATTATGTGTGATCGTTGACCTCCGCTCCCATGTGAGAGTGACAAGTAACACAAGATACTAAATCCTTACATATGGGGCGGGTATTGGGCGGCCGAAAATTCCCATCCATTATTGTATTGGCATGTATGTGGGTGATGGGCCTTTCCAATCCATCTCAAGCTGGTTTGCCTTTCAACTGCATGGAAGCCCACCTCCACATATGGTAACTTCGCTAACCGTGCTTAGCTGGTCTCAAAGGTTATGAGACAATGGTATAGGCGTATAGTAGGGTATAAATTGTGAACTGAAACATTAAGAGTGGGGCAAATAATTGACCTTGTTGCACTGACCAAAATTATTTGAATTTGATTGAGGAATCAAATTTACAGCACTCATACCTAAGTTTTACTCAATGACTTCTGTTCAGCGATTGGTCTTCTTATATTTGTGCTCTTGTATATATGCAGCAAGAGCAACTAATCCATTCAGGTCAGGGTGCAAATGTCAATCTGACTTAACATGGCAGATTGAGTCTTCTATCTATAAACTGTTTTAATAGAACAAAGAGTCTAAATTTGTAGCTTATTAACATGGCCTTAATTGGCTCGTGCTGGACTAGCTCAAATGCTGGGGGGCTTGTCCTGAATTTGTGCTCGCTGCTGCCGTTTTGGCTGCTGAATTATGCTGAGAAGTTATGTCAAAAACTGTTTTCTTCTTCCATTTATGACCGTAAACCAATATAGATTTCAGACTGTATTCCATTTGGTTAAGCTGGACCATCACAAACAATTCCGATAAATAAAAACTCATTGTAACAAGTGGGGCAATATACAAGTATCATACCCAGCTACAAGGCTGGCTACAATTTTCTTTATTTACGGATATGTCTATGATATCTGAATTTGTACATAGCAAACACTGCCAATGAACAGGATTGCCCAATTAGATAACCCTAAAAATGCCAAAATGTCCCATTTTTACATAGAAAACACTGCCAACAGGATTGCCCGATTAGATACCCATCATTGCCTTTGTTTGGTTATCCCAGTACTGTTTTATCAGCCGCATCCTCTCTAATCTTTCTGCCTGACGCCGCTCCTCCCAGTACTCACTGCACCTGTTCAAATATGCATGTTAGAGTAAGGAACTTGCAAGAGGTAACAACATGGCAACATGTGTCCATTCAATCTTTTATCATTTTACTTTTCTATGTTTTCAATTTACACCCTCATCAGTCATCACCATTCACCCCCATATCCCACCAGTTTAGAAAAAGGAAAGCTAGGAAAGTAACTTATTTGAGAATGGAATCGAAGTACCATTTTCTGCTTACAAGTTGCAACAAGTGACATTGGGGGTATTTGAACGCAGGTTCCTCCCCATGAGAGAAATAGGCAATACCATTGAGCTACAAGGCTCTTGGTATGGAATCCTGCTAACTTTTATTAAAACAAGAGGTATAATAACTTAAAAGGAACCAAAAAATGCATACCTCCGCCTTAATAGAATTCTAAGCTCCTCCAAGGGTACAGCACCTTCATAAACTCCAGCCTGAAATCAACAGAAGAAATTAAATAGTGAAGATTTAATATTTAATTGCAAAGGTGCATTGCAACTCAGTACTGCAACATCACCAGAGATGCTAAAGGAAAGAAAATATTTCATTTGCTATTGTAAGTTACATATGTTAACAACACAAAGACCTATCTGAGTCCAACAATAGAAAGATACTTTGGTTTGCAAAGCTTGAATTTAGGACCTACCCCAATCCAACCCCACCGTTTTGTCACTGGAATGAACCAAGAAGCAAAGGCTATAAAGATATTAACTTACCTCTCGGCACAGAGGGCATTTTCCTTTAGGCTCTGCTGACTTTAGCTTATCGACAATTGACACTGATGCAGATGAACAAGCACACATGTAGCAGAATATATGGCCACAAGTGAGGGAATATGGATCAAAGACTGTGTCCTGTTAGGGGAAAAAATCAAATAAAACCAATTAATGAAGGGCCTCACTGAATAACGACAGAGCACTGTCCCTCCATAAAACTAATAATCATGGATGTTTTACACTGACCAAATATGATTCTTTAAAACTATAGGATAGGAGAGAACTGAATCCAGACACAGTGTGTTGGAGCCTGAATATCTAAATCCAACCATATTATTGCATTGAGGCCAGAAGTGAAATTTAGAATAAAGCACAAGAGTTAATATTAGGAAGCAGATAGGGCCTAAGCAATTTCATGATCAAATTTGTATTTTAAAAAGGGGTCTTAATAAAGCTTTCAGTATTGGTACTGAATGTTTTGTATTAGAATTTATCCTAGTTGAAAAAAAATTCTATTTTTTTATTGGTAAACTACACACACAGTCATTGGGTCTTGAACCCAGAACCCCACCCTCTATCCCATAATTATGGAAGAAGAAAGTGTCAGTTGAGCTATAGCTCATCGACATAGCAAAAAAGATCATGTTGTGCACTGCACATCCACAAACCCAGAAATTCTGTTGATGTGTTTAATTTAAGTCTGGATCACAATTTCGCATGATTGATGCAATTCCTGTGTACACAATATGCTGGTCATTTTCCTCCTTAAAGATGAAAAATGGAAACTTACCAGGCATATAGAACAAGTCAAATCGATGTCAACTTTTACTGAATCAAATAGCTCACAAGTAAGTGATGGTTTGCCATCATCATTAAATGTGAGGTTGCATGCCTCAAAAAATCCAGGTGCGTTTCTAGATTTGATCTTGCTTTCTCTTAAGTTGATGTGGAAAGCCATGAGCTCAGAGAGCCAGGGACTCTGAAGGATTTCAATGCGCCTGCTTTGGGCTTGTGTCTTGAAGGCCTGACCTTGCTTAGAGTAATGAACCTATGCTCAAAAATGATATTGAGGTAAATTTATACACAACAACAAAAGCCAGAGTATATAACCAAATCCTGAAATTAATATGCAATTCACAGAGTAGGATATGTATATACCTTATCATATTTCTTTAGTATTTTCCGAATTGCAATGGCATTTATGAGTGCATAAGTAACCAGTTCCTTTCCTTCTCGGATTAAGGTAACATGTTGGTTCTTTTGTCGCTTGCCTCTGAACCACAAAAAGCACTTACTAAAGCCAGAAGCAAGATGTTGCTCAAGCAATCTCTGTGCATGCTTGTTAAAGGAACCTACTACTTCAGACATTTCCTTGAGAAGAGAAGGAAAGAAGGTTCCATCGCATACTGCAAATATCCATAGAAAAATAGGAATTAGGAACCCTTAAGTTGTTTAGTCTCATTTGTTGTACTGAAGATGTTGAAATCTAGATCAGTATTTATCTACCAAAATTATACACAGTTGTAGTTCAGTCCTCTCAGTAAAAACATTGAGCCAAGTTTTATTTCAAGTGATTAATAATGAAAATGAATGGTGATTACAGGATGACAATAGACAAAGTACCATGGCTTCCCAAAACACAATTTTCCCCTCCTTATAATAGAACTTTTCTAATCCAGAATGGCATCTAATCTTTATGGAAATTCTTTAAAGGTTTCAGAATGAAAACACAGCAGTCATTTTTGGACCACAACACACAAAAACAAACAAAAGGTGATCAAGCTAAGAACAAAATTTTCACCACAAAGATGTTTTAGAGCCTGCAGTTTCATTGTCTCTTCTAGCGCAACCGATTCTAGTTCTGATAAGTTCTTCTGCACTCATCAATTACCTTAAAAAAAATTAGTTAAAAAAACAAACACACACACACAAAGCTGGCTGTCATTATAATTTTTTTTTATACGATTTTAGTAAAGAAGAAAAAGAACATTAAGCCTGAGAAAAGAGAAAGTCAAGAAGATCTTGAAGGCACATCAAAATGAAACAAGGATTCATACATCGTTTGGCTAGCTTTTACCTAAAAAGCCCATTTGTGAAAGTTCTCTATTGCATGTATGATTATTCCTTAAAAATAACAACTGCAATTTATGGACAATATTTTAGATTAAAATTTTGCGACGAATAACACATGCAAAAATTCACCACCTTTGTAAAATCCAACAGATTAGCCAAAAGACCGATCTAGATTAGGGCAAAGAACAAGAACCCAGAAAATTAATCCAAGTATATAAACTGTAGTATAAAAAATTAAAACAAAAATGTGTAAAAAAGTTCTTCTTTTTTTCAAATTACCTGTGCAATGGTCAGGACATGTTTGGTTGCCAAGGACCCCATCAAGGCCATTGTGACACTGTAAATCACTCCGGCACTTCTTTAAGATCTTCTTGAGGTTCTTGATGCCAAGCCCAGGTAGCTTTTTCTCTTGGCCTTGCATGTACTCCTGGTATTTCTTACAAAACTTCATCTTTTCACTTATAAAAATAAATCTCCTTCCCTTCGTTCAAGAATGTTTCATGTAATCCGCTGTGAAAAAAATGGTGATAAATCAAGATTGATTCTTGACGAGACAAATATATTTATATATGTAGCCGACAAAAGTAATGAATGTGAATCCTTAGCTTTTGTCTGACGCTATATAAAAAGCTATTTTTGAGTGGCTTTCTCAAATCTCACTCAAGACTCTTTCTCTTTGATATGTGAAATGTTTAAACTTGTTGGAGAGTACGTATCTGAAGGGCTAAGAGAGGGTGACATGACGGTCACCATGAGAAAAAGTCAATTTTCTCGTAAATTTCTCCGCAAGTTTAAAAGTCTTGAAGACTTGAACCAACTTTTCACCAAGTAGTTCCTCAAAAAAATTTAAAAACTTTCACCAAGTAAAAAAAAAAAAAGGGTTTTGTGTATCAGTGTCATTCTCCATTTCTCTATGAATAAAAACCTGAGTTGAAACTTGAAATCTAATAATTGTCACTAAAAAAGAGCCTACAAGATACAAATATTTTAGTAAAAGGTTAGACCAAATCAATACCACTTTTTTGCTTTCTGTTTTTTCAATTGCATAATTTTTTTACTTTGCAATTATTAAGGTTAATAATTTATTTTTGATTCATTGATAGTTAGGAGTGGAAGATTTGAGTCTTAGGTGTCTCCGTAAAAAAACAAAGATACTAATTAAATTACAAAGCTCAAGATTAATAATTAATTATAGAAAAATAAAATTGGGATTAGGGGGGACTAAATCAGATTATCAAAAGATAAACACGATGCAACTTGATCTTTATTTTAGTTATGAGATGCATTTTCATCACTAGTGTAGTGGACATACCAAATATAGGTGTGTGTGAAAAATTATTTCACATATCTCATTCATTATGCATTTCTTTCACATATATGTGGATCTCATTCTCATGTGCTGGATTCACATGCATATTTTTGTAAATGAAAGGTATAATGCAACTATATATTTTATTTAATTATTTTCATTGTATAAAATAGGTGTAAAGTCACATTTTAAAAAAAAAAAAATTGAGAAAAATCTGTAAACTGCAAGTTAAGTCACTTGATGCAAAGATATTGTGTGAGTTTGGGAAGATATACAACATTTACTTTTCCAAATATTTTCGAGTAGTGTATTTTTCATTTTTGTATATGAAGTATGAACTTGTACTTTTCTAATTTATTTTGCTAACTTTTTTGAAAGATTGTTACTTTAACACATTATGCACCTCAATGGCTCAATTGAAGAAGTTGTAATTCTCCGTGTAGTAATCTAAAACCCAATATTTTGTTTAAATCAATTTTAATAACGACCACACAAAAATGAATCGTATTCTATTCCATTTTTGACAATTTACTTCAACCGCACAAAAATTTTCTAATGCTTCATGATATAAATTTTAACCAGGCATAAATAAAATACATGATAAATTAGAGTTTTGAAAATTTTGATTTAACAAAAGCACAAGCAATTTATGCATATAAAATAAAATCTTGCACATAATCATTTCAAATCAACATATTAGCAATTCTTGTATTCATGTTTGTTTAAACACTTACAAGTTTTGCCAAAAAGAAAGAGGCATTCGTTTTAAACGAATGCTTATATTTTCTCTTCCCCATTGTATAGTTAATTTTATTCAATAAAATCTACCATCAATAATTCCCAAAAAAAAAAAAAAAACATACTAATAAAGTTTATATATCATTATTTCCAAAAATGTAAAAGTACCAGTTAGTGAATATTGAAATGTAAATCATTTTGATAAAAAAAAAATCAGCATAATATTTCATCAATAAATTTTTGTTGTCTATATATACTTTTTCTCACGTCATTAATTTAAAAAAAAAAATCAAAATCCAGATAATTTTCTTTCAAATTTTATACATCTGTGCAATAAATTCAGGAAGAATAATATGAAGAACTAAAATAGCGTACGTAAGCCGTTTGGCCACGCGGAAAGTGACTTCCGTGACATGTGAATACAGAATACGAAAATTATGGTGGGGGAAAAACGGTTTCTAGCGTGTGGTTCGTGTTAATTTTGACAGTTTGTAGAAAAAGCTGATGATAGCGGCACTGCCTTAATATTCCTGAAAAGCAAAAACACACACATATTATCGGCATGTTAACTATGATATAGCATTTTTCTTACGTTACATAATGGCCCCAGCTTTTCCAAAGCCCAAGAATTTTCAACTTTTCTCTTTTTCCTTTTTAATCATTCTCAATTCAAATGAATCTAATGAGTATAGATAACGGATCAGATAAAATTTGGCGTGGCGTGCGTGGTAAGAAAAACGAGAACGTAAGTTTTAAACTATATGGGTGTGTGCTTAGAGACTCATTTATTTATTTTTTTTAAATTAATAATTTTTATTCATCATAATTTGTTGTATTTTTTAATTATAAAAATATTTATGAGTGAAATAAATTATTATTATTATTTTTTTGGTATATAATACGACTCCTTGATCATACTAGTATATTAAGACAAGGAAGTGATTTTTTTACCATCTTGTGAACTTGATCTCCAAGTGGCTATATATAAAAGTTAGCTGCATGTTAACCACGTTCATGTTCATTTTCAAGATAAGTACGAACCCAGAAATGGGAACCAGTCGACAAAAAATGTCAAACTATTTTGCCAAATTTATGTAAGGTCGTTGCTTGGTTAGCCACGTAATTTATCGTGGTGGTTGGTGACTCGTTGCCTTTCTTGCATTCAGTTTCAGTGGCTCACAGCGAAGCTTTGACGTCGGATCTATCATCTATCACTCACATATATATATGCAAAGCAGCCAGCTCAGACTGTACATGTGAGTGCTGCCATTATTACAATTTGAAGCTTTTCGTGAGGACCGTTATCCTTCCCTTATATTACTTTTTCTATACGGAAATGTTGCCATTAGTCGTCATTTTAATTTCCTCTTCCTAAATCCAATGAAAATGACTGCTAGCTGCACCTACACAGTAACCACGTATATCTATAATCTGTGTCATCATCATCCAATCTTAATTGAGTTGGTTGGAACTTGGAATGAGGAAGTTTCTCATTAGTGTTAAAAGCTAGCCCAAGTCATTGGATACTTATCTCTAATCTATTTCATCATGTCATACGTTGAATCAACCAGTTTTAAATCTATATATGTTCAATAAAGTTTGACTTATCTGACGGGGTGTATTAGTCTAAAATGTAACGTAAATTCGAAAGTCTATTTCAGGTTCAATTCAATCTATCGCATTACTACTATCAGTCTATAAAGTTTTTAAGGTATTTTATGGACAAAGAGTGGAATAATTTAACCAAAGACTAGATACCACTTTTTTGAAAAACAAAACAATAATTTAAAAAGCTTATTTGGCAAGGGCATATACACCAGCATTTATTTTTCGAGATGGTATATATTATATATGTGTGATGGTAACATACTCATTTAGGTGTTCATTCCTGTTTCTCACTATTTTTACCAATGACATGAATTTCTAATTAGCTTGAGGCCAACCATATTATTATTAGAGTAATTACATGATGAATTAAGTTTAAGTCAGATTCAGAAGCGAAAATTGGAGTTGGAGAGTGCAAAAATATATGAACAGTGGGGGATAATTATTGCTGGTGTTGTTGTTTCTTTGTTTAATTTCTATTTATTTCCATCAACCCACCTGTCGATCCCTTGCTAGTATATATTAATTCACCAACCCCAACTAGATTTCTGTTTCTAGCTACAGTAGTGTTTATTTTAAAACGAGATATGTATGCATTTTGGCTTTCAATAGACACTTTAGATATGTATGCATATTAGGCATTACCATTATGCCTTGTTATATAATTTCAAAGCACAAACAAAGAGTAAGAAGAAACGCACTAGTTAGACGATGAATTCATTAAATTAGGAAGTCATAATGTATATGATTTCAATTAAAAATAAATATGGTGAAAGAACCAACGCACTTTGCTATACGATCCAATCAAACCCTTTTTTTTTTTTGGATAGGGATCCAATCAAATCTATGAGGAAGCAAATTAAATTTGTTTTTCCTATGTAATTAACGTAATGGCCTTGTAAATTATTCTTATAACAATAAGGTTACTAAATTTTACACTTATACAATCAATGAATCACAACCTTCATCTTTTTCGTGAGCTTTGGATCAGACTAATTGTAAATAAAATGTATGACAAACACAGACATATTTTATATTTTAGAATGTGTAATTTCAATATATTACCATGTAATTAAACAATTGAGTCATACTATAAAAATTAAAGAGAGAATCATTGAAATATATATGCTTGATGAGAAAGAAAATAATAATATTGGATAATCAATTTGATTTTATGTCATGATCAGTGTAATTTATTATAATGTAAGCATTTTTTTACTTAGACATTTAATGGAAAAATAAATGGCTTGTTTGGAAGTTTAGAGAGGGAGGAGAGTAGAGGGGAGTAGTGGGGAGGGGAGTAGTGGGGAGGAGAGTAGAGGAGAATGATTCCCCTCCATCTTGTTTGGATGTTTTTAAAATTAGTAAGGAGGAAGGGAGTAATTAGCCCTTCCCCTTGTGAAATTTTGTTAATATAATAAGGGTAAATTAGGTAATTTACTTGGTCAATAGTTTATGTACTCTACTCCCCCTCCAAATCTCTCCAATTTGGGGGAATTAAAAATGAGGGGTTAGAGGGAGTTGAAACCTCTCCAAACCCCTCTAAACTCCTCCCCCTCCTTCCTTAAAAAACTTCCAAATAAGGTAATTAGATTACTCTCTCTCCCTCTACTCTACTCCCCCTCCTTTTTTAAACATCCAAACAGGCCATAAAGAAAAACCCTTACAGATTTTTATAGGGTTTTATTATGGTTTTTAGTGACATAGAGAAAACGTATGATAAATTACTCAGGGAGGTTAGAAGATTTTTAGAAAATAATTGAGATCCTTAAAAGTATTTTAAGTTTATTAATTAAGGATGTGTCAGTTGTAACTAGCTAGTGTGAATCAGTGACTATGAAATCCTATGGAATATATATATATATATATATATATATATATATATATATTCTCTCTTTTTGCAAACAATATAGTTGTAATGAATGGATCTAGACATTGAGTCAATGCAAAGTTAGAAATCTGAAGTGATACTTTATAATTTAACGGCTATATATAAATTAGGTTTAAAATTGATCCTACATGGAATGTAAGTTTAAAATAGGACATAATAAAGATTAAAGAGTTGTACAACTTAATGGTCAAGAAATAACAAATACAATATTTTCAATATTTTAGATTAATAATTAATAAGGATATAATAATAAAGAAGTTGTAAATCATTAGATAAGAGCAAGATAAATGAAGCGGAGTAATATAATTAAAACATTTATAAAGAAGAAAAGTAACTTAATTCAAGTTAAGAAAGTAGAAATTAGTACCATTAGAAGTAGGAAAAAATGATACGCTAATAAAGGAGACGAAAAAATAATATAATTTTAGATATGAAAGAAAAACAAAGAAAATAGAATACATACATGCATGAGAACAATCAATTAGTCTATTGCTGGTGGTGAGCAATCATGATGATTTCTGCTTGTGCAGTTGTGCCACACTTTTTTTTTTTTTTTTTTTTTATATTTAATAAAGGCCAATAGTTCAAAGCTATGCTCATAATTTTTTTTATATATTCTTTGTGCGAGTCATATTCCAAAGTTGTAACATTTATGGGTGGCTGTAAATTCATTCAAAACCTATTCTGATAATCCGATATATTTTTCAGCAAAAGAGATTCTTTAGTCTATTCAAATGTTTAAAAAAGGTTGAACCACTAAATTATGTCGCGCACTCATGACTCATGTACAGTCCAATCTGGAAATTTCCCATGTTATTAATACCTGAAGACGATAAGCCATAGAAGGCTGGAAAACAACTGGTAGGTCTCTACATTACATATTATATAATATTAATATATTAAAGTAAAAATTTTATCAAAAATCCAAAATTTTTTAATTGCATTTTCTCAAAGAAAATAAAAATAAAATAAAATAATTGCATTATAATTTTGTGCCAAATGTTTTTCTAATTACCCACTGCTTTGATGCTAAGGGTCTTTAATTTTTAAATAGGCTTTAATTTTTATGCCAAATATCATTACATTTTAAATTTTGTATTAATTTTCTTTATATGTATTGTGGAGGTGAAAACTCAGCATTGTGTATTGGGCTTAAAAGCCCAGCATTGTGTATTGGGCCAGGGGCCCTTTTTTTGGGTTAAGGTATGTCTGAAGAGAAGAAAATGATTGAGAAGGATTCTAAATGGGAGAAATATACTTGGAAATGATCGAGGGGGGTAGTTCGAAGAGATCATCATCAGGCCGAAGAGCGTATTCTCTTCGGATATAAATAGTCTCGATCAAGCAAGTACCTAGAAGGTTCAAGTGATCTTCCTGCCAATTCCAATGATAAGGATAAGCTCTGGGCACGGCTAAAGATGATAAGAACGGAGAAATATCTAAAGGAAAAAGCTGCTACCACCGTGTTTAATGCACTGCAACAACTTTTCTGACCGCATTTATGTGGAGAAGACTCCTGAACAGTATAATTTCAACTACCAACACTCCTGGAGAACTAAAGAAGATACCTGATGTGACATGTACTCAAGTGATTGCTTGGATGAAGAACAAGTGTACGATGAAGATGGTTTAGAAGAATGCTATATAAATGAGAAAGGTCTCTAAAGAAAGCGGATCGAAAAAAAAAAAAAAAAAAAAGGAGAAGGAGGAGAAAAATTTAACTGTAGCTCTAAGAACTGTATTCACTGTTCAATCAATAATATACCTCTTCGGACATTAATATGTTTAGCGGTTAAGTGTGTTTTTATGCTAGTCCATCCCTTAATATCATAGTTAACAGTTGCTAAATTCACAACTAGCCCAGCTCTTTCACCCACTCTCTACAAATTCATTGTTTTGGGCTTGGGTTACAAATCCTGACCCTACAATTGGCGCCGTCTGTGGGAAGAGCTTGAGTGAAAGTGGAGGTAACAGCTGATAATGGCCGAACTAGGGCAACAACCAGCAGAGTCTAGGGCATCCTAACATGTTGAACATTTTCTTAATTTAGAGCAGAGACAAGATCATGAAGGTAATGTACACACTGCACATACTGATCAAAGCCAATTACATGGCGGAAGTCACGTATCTCATGCAGAGAAGAACCAGAACATGCAACTAGAAATTGAAAGGCTAAAAAGGGAGTTGCGCCATGCAAAGAGGAAACGGATTTCTTCGTATTCTGATGAGGATTCTGATGATGAACAAGACGTCACTTATAAGCAGAGATTTTGAATACCAGCTAGTGAATCCTTTTCCTACGAAGAAAAGCATTATCATAAAAGGTAACCTCGAAGCCCATCACATGGAGGCGTGGGGAACGATGCTATGAGCAGGGCTTTGAATCAAATCTCTAGGTCACCTTTTACACGCAGGATTGAGGAAGCAAGGTTCCCTCTTCGTTTTCATCAACTGACGTTCACCATCTATAATGGTAAAACAGACTTTGTGGTTTGTGGAACATGTGAGTCACTTTAACCAAAGGATGGCTGTCTACTCTAGGGATGAGGCTCTGATGTGCAAGGTTTTCCCCTCCAGTCTTGGACTAGTTGCAATGAGATGCTTTGACAGCCTAAAAGCAGACTTCATCAATTCCTTCAAAGAGCTCACTCAAGCATTTGGTTCCCGTTTTGTTACTTGCCGAAGAGTGGCCAGACCTTTATCTTCACTGCTATCCTTGAGCATACAAGAGGGTGAGACCTTGAAAACGTATTCCGATAGGTACTGGGAGATGTTTAATGATATGGAGGGCAATTTTGATGGGATGGCCCTTAGCACGTTCAAGCTTGGCCTCCCTACTGACCATGGTTTAAGGAAGTCTTTAACTGGAAAGCCAGTTACAAATATGCGTCAGCTCATGGACTATATTGAAAAATATAAAAGAGTTGAAGAAGATCAACAGCAAGGGAAAAGAAAGGACAAGGTTATCCTCCAAGAGAGGAGGGATTTTAGGTCGGACTGTTACAATAACAATAAACCACAGAGAGATTTTGCTGGGCAATCAGGATCAACAAATCTTCAAGCAGTCAATGTTGTATTCAAAGAGCCAGTATACCAAGTTTTGGAAAAGATTAAGAATGAACCATTCTTTAAGTGGCTGAATAAGATGGTGGGGAACCCTGAGAGGCGCAATCATAATCTCTATTGCTAGTACCATCAAGACCATAGGCATACCACAGAGGATTGCAGGAGCTTGTGGGATCATTTTGACCAACTGGTCCGCGAGGGTAAATTGAGACACATCTTGCACCACTCTAGTGGCCGAGGAAGTCAGGTGAACTTAGAGCCCCGAAGAGATGACCCTTCAAAGCCCCCATTGGGAACTATTAATGTCATCTTCACCGCACTAGGGAGAACAGGATCCTGGCCATCGAAGGTTATGTCGGTAGCTCGGTTACCCGCAGGGGATTTCGGTCAAGGTCTGAAGAGGGCTAAATCGGATGCTTAACTGGTTTTAGGGTTCTTGGAGGAGGAAAAGATTGGAACCATCCAACCCCATGATGATGCTTTAGTAATCACCCTTAGAATTGGAGGGTATGATGTGAAGAGGGTAATGGTCGACCAGGGTAGCGCGGTAAAGGTAATGTATCCTGATCTCTACAAGGGGCTGAACTTAAAACCTCAAGACCTAGCACCATACAATTTCCCCCTGGTGAGTTTCGAAGGAAGAATGGTTACCCCGAAAGGACAAATACGATTATCCGTGCAGATTGGCTCAGAGGTGGTAGAGGTGGATTTCATAGTTGTAGATGTGTATTTGCCCTATACAGCAATTGTAGCCAGACCTTGACTTCATATACTAGGGGTTGTTTCCTCTACTTTGCATTAGAAAGTTAAATATCCATTTGAAGGACAGGTTTGTGAAATCCGAGGAGATCAGTCTGCGGCCAGACAATGCTTAGTGACTGCCATCTAGCATAAGCCTGAAACTGAGTCCTTGGCCAAGGCTGAAAGGGGTTTATAGCAGTTAAAACCTTGGGTACCGCTCGTCAAAGACCCAGACAAGGGCACTAGGTGCGAAGATTTAATAAAAGTTATCATCGGAGATAATCCAGAAAAGTTCTTTCAAGTCGGATCTCAGTTGCCTCTGCAAGAGAGGGAAGAGCTAATAGAGTTCCTTAAAAGAGACATTGATGTATTCGCCTAGAACGCTTACAAAGCTCTCCAGAATTCATCTGTCACCATCTAAAGGTCAACCCACTGATTACCCCTAAAAAACAACCTCCTCGGCGCCCATCCAAGGAACATGTTGAGGTAGTGAAAGAAGAGGTGACAAAGCTCAAACAAGCTGGAGCCATTAAAGAAGTTTTTTATTTTATTTTATTTTATTTTATTTTATCCTGAATGGCTAACAAATACTGTGGTGGTGAAGAAGAAGAATGGGAAATGGCGAGTCTGTGTAGACCTTATTGACTTAAATAAGGCTTGTCCCAAGGATCCATTCCCTATGCCAAAAATTGATCAGCTAGTAGATGCCACTATCGGCCATCCTTGGATGAGTTTCCTAGATACTTTTCAAGGTTACCATTAAATACCGTTAGCCCTGGATGATTAGGTGAAGACTGCTTTTGTCACCCTATCGGTAACTACCATTACAAAGTGATGCCATTTGGTTTGAAAAATGCAGGATCTACCTACCAAATAATGATGGCGAGAATGTTTGAGTCACAGTTGGGTAAAAGTATCAAAATTTACATAGATGACATTGTGGTGAAAAGCAAGGTCGCTTCTGAACATGTAAAAGACTTTAAAAACATTTTTGAAGTTCTAAGAAAGCACAAGCTGTGTCTAAACGCTTCCAAATGCTCATTTGGTGTGGGATCAAGTAAGTTCTTGGGGTACATGGTGACTCACAGAGGAATTGAAGTTAAACCCGATCAGATAAAGGCCATCCACAATTTACAAGCTTCTCGAAATCCCAAAGATGTTTAGAAATTGACTGGGATGACCGCTGCCTTGAACCGATTCATCTCTCGATCAGCAGATAGGTGTAAACCTTTATTCTCGTTGATCAACAAATGAAAAGGGTTTGAATGGACTGAAGAGTGCACTTTGGCCTTCCAACAAATTAAAGACTATTTGGCTCGGCCACCAATCATGTCCAGTTCTGAGCCAGATGATGTCTTGTTTGCTTACATTGTTGTGGCTCCTTGTGCTGTAAGTTTGGTATTGATACGAGAGGACCAAGGTGTGCAAAGGCCAGTTTACTATGTGAGTAAGTTTGTATGAGGCCGATATTCGATACCTGCCACTGGAGAAAGCCATCTTGGCAGTAGTGCTTAGTATACGAAAATTGCCTCATTACTTCTAAGCACATATGGTCGTTGTGCTCACACAGCTCCCGCTTAAGACCATACTTAGAAGTGCTGACTACACGGGGAGAATAGCTAAATGGGGCACTATCCTAGGGGCCTTTGACATCAAATATATGCCCTGTACCTCCACAAAGGGGCAGGTCCTCGCAGATTTAGTAGCTGAGTTTACTGAACCCTCATTAGAAGAATTAATGCCAACACAGAACATGGATGAAAAATCTGTTGGCATAATCTCTCAAAAAGGCCCATCATCCTGGGAAGTATATGTAGATGGTGCAGCAAACCAGAAGGGTTCTGGAGTGGGGTTAGTGTTAATATCTCCAGAGAAGATTGTTATCGAAAAGTCGCAAGACTAAACTTCACGGCCATAAATAATGAGGTCGAGTATGAAGCTCTACTGATGGGAATGGCTATGGTTCGAAAAATGGAAGGAAAGTCAGTGGAAGTGTCTCGGACTCGAGATTAGTCGTTGGTCAAGTACAAGATGAGTTTGAGGCGAAAGATGAAAGAATGCAGAGATACTTAAGTCGAGTTAAATGTCTGCAATCAGAGTTCGACTCTTTTAATCTGCTGCACATTCCCAGAAATGGTAATGCACATGCTGATTCTTTGGCCACGCTTGCTACTTCTTCAGCGCAAGATTTACCGAGAGTTATCATTGTCGAGGACTTGCATGGGCCTATAGAGGCAAGAAGAGGGGTAGTCCAGGTTCACCAAATTAGGCTGAACTTAGCTGGATGGATCTTATAATTAAATTCTTGAAGGAGGATATCTTACCTGAAGAAATGTGGGAAGCTAACAAAGTTCAGAGGAAGGCAACCAGATTCTGGCTATCCGAGAACTAGAAACTATATAAATGCTCCTATTCAGGACTGTACTTATTATGCATGCATCCTGAAGCGGCTGAGTTACTACTAGAAGAATTACATGAAGGAATCTGTGGGAGCCATATTGGAGGTAGGTCCTTGGCTCACCGAGCCATTACTCAAGGTTATTGGTGGCCAAATATGCAAATAAAAGCCCATGAATATGTGAAGAAGTGTGATCAATGTCAACGGTTTGCCCCAAACATTCATCAACCAGGGGGAACCCTTAATCCACTATCCAGCCCATGGCCTTTCGCTCAATGGGGCTTAGATATCGTGGGCCCATTCCCTAAGGCTGCAGGAAACAGGAAGTATCTTATGGTTGAATGGGTCAAAGCTGAACCTCTGGCCAATATTAGAGATGTAAATGTGCAGAAATTTGTGTGGAAGAATATTGTCACTCGGTTTGGGGTTCCTCATACTCTCATCTCGGACAATGGCCTACAGATTGATAGCAAAGCATTCAAAAATTATTGTAGTGAACTGGGAATCATAAATAGATACTCTACCCCTGCCTATCCCTAGGGGAATGAGCAAGCAGAAGCGGTTAACAAGGTCATAGTAAGTGGATTAAAGAAGAGACTAGACGATGCAAAGGGCAAATGAGTGGAAGAATTGCCACATGTAATTTGGGTATACAGAACCACGCCTTGTAGCTCTACTGGAGAGACTCCCTTCTCAATGACCTATAGGGTTGAAGCTGTCATACCTTTAGAGAATGGGTTCCCAACATTGAGAACTAGTTCATTTAGTTTGACTGACAACAATGAAGAGCTAGAGAAGAGTCTGGATCTGATTGAGGAAAGGAGGGAAAATGCAATGGTCCGATTAGCTCATTACCAACAAATGCTCAGACAAGGCTATGATGCCAATGTAAGGCTAAGGCTTCTAGAATCTGGTGATTTGGTGCTCAGAAAGGTTGTGGGCACTGCAAAGAACCCAGCTTGGGGAAAGTTAGGTCCAATTGGGAAGGGTTATATCGTATTACCTCAGGGGCTGGTATTGGGGCGTATTTCTTGGAAGACCTAGATAGTCATGTGATACCACACCCTTAGAATGTAAATAACCACAAAAGGTACTATTATTAATCGAATATTATCTTCAATCAATATGCCAATTCGTTATATCAAATTCTTATAAGTGTTTAAATTTAAATCCAATCATGCCTGAAGTCCTCGAACCAGATAATTTGGGTTAGTTAGCACTCGTTTACAATTTTTTCAAGTGTTTAAACTTAAATCCAATCATGCTTGAAGTCTTCGGACTAGATGATTTGGGTTAGTTAGCACTCGTTTACAATTTTCCTAAGTGTTTAAACTTAAATCCAATCATGCCTGAAATCCTCGGACTAGATGATTTGGGTTAGTTAACACTCGTTTGCAATTTTCCTATGTGTTTAAACTTAAATCCAATCATGCCTGAAGCCCTCGGACCAGATGATTTGGGTTAGTTAACACTCGTTTGCAATTCTCCTAAGTGTTTAAACTTAAATCCAATCATGTCTGAAGTTCTCGGACCAGATGATTTGAGTTAGTTAACACCTTCCTACAGTTATTATTAATACTTAGACTTGTAAGGAATCTTGCCTGAAATTCTCGGATGTGTTTAAGTAAACCCTAACTTATGATAAGCCTCCTTAGTCATGTGTTTAATTCATAATCAATAAGTAGTAATACTCTCTGTGCATGTTTGAGAAGACCTGTGAAGCTTCCATCTCACTCCTTACTTTCATTGCTTATTAGTGATTCCTATACAAACTACTTTATTCAGTATTAATTTAAGTTATTTGCATCATTAGTATAATATCATGGCTAAGTTTACCTAAATTACCATAGTAACAAGTTATAGTTATTTGCAATAATAACGAGTCTTATAGTATATGCAAAGAAGACATAAGAAATAAAAGAGAAATGATTTCATTGATTAAAAGAAAGTAATTTGCAAATCATTACATAAAAAACTAATACAAGTATGAAATAAAAACTCCTAAGCATCTAAGCCTTTATCTCGGTGGCCGAGGAGTTAACTGTTTGGGTAGGCTGAGCAGTAGCAGTGTCTGGGACTTGAACATCCTCAGTTGGAGGGGTCTAGCCGACTGGGGGCTGCTCTAGAGCTTCTGCGAGTTCGCAAATATCAGGATGATAATAAATGCTCCCAGGTTGTCTCAAGACAGACTCTAGAGGGACCCCAGCAGCGTCAAGACCTTTGTCCCAAGTCATGTCGCAGTAATCTGTGCAAACCTTTGCGAACTCCTCAGTAAGTCTGACTTGAGTCTCCTTTACCCCAAGCTTATAGGCTGCCTGCCTTTTAGCCTCGATTGCCTCCTTGGCCAACTGAGCATTCTTCTCAGCCAATTCGGCAATCTCCCTGGCTTTCTGAAGTTCAGTTTAAAGACTCTTCACCAGCGCTTTCTCTGTTTCCAGATTAATCTCAGTCAAGTTCAGTTGCTGGCGTTGGTCTTCAGCCTGCTTCTCAGCATTTTTAAGACTAGCATCTAGACTATTCCTCTGCTTGGTCATCTCTTTTATTGCTCGGACAGATGAGCATAGTCTTCCTTCAGACTGCCCAGTGATTTTTCTGCCTCAAACCGAGAGTAGGCCTCTACTTGGGTTTTAGTATAGGCCTTTTTGTTCCACTTTTCGGCCACATAAACCTGCTGAGTAATCTACATAACAGAAGGAAAAATTTCAATACAAAAAAAAAAAAAATCAAATCATCAGTATCCTAACTAAAGAAGTGAATTAATTTACTTACCATGACTAAATCCCTTTTTAGGGATAAAAAGAGGTTATATTGGCTGAAACGCCTGTAAGATTCCATGTCTCGTAGGAGGAGCAGTGGTTGCTCCAAAGCCTCAGCAACGAGACTTGCCTTCCCCCCATTATAATTTCTGAGGGAGATCTCCCAGGGGATTGGAGCACCATCCAATTCCAGCCTTAGGGACCAAGTGCGAGGTCCTCGACGCACATCAGCTGCAAGAGCATCATCTTGGCTCTTGGTAGATGAAGCCCTTTTGCTTTGGTGGTCTCTCACCACCTTCTGTTGCTTAGTCCCTTTTGGAGGCACCACCTCTCTTTCTTCATTATCAACTAGGGGCCTTTTCTTCTTCGGATCTGGCAATTGTTTTGAGCCGCGATCCAAAGGAACCTGGGGAGATGGTGGAGGAAGACTAACAATTGGTTGAGATGTACCGGTCTCTTTGGGCCCAGCTTTTTTATTCCTATTCTTCATCAAGTCTCTTAGGCTGGCCATGTCTTCTTCCTCTTTGAGGAGTCGTTTGGAACAGCAGTTATTAAAACAGGAGGGTGAACACTGGACTGCCTGTTAGTTTCTTCCTCAGTTTCTGAAACTTGTATGACTTGACCCCTTTCCGAAGCCTCTCCTTCAAATCTAAACTTATCAATTTGCTCCTCAAGTGAAAAGGTTGAAGAAGCAACTCTTTCACCTACTGCTACTGGTTCAAGGGGAACTTGCTGAACCGGCTGGCCGAGCAATGGTATACCTTGCGGATTTGGATGGGGCACAGGGGCAAGATTGAACGGTGCTAGAAAATTGCGCTAAGAGACATCTATTCGTTTGAGTTGATAGTCTCCTTGAGTGATAGCATTGCCGACCAGCTGAAAATCAGTCGATTTTGGCATGAAACCGAGAATGAGAGGAACGGACCAGAGCTGCCCATCTTCACTTACAAAAATTTCTGATCGTAGTAAGTAGTTGAGCATGCAGACGTTTGTGAGGCTAAGTCGAGGAGAAACGTGATCCTTATTTGTTAACACCACAACAAAATTTAGTCAGAAACTTGAAAATAACGATACAAAGAGAAGGCAAATTGTTAAAAAACGGAGATTCTAAATCTATTGTTAGGAAACCTAAATCTAGGATGTCCCACCTGGCTCTTCTGGTTGGGTCGAGTAATGAAGATCGTCATGCCACACACCCGAGACTATCAGATAGTCGTCTTTCATCCCTTTGTTGGACTTGGGAAGGCAGGAGATGAGCCTAACGATGTCGGATCAAGATTTAAGATAGTATCCCGCTCTCTTCTGGCTATGACACTCGTACATATGTACCATGTCAAGCCAGGTGAGTCCTAATCCTAGATGAAGGTTCAATGTGTCAACTGCTTCTAGGATCCTAAAGACATTGGGTGCGCACTGATCAGGAGAAAGCTTGTGGTTACGAAGGTAATTTTGGGTAATAGAACCCATAGGGAGAGTCATTCCTCTTTCTATGAAGGTTATCATAGGGATTACGACTTACCCCTCTCTTTGGTCGATTTAATACCTCAAGTTTACCCCCTGTGGTATGCCGTATGTCTCCTTAAATTCCTCTATTAAGGCAGGACTATCGATGAGATACTGAAATCTACCAATTTTTGGTTAACTAGAAGAAGACGCAGAATATTAACTGGGAAACGAGAGTTTGAAGGCTGAGGAAGCTGACCGAAGAGAAGATGAAAGGCTTGAATAAAGGAGAACTTACATAAACTAAATCAGAGAATGATCCTTGAACTCGGAGACCGATTCTTACAGATTCTGGGAAGAACTAGGATTGATGATTGGAAGAGCTTGGTGGATTTGAATGCTTGAGTTCGCTGGATAATCTGAGAGTTTGCAAAGTAAAGAAGAAATAATCTCTTCTGAGGCTTTATATAGGGATAAATGAAAGGGTAAGAGTCATCCCGCCCAAATTACGAGGAAGAACATCATCCGTTGGATCGATGGTCCATCGTTGGATACGAGACAGAATGCCGCCTGGAGTAATTAATAACGCTAATACTGAAACGACGGTAGCAATGATGAAGCGCGTGAACGTATGCTCATACACGTGTGGATTCAAATACTTGTGTTTTTATTTCGTAACAAGTCAAAATCTTATTTTTTCTCCTTGGATGCAAGAGAAAAATTAAAATTTTGAGGGGTTATTGTGAGGGTGGAAGCCCAGCATTGTGTATTGGGCCTGTGCCCCATTTTTTGGGTTAAGGTATGTCTGAAGAGAAGAAAATGATTGAGAAGGATTCTAAATGGGAGAAATATACCTGGAAATGATCGAGGAGGGCAGTTCGAAGAGATCATCATCGGGCCGAAGAGCGTATTCTCTTTGGATATAAAGAGTCTCGATCAAGCAAGTACTTGAGAGGTTCAAGTAATCTTCCTGGCAATTCCAATGGGCACGTATAAAAATGATAAGAATGGATAAATATCTAAAGAAAAAAACTGCTACCACCGTGTTTAATGCACTGCAGCAACTTTTCTGACCATATTTATGTGGAGAAGACTCCTGAACAGTACAACTTCAACTACCAACACTCTTGGAGAACTAAAGAAGATACCTGATGTGACATGTACTCAAGTGATTGCTTGGATGAAGAACAAGTGTACGATGAAGATTGTTTAGAAGAAAACTATATAAATGAGAAAGGTCTTTAAAGAAGGGGGATTGAAAAAAAAAAAAAAAGAAAAAGAAAGGAGAAGGAGGAGAAAGATTTAACTATAACTCTAAGAACTGTATTCACTATTCAATTAATAATATACCTCTTCGGACATCAATATGTTTAGCGGTTAAGTGTGTTTTTATGCTGGTCCATCCCTTAATATCATAGTTAACAGTTGCTAAATTTACAACTAGTCCAGCTCTTTCACCTGCTCTCTACAAATTCATTGTTTTGGGCTTAGGCTACAAATCCTGACCCTACATGTATATTTATAAATCTAAACTTAAAAAAAAAAAAAAAAACACTCAATTAGATATTTATTAAAAAATTCCTATGTTAAACTTTGAATGTGTAATAATAATATTTATATTTTTAGTCCATTTAAAACTAATCTAGACTTTTTTTTCAAAAATTTATTATTAGTTCATATATGAATTTCAATGAAAAAGTATACCAATTGTACTATTTCCTAAAAAATTAGTTGTCCATATCTTATTTGAATAATGCATTCATAAAAAAAAATTTGCATATTCCATAAAATAATAACTTTACAACATCTTTTTAAGAGTTGACAAAAATATAAAAATCACCATAAACAAGATTCAACTTAGGTATAAACTTTAATATGAATCTAATTTTGATTGTTTTTAAATGATCAATGAGTATGCATGCACTAGATTATAAGCTAGTTTTTAATTATATTGATTCATATGTTGCTTAACTATTCATGCATATTCACCTCTAAAATATAAGTAATTGAAAATAAACAACAGGAATTGACTCTATAAGACAATCCTTAAGCAAAACATCAAAAGATATATAACTCATGTATTCTAATGCTTTTAGAATAATTTTCCTCTCAGGGTAATCAAACTAAGTACTTTGCTAACAAATTCTCAATAATAATTACATCCATAGATAATTTTGTTATGGATCCCCTCAGGGAGCTCATCTGTCTAGAAGACTAGAAGTGATATTGTCTCCTATAGTGTCAGAAAACATTCTGTTAAGCTATTTGTTTCTCTGTGAACATGATAAAGAGTCCCAATTTTCAAACTCTACAGTTCAGTCCAACAAGCCAATCTAGTCTTTGAGGGAGCAATAGTTGTTAGATTGCTTCAGAATATTTCTGGGTCCTGGCCAATATGGAAGCAGTGGAAATTAATAACCATGTTTTTTCTTCCTAATTTATCCTTTGCCAGGCCTATCTCAGTTTCTATTGCTTTCAAGTTGCAAATTATTATGCAAGATGCTTTTGTTTGAGAGGCTGTAGCAGAAGGAAGAAGCAAATTTTGTTCATGAAACTCAAATTGGCTTCTATTCTTTCACTGTTTGTAACCCATGGCCAATTGAATTCAACTGTAACCATCCAATAGGATGGGGGACCCACTTAACAAAGCAATCTACTCCTTCCTTTGAGAATAATGCATGTGCAAATTCTATCTTTCTTTAATTGTGTTTTGAACTAATAAGCATAGTTTTTACGATCCTAGATTCCTAGTGTGATTTTAAATGTTTTGGTAAAGTGGGATCGTAAAATCATGTGATCTTAAAATCTAGATCGCAATTTTAACAACTATGCTTACTAGTATATATTAATTCACCAACTCCACCTAGATTTCTGTTTCTAGCTACAGTGTTATTTTAAAACGAGATATGTATGCATTTTGGCTTTCAATAGACACTTTAGATATGTATGCATGCTACATGTATTAGGCATTACCATTATGTCTTGTTATATTTTTTCAAAGCACAAACGAAATGTAAGAAGAAACGCACTAGTTACAGTTTTAGACGATGAATTCATCAAATTAGGAAGTCATAATGTATATGATTTCAATTTAAAATAAATATGGTGAAAGATCCAGCGCACTTTGCTATACGATCCAATCAAACCCCTTTTTTTTGGGATAGGCTAGGGATCCAATCAAATCTATGAAGAAGCAAAATTTGTTTTTCCTACTTAAGGTAATGGCCTATTTATATATATTAGGGCAAAACTTACGTACAATACTTATATGTTATTCCTTATGTTCTCCTTTTAAGATTTTATCATGTAGATTTTTTCTCATGAGATGGAAATATATTTTTTAGTTAGGTAGTCACATGATGGAATCCTAAGAGTAGGAACCTAAAGAACAACACATAAGATACTATATTTAAGTTTTATCATATATATTATTCTTATAACAATAAGGTTACTAAATTTTACACTTATACAATCAGTGAATCACAACCTTCAATTTTTTTCATGAGCTTTGGATCAGACTAATTGTAAACAAAATGTATGACAAACACAGACATATTTTATATATTAGAATGTGTAATTTCAATATATATACACAATAATTAATTAAAAAAGATATTCAAAATTGTTCAAATTACCATGTAATTAAACTATTGAGTCATACTATAAAAATTAAAGAGAGAATCATTGAATATATATGTTGAGAAAGAAAATAATAATATTGGATAATCAATTTGATTTTATGTCATGATCTGTATAATTTATTAGGGCAAAACTTAAGTACAATACTTTAGGTGCAATACCTTAGGTCCCCTTCTAAAATTTAAGCCATGTATATAAAATATAGAACTCAGCAAACGGCATTACAAGGAATTCCAGTCTTTTTTTTTTTTTTTTTTTCATCTTTTCCCTCACATGCGTGAAAACCAAATAACTTCAAACACTTTCACCCTTATTTTCCCAAAAAACAAACAGATTTCAAACAAAAATTTTGGCTAAAACTCAACAAATTTCTGGCAAGACCCCTTCACAACCATGTCTCGCATTGATTCTGGCCACCATGTGTGGAGGCAGAGTGGTTTCGCTTTTCACCCGCAAGAAACCCCATACCTAAGAGAATGAAGAAAATAGCGGGGCATGGCGGCTGTGGAGGGTTTCGTGGTGGTCAATTGTAAGCAATTTTTTACTTAGACATTTAATAGAAAAATAAAGAGAAACCCATAGATGTTTTTATATGGTTTTATTATGGTTTTTAGTGACATAGAAAAAACATATAATAAATTACCCAGGGAGGTTGTAAGGCTTTTAGAAAATAATTGAGTTCCTTAAAAGTATTTTAAGTTTATTAAGGATGTGTCAGTTGTAACTAGTGTGAGTATGAAATCCCATGGAATAAATATATATATATATATATATATATTGCAAAAAATATAGTCTTAATGAATGAATCTAGACATTGAGTCAATGCAAAGTTGGAAATCTGAAGTGATACTTTATAATTTCAAGGCTATAAATTAAGTTTAAAATTGAGTACATGGAATATAAATTTAAAATAAGACAAATAAATATTAAAGACTTGTACAACTTAAGAAATAACAAATACAATGTTTTTGATATTTTGGATTAATAATTCATAAGGATATATAATAAAAACAAAGAGGTTGTAAATCATTGGATAAGAACAAGATGGATGAAGCGAATTAATATAGAATTAATATAATTGAAGCACTTATAAAGAAAAGTAACTTAATTATTCAAGTCAAGGAAGTAGAAATTAGTGCCATTAGAAGTAGCAAAAAAATTTATATGCTAATTAAGGAGACAAAAAAAGAATATAATTTTAGATATGAAAGAAAAACGAAGAAGAATACATACATGCATGTGAAAAATATTAATTAGTCTATTGAGCAAGCATGATGATTTCTGCTTGTGCCACTTCTTTTTTTTTTTTTTTTTTTTTTCCTATTTAATAAAGGTCAGCATTTTAAAGCTATGCTCATAATTTTTTTTTATATATTCTTTGTACGAGTCATATTCCAAAGTTGTAAAATGTATGGGTGGCTGTAAATTCATTCAAAACCTATTGTGATAATCTGATATATTGGTCAGAAATTTCATCAACGACAGACCAGAAAGCAAAAGAAGATTCTGTAAACTCTATTTTTCAGCAAAAGAGATTCTCAAATGTTTAAAAAAGGTTGAACCACTAAATTATGTCGCGCACTCATGATTCATGAACAGTCCCATTTGGAAATTTCCCATGTTATTAATACCTGAAGACTAAGCCATAGAAGGCTATAAAACAACTGGTAAGTCTTTAATTTACATTATATATTACATAATATTAATATATTAAAGTAAAATTTTTTATCCAAAATCCAAAATTTTTTAATTGCATTTTCTCAAAAAAAAGAATTGCATTTTAATTTTGTGCCAAATGTTTTTCTAATTACCCACTGCTTTGATGCTAAGGATCTTTAATTTTTAAATAGACTTTAATTTTATGCCAAATATCATTACATTTTGAATTTTTTATTAATTTTCTTTATATGTAATTATGTATATTTATAAATCAAAAATTAAATAAAACACTCAATTAGATATTTGTTAAAACACTCCAATGTAAAACTTCGAAATGTGTAATATTTATATTTTAAGTCCATTTGAAACTAATTTAGATTATTTTTACAAAAATTTATTATTAGTTCATATATAAATTTCAATGAAAAAGTATACCATGTGTACTATGTCCTAAAAATTAGCTGTCCATATCTTATTTGAATAATGTATACATAAAACAAATTTGCATACTCTATCAAATAATATCTTTACAAAACCTTTTTAAGAGTTGACAAAAATATAAAAATCACCATAAACAAGATTCAACTTAGGTATAAACTTTAATATGAATCTAATTTTGATTGTTTTCAAATGAATCAATGAGTATGCATGCGCTAGATTATAAGCTAGTTTTTAATTATATTGATTCATATGTTGCTTAACTATTCATGCATACTCACCTCTAAATTATAAGTAAATGAAAATAAACAACAGAAATTGACTCTGTTAGACAATCCTTAAGCAAAAAATCAAAAGATAACTCATGCATATTCTGATGCTTTAAGAAAAATTTTCCTCTCAGGGTAATCAAACTAAGTACTTTGCTAACAAATTCTCAATAATAATTACTACATCCATAAATAATTTTGTTATGGATCCCCTCAGGGAGCTCATCTGTCTAGAAGACTAGAAGTGATATTGTCTCCTATAGTGTCAAAAAAACATTCTGTTAAGCTTTTTGTTTCTCTGTGAACATGATAAAGAGTCCAACAAACCAATCTAGTTTTTGAGGGAGCAATAGTTGTTAGATTGCTTCACAATATTCTTGGCCAATATTGAAGCAGTGGAAATAACCATGTTTTTCTTCCTAATTTATCCTTTGCCAGACCAATTTCAGTTTCTATTTCTTTCAAGTTGCCAATTATTATGCAAGATGCCTTTGTTTGAGAGGCTGTAGCATAAGGAAGAAGAAAATTTTATTCTTGAAACTCAAATTGGCATCTATTCTTTCACTGTTTGTAATCAATGGCCAATTGAATTCAACTGTAACCATCCAGTAGGATGGGGGACCCACTTAACAAAGCAATCTACTCCTTCATTTGAGAATAATGCATGTGCAAATTCTATCTCTCTTTAATTGTGTTTTGAACCAATGAGCATAGTTTTCGTATGGAAAAAATGCTCAAATCTCAAACCAAGATCATTTATTATTGTTCTTGTTACATTTTTCTCTAGTTAGAAAAGGATTTTAGTTAGCGTGGGGGAATTTTAGTAAACTCAAATGATAAAAATTTGATATAATCGACTAAAGAATTTGGGTACAAATCTCACCTTACCCAAACAAAACTTATTATCATCTTGGCTCTTTAAGTTGATGGTAAAAAACAATCAACATAGATTCTATTGAATCTTAAAAAAAAAAAAAAAAAAAAAAAATCAAGAAATTGCACTTTAGTTTGCAACTTTCTTGCCAAGTATTATATAAAGTAACCACACAAATGGCATATCTGATTTCCTACACAGTAGCTGAACCCCACAATTTTCACTCTCTTTAAAAAAATGAAGCCACCATTAAATTACTACAACTAGTACACATTTTGAGTATTGTTTTCTTAAAAATGCAATTATGACAATTTCAAGATATTTAAGATACCCTTTTCCACCAAAACTTCTTGCATATAGGCTTCTCTTTTAGTGCATTTACAGCAGAAGCCATGCTTTTGAAACCTATTCATCACTTGCTTCGCTAATAGCATATGTAATACTATAACAACCAGTGGCGGCTCCAGGAATTTTGTTTAGGGGGGTCATTAAAAAACTTATATAAAAAAATTAATAAAAAAAAAAACTTGAATATATCGAGTTATTGACCAAAAAAAATTAAAATTTTACAATTTCCTTCTACAAGTTTTCAAATTTTGAATTGTTATATGATAGTTCATTATGAGTATTAATTGTTATTTTGGATAGATATGACCATTTTATTTTGTTAAGTTTATCTAACATTTTTATTTTTATGCAGTTGTTATTATTATTTTTTTTTTTGATAGGATTATTTATTTGTCTTTGTTTTTATAAAAATATTTTAAACTAAATGGATAAACTCAACTCATTGGTTTTGTATTAATTATTGATGCACACAACCACATTCATTCATACATAAATAATACACTACGTGTCTACTTAACCAATAAAATACTTGAACAATCACTAACTTTATAATTTTTTTTCTTGAATTTTTCTGAATTTATAACAAAAAATTATTATAACATGATAACAATACACACACATGCAACAAATCTTCTCTATTTCCTAATTACTAAATCATATAAAGTTATATTATATTTAGGGTCATGTTAACAGATACCCTTAAGGCAATTGTTATATTTCCCATGAAACTAGTGACAAAACATTTCTCTTATATTTATACTATACACACAAACTTCCACACACATTATTATTTACACAAATAACATTATAATAAAAAATAATGCACACAATCATGTTAGAGATACAAACTATTTTACAAATTTTTTTGCAAACTGTTGATGTGGTAAGTAATTATTGGTAAATGAAAAAGTGGATATTAATAGTAGGCTTAAATAAAAACTAATAAGAAGTTGGTCACATCAACATTTTGTAAAAATTGTAAAATAGTTTGTAGTTGTAACATTACTCTAATATAAATTCATGACAGAGTGACACTTACAATCTACAAACACTTATTCTTACTCTTAAAGTTAGAAATATTTGTAATAAGGGTGTATAAAATTTAAATTAGGGTGTGCAAAAATAATATTTTTAAGAAAAAATCTAAGTATTAAACTAACAAAAAAATATATATTATATATATAAAAAAAAATTTAAAAAAATTTGAAGTCAGGGGGTTCATTTGAACCCCCTGAACAAAGTATAGCGCCGCCCCTGATAACAACCCACTTGCCAGTCGGGCATCATTACCTACAACTTTTTGCTATCTTAAAAAAGACTCTCTCTACTACTCTGCTCATATCCATTGTTTAATAATGCCTTTTTTAGATGCATATTAGTAATTAAAAATTTGTTTCACATTGTTTATTAGCTATATAAAAGGCATGGTTACTTTTATTTTATCCAAAAATAAAAGGCATAATTACCTTTTGAAATAAAAATGTGGAGAAGTAAGAGCATTAACGTTTTTTAAATGTGGGTATTTGATGCCAGTGCACCTACAATATTATAACGTGCACTTTTCTTATTTAATAACACACACATAAAAAGAAGGTGATAGTGTATTATCATATGGGTGGGGGAGATAAGATTCAATTAAGCAAACCACTGAGGCACTGATGACTAATTGGATTTCAGAAAACTTGACTATAACTGTGGCCAACAAAGAGATTACAAAGATTACAAAGAGAAATTGACTTTGGATAAGTATGGCCAACAAAGAAAAATTGTAAATGGGATAAGAAGCACACAGATCAAAAGATTACACTGCCTTAGGTTTGATCTTTGGTGTGAGTAGTGAGAGGGACTGAGCCTAATGAAGATTGTTAAACTTGTGCTACGTACATTGACTTGAAATATGGGTGGCATTTGATGGGCTATCTTTTTTTCTTTTTTTGGGGTGATATGACTGGCTTTTGAGATTATATTGGGGGGTTTATTGCTTTTGTCAACGTGGGCCGTGACTCGTGTTCACTAGCACTTGGGCCTATATTTAATTCAGACCAAAAGCCTTGGAGTACATATTTCATAAATCTGAGGTCCGCCAATGACTTCATAGGTGGCCCAATAGAGAAAAAGGTAGAAAGGCCCAGAACTGGAATGAAATAAAGCTTGATGATATGAATTAAGATTTTTTTGGGTACTCCCAAAGATATTACTTTTTGTTTGTTTGTTTTATGGTTTTATGTACGATGGGTATAGCTTATTTTTCCTTAGTTTGTTTTGTTTAAAAAAAAAGATATGTAAAAGTAGAAAAATAAAATTTTATAGTTTTGAAAAGTTTAAAAAACAAGTTATATACTATCTCAAAAAAAAAAAAAAGGTTTTATAAAAGAAGAAAAAAAATTAGAGTTTTAAAAAGGAGACAAAGTTTAGCTACAAAACTAGTTATAGTTTAAGGTTATAACTTTACACAATAAAATAAATTTTACTACATATTTTGAAAATCTAACAATTGACTTGCATGTTCAATATACTCTTAATACACATGCCAAATTTTGTGTAAATTGGATATTATTTACTATATAATCTATAAACTTATATATTATGCATAATTTTAAACTACAAAAACTTTTAATTTAAACAATTTATTGATGGCATAGCTATTGATTTTTAATTTTTTAGAAATTTTACAAGTATGGAAGATATAAAAAGAAAATGTAATTTAATGATAAATTTCTCAAAATTTAGCCTCAATAAAGAGATATTGAGTAAAATTGTAGTATTAAACTATAATAAATTTTGTAACTAAATTTTGTTCTTTAAAAAACTGTTTATTGAATATCTATTAAGGAAATGATATTAAAAAGTTTTGATAGGAGATGCTGTTTTATGATTACAATTGTTTTACTTTTATCCCACTTGCTTTGTCTTTGGAAGAATATCTCCATTCTTAATCGTTATTGCGTCATTTGAAGCGTTGGGCTTTTTTTAGGGCCTATCCTACCTACGGAAAAATTGATTTTTGTGGGCCGTGGTCCAGCTCTATGCTTGTTGGTTATGGAAAGGCGATGTCAGAGCAAACCTGGCATTAATCCAACAAGACCAACACCACTTATATTTAACTCACATGCAAAGTCTTGGATCTTGGATTCATTCTATGGTATACCGTACATACACACCTGCACACAATTTCTTTTTGATAATTATTGGCATGCTTATCTAGTGTTGATTATACACATTTACACCCACAACTCCAGATTTTTATTATTGCACCCAATAATAATCGCTCCTGGCATTATTTGTTCCCTTTTATTGTTGTAAGGTGTGATCATCGAATTATTAAAAAAATTGTGTTTTGGCCAAATAATTAAAAACAATCATTATATAATAGATATCATAAATTCAAATAATTTTTTTTTTTTTTAAATTGTGAGGATGGAAGATTCGAATTGTCTCTGATTGAGTGGTTGTTTTGATGTTGTTGACATCATTGTTCTTCTTCCCCCAACAATGCCCCCCCCCCCCCCCCCCCCCCCCCCAACGCACATATATAGTGCTGTGTTTAGATTGCAATTCAGTTATTTTTTGGCCTTTGGATTTGTAATTTAGTTATCAGAGATCAATTTTTAATGCGTCATTGTTAGCACTTTTATTGGTTCAATATTGGTTGTATTTAGTTTGTGATGTTGGGAGAAAGAGTAAATCAACAAGTGAGTGAGAAATAACCTGAAAAACATATAAGCAAAATCATAATCTATACTGACATAGACATGGAGCCACTATCAGTTGAGTATCCTGATGGAAGGGGAGTGGCAGATGATGGTGTAGGTGGTGGTGTAAGTGGTGACATAGCTAGTGACGTAGCTGGTGATGTAGTAAGAGATGAAATAGATTTGGAGAGTAATTGTGATGAAGATGATGAGAATGATGAAGAAGAAGACGTTAAGGATGTTGAGATTGGTGCAAGAGATGAAGAATAGGATGTTAAGGTTAGTGCAATGGTTGAAGAACAAAATGTTGAAGGAGATGATGATGACGACGATTGGCTAAATGAAGGCCTAGAGGTGGATGACTTTGGAGATGACATATTTTCTGCTCAAAACTCAGCTCCACAAGGTTTTGCTCAAAACTTAGGTCCACAAGGTTCTGCTCCCAATACAGCCCCAGAATCAAGCAATGCAGTCCATGCAGACCCTGAGTGGGCTGAGCCAGCCCTTGAGGATGACTTGGTAAGCATGGATGGGTCTGATGATGAGCAGGTATCTGAGCAAGTAGAGTTTAATGCTAAGAGAGACATGAGAAATGTTGTACTGAAGAAGGAGAGGAAGTTTCCTAATGCAAAGGTGTTCAGAGCTACTTTGAGGGAGTATGTAATCAAAAAACCTATTGACATCAAATTCAAGCTTAATGAGAGGACCAAGATATCAGTTCACTGCAAGAATGGGTATGGGTGGAGATGTTATGCATCTTAAATAAGTGGAGAGCTAAAATTTCAGATTAAGACCTTGACTAATGACAGTATTTGCCCCAAGTCTTTTAAAAATAGCCAAGCAACATCAGCTTATGTTGCTAGGAGGTTTATTGAGGATTTTAGCAAAAATCCGAATTGGGAGGTGAATGGTGACACAACCATGTAATGCAAAATTTATTTGTTGACCTAAGTGTAAACCAAGTGTATAGGTCAAAGAGAAAGGCAAAGGATTTTATCAATGGAGATAAGCAACTGCAATATGGTGTCCTTAGGGACTATGCACAAATGATAAACACTGTAGACAAGGGGAGTAGGGTTATACTATAGACAAAAATGGCTGATAAGACTTCCCAGCCAAAATTTGAGAGGATGTATGTTAGGTTTAATGCTCAGAAGGTAGTATTTTGAGGTGGATGCAGGCCATTTATAGGTTTAGATGTTTGTCACATAAAGCACAGATTTGGTGGGCAAATCTTATCTGTCATTGTCAAGGATGCAAATGACAACATTTTCCCAATAGCCATAGCTGTTGTGGAACAAGAAACCAGGAAGTCTTGGATATGGTTTTTGGAAATTTTTGCTGATGATATAGGAAGGCCAGAGGAGTTTTAGTTGGTCTTCATTTCTGATAGGTAAAAGGTATGCAAGTTTTGGTTGGTTCATTTATACTTGAATAGTTTACTTTGTTTGCTGAACCAACCTGTTTTGTTTGTTTGTTTGATTATTTACAGGGGCTTATTCATGCAATAAAGACACTATTCCTTACTGTGGAGCATAGATACTGTGTGAAACACATTTACAACAATTTCAAAGTTGATCATAAGGGATTAAAGCTGAAGGATGCATTGTGGAGGTGTGCTGCTGTCACAACAGTAAAGGAGTTTGAGAGATTCATGCAACACATAAGGGATTTGGATGAAAAGGCATATGAGTATCTTGCAAACATTGCACCTGCATAGTGGACAAGGTCACACTTCACTCCTAGGGCCTTAACAGATTGTTTGGTAAATAACTTGAGTGAGTCTTTTAATGCAATGATATTGAAATCTAGGGACAAGCCTATCTTGACAATGTTGGAGTGGATTAGGGTTAGACTTATGACTAGGCTTTACACAAAAAGGGAAGAGATACAAAAGTATGCTGGAAAGTTGTGTCCAAGCATACAAGATAGGTTATAGAAATTGAAGGTTGAAAGTAAGTCATTTAGTGCTACCCCAGCTGGTAGTTTCCTTTATGAGGTAGCAGTTAGTATGAGAGGCATGTAGTTGATCTTGTCAAGAAGACATGTAGCTGTAGGTCTTGGGATTTAAATGGCATTGCCTGCAAACATGCCATAACAACCATTTATACAAACATTGAGACACCAGAAGACTATACCCACCCATGCTACTTCAAAGAAACTTACATAGAGATATACAAGGAAGTACTTCCTCCTATGCCTGGCTAATCAAAATGGGCTAAGACTGGACAGCCTGCTCCCTTAGCACCTCACATATACAAACCACCAAGTAGGCTACCTAAGCAAAGAAAGAGGGCTTCTGATGAGCCTAGGAGCCCATACAAGATAGGTTATAGAAATTGAAGGTTGAAAGTAAGCCATTTAGTGCTACCCTAGCTGGTAGTTTCCTTTATGAGGTAGCAGTCAGTATGAGAGGCATGTAGTTGATCTTGTCAAGAAGACATGTAGCTGTAGGTCTTGGGATTTAAATGGCATTGCCTGCAAACATGCCATAACAACCATTTATACAAACATTGAGACACCAGAAGACTACACCCACCCATGCTACTTCAAAGAAACTTACATGGAGATATACAAGGAAGTACTTCCTCCTATGCCTGGCTAATCAAAATGGGCTAAGACTGGACAGCCTGCTCCCTTAGCACCTCACATATACAAACCACCAAGTAGGCCACCTAAGCAAAGAAAGAGGGCTTCTGATGAGCCTAGGAGCCCTTACAAAGCAAGTAGGCTAAACAGACCTGTAAGGTGTGGAAAAAAAAAAAGAAAAGGAAGGGCATAACTCAAGAGGGTGCAAGGCTAGCATCACTAGGGATACACCATGGCAGAGGAGACAGAGGCTTGAAAGAGAAAAAGCTGTAAGTAATTCGGATTTAAATGGCAAAAAAAAAAAACTTGTTTTTAAACTTGCAAAGGTATTTATTTATTGAAACTGGGTTTTGTTGCAGGCAAGGGGAGGGGTGCTTGCACCTAGTACCAGATTTGCACCTCAACCTGCACCCCAGTCACCATCCCAGTAGCCTACCCAGACTTACAACATGATGACTGCCATTTAGCCTTCATCCTCACAATAAGGAAATTAAGCTAGGCCATCTCACGAGAAAGCAGGATGGTTCTCTTCCTCACAGCCAAAGTTTCACACATCTAAGGAGACTTGGGATACCCTACCAAGTTCTTCACAAGTAACTTAGTTGAGTAACCTCTTTCCTGGATGGTTGTGTAGACTGGGATATTTTTTAACAAGTGGATCTATTTTTTATTTTGTAGCCTTCACATGCAAATAGGAGCACTGGTGGTGTGAGGACTAAAGGACAGCTTGTTGCATAAAGGCCACCAAAAATGAATTCAGTTGGTGGAAAGAGGAAAGAGTAAAGGCAAGAAATGAATGAAGCTAGTAGGTACGCATGGTAGCATTGGGTGTAAAGCTAGTGGGAACATGTGGGCCTTTTTGTTTTTTGTGAAGACCACTATTGGCTTTTATTAATTATCAAGTAGTGTGAAAAACAATCACCTTTTTTTGAGCAATTATATGTATGTGTATATATGTATTTATGTATATATATATATATATATACATACATATATATATGTAGCTGGCCTTGGAATGTGCTTTTCTATAATTTACTAGAAGTTAAGGTACAATACACTCCAAGTTGTTATATGGAAGTTGTGGTATTACAGTTTGTATGGAACAATATTTGTCCAAACTAGATAATATGGAAGTTTATTTATTGCTACAAATTGTGTTCAAGTAGATTTTTTCACTATAGATTGTATGGAAGTTGTTATTGTGGAATGGTTGTTATGGTATGCGCAAGTAACTGTATGGAACATTATTTGTCCAAACCAGATTATATGGAAGTTTATTTATTGCTACTACAGATTGTGTCTAAGATGATTTTTCCAATATTGAGTATGGAAGTTGTTATTGTGGAATGGTTATTATGGTATGCACAAGTCATTGATAATTGACCAATTCTTCTTTCATTATATGCCCATAGACTAGTGGCATGACCAATAATTGACCAATACTTCTTTCATTGAATGGTTGTTATGGTATGCACAAAATACTCAATAATTGACCAATTCTTCATTCATTGACACATCAAAACATTACATCAATAGGCTAGTGCTATTACAATACAAATTCATTAACACCATTGCCATAACTATCTCTACTAATCAATTAACTACTTCAGGGCAACAATCTAGGCCTCTTCACTCTAGATAACTTAATTGAGCCAAAACACAACAACATAACAATAACAAAAAAGATCCAAGAAAAAATGCATGCAAACTTCCACATTCTCTGCTTCTTTTCAGCAAACATGGCATTTTCCTTAGCTTTTGAACAGATAGCTTGAGCCTTTCTCTCCCTCTCCTTGGCTTTGGCTTCCTCTTCAAGAGCCTTTTCTGCCATTTGCCTATCTTCTTCTACCGTTTCCAGGGCTATCCTTTCCCTCTCATTGGCAAGTTGGAGAGCACTCTAAAGCCTAGACATCCTCTCTAAAGCCAAATGTGCAGTTTCATTCACACGATGACAAGTGGTTTATCAAGCCAAATAAAGAAAGGTCACTTAAGACCAACCTTATAACGGCTACAACCCAAGAACCTCCTCCCAAAATTGTACAAACTCAAACTTGTTCTCAAAATACAAGTCTACTCATTGCACATACGCCCACATGAACTCAAGAAACTACCACTTGATGAAGACATATCAACAAAACACAATTCCTGGGAAGTACAAATTTAGACATTCACACAGTAAGTTCGTACTTGAAAAAAATCTAAAACCCTAAATCGAGAACAGACACAAATATGTGGGTGGGTTGCAATGCAGTCACACATACCTTACCTAGCTTTGATGATGCAAAACAAGTGTTTTCTCCCCTTCCAGATGCTCCAAATCACGAAGAACAAGCCGATCTCACCTCAGGTCTCTCTCTCGCAAAGTTTTTGAGTTTTGGGTGTTTTCATTCGTGTTATGTTTTGTTTTGGGGTTAAAATGTGTTTTTGTAATGGCAGAGACGAAGGTGGGTTATGGGGATTGACGGAAACATACCTTAGGTAAGTTAAGTGACATTTTTCAAACCACAGGTAGGCAAAGTGATTTTCGTCCAAACCACAAGTGGGTTTATTGTAATTATCCCTTAAAGTAATGTTTCATATTAGAGATGCCACAATACAAATTTGCAATTAAATTTTTTTTAATTTTTTAAAAAGTAACATAGGAAATTGAAGATTTTTTATTTTTTGATTTTTGAAATGTTTCATGTTGTCTAGGAAAATTTGAAAAGAAAATGTGATCATTATAGTATTTTAAGGCAGAATTATAAATGTTATATAAATTGAGCTAGGAAGCACGGACATTTCATTTGAGGTGCTCGACTAGTGTCTTACTGTGTCGTATGCTTGCCTGTGTTCGCGTCCGTGCTTTTTAGGAATTGAGTGATGTTATAGCTAATAGACAAAGTGAAAAGGTGTATTTATTTATTGTGTTGTTGACGTGACACCAAATGTATTTATTGCCAGGCCAGTTTGTAAACCTTTGTAGTAAAATTGGAGGGCTTGTTCATATTCGAGGTGAAATGGGTTAATTTTTTAATTTATGCATGATTGGGTGTTGGGTACTTGAGCTTTTAAGTTTATTTTAGTTTTCTAATTGTGCTGGGAATGCCCTGTTTTAAACATATTGTGTTTCATTTCTATTTGTTGGGAAATCTAACTAAATATCAAGCACTAACTTTGTGATGATAATAATTATCAGTTGGAATAGGTGAAGTGACTTTTTTCTTTTTCCCACTGATTTAGCACTTTTTTCCCCATGAATTTATTGGTGCCGCATCGGAGTCCGACGCGGGGTGTGGCGTCTGATGTGCTTACCCACGCGTTAGTGTCGCGTCTAAGCACTTTTTTTTTTTTTTTCCTTTTCTCTCAGATTCACTCTGACCTGACTTGATTCGCACCGACTCAGCTTCAACTCATGCTAATTCGGCCAAAATTGGGCCGTATCGGGTCGAATTAGCTGGAGACTGAGACGGCCAAAACAGGTCAAAATTGGCCTTGAATCATGCTGGTGAGGATTCGCTGGAGTCAGGGTATGAAGTGAAGGTCTTGAAGGAGTAGTTTTCCATGGGTTGATTGTAGAGAGAGAAACAAAAAAGAGTGGAAGATTTTTCATTTTTGTTTTGGAAAGAGGAGAGTGATGTTAGATGTGGAGTGGGTGTGCGTTTTGTTATGAGTTATGGGAAGGACTTTTTGAGGAGAGTGGGTCCTACTTAGCATTCATTGATGAGGTGTGTGCGTGTGTGTAAGAACTGTAGAAGCACTATGGCTTAAAACACAAGTGTGAAGTTGTGCCCTATAAAGCAATTGAGATTTTAATATAGATTAATTATTGTTGTATATAATTAGTTATGCATAGTCTTCCATATATTTTGTGAAGTTGTATTTTAAAAATATAATTTAAATTATAATTGTAAAATCATAAAATTGAATATTCAAAACATATTTTTATAATTTATCCTTACCAATATAAAGAAAATATAAATAAAAATATTTTTAATAATTTTTTAATCACCGCACCCCATCTCACCCGCTTTATCCTTAACAATATATAGAAAATATAAATAAAAATATTTTTAATAATTTTTTAATTGCCGCACCCTGTCTCATCGCACCCTACTTTTTCAAAAATTACTGAGTCCTGCACCTGTACTCGAACCCGAATCCAGAAATGCACCCGTGCTTCATAGTGGAAGAGGAGGCAGATTAGGGCTGAAAAGAGGGGGTGTGTTGTTTTTCACTTTTTTGGCTAATAGAAAACAATTACAACTTGGAATCCTTCCTGCTCACATGAGAAACACTATAAGGAAGATTCAAACTTCCAAGGCCCCTTTGGTCCCGGACAAAATTAAATTTGACATCCCAATTTTTATTTTCACATACAACTCAATAAAATAATATAAACTACTTAATAATATTAAAAATATATATATTATTCTCTCTCTTTTTCCTCCCACTCTCTTTTTCTATTCACACACAATCACAACTTTGCTAACCGTGCTTAACTGGTCTCAAAGGTTATGAGACAATGGTATTAGGTATATGGTAGCTTCACTAACCATGCTAAACTGGTCTTAATGGTTATGCAAGAGGTAAAAACATGCATGTTAGAATAAGGAACTTGCAAGAGGTAAAAACATGGCAACATGTGTCCATTCAATCTTTTAACATTTTGCTTTTCTAGGTTTTCAATTTACACCCTCATCGGTCATCACCATTCACCACCATATACCACCAGTTTAGAAAAAGGAAAGCTAGGAAAGTAACTTATTTGAGAATGGAATCGAGGTAACATTTTCTGCTTACAAGTTGCAACAAGTGACGTTGGGGGTATTTGAACGCAGGTTCTCCCTATGAGAGAAGTAGGCAATACCATTGAGCTACAAGGCTCTTGATATGGGATCCTGCTAACTTCTATTAAAACAAGAGGTATAATAACTTAAAGGAAGGAACCAAAAAATGCGTACCTCCGCCTTAATAGAATTCCAAGCTCCTCCAAGGGTACAACACCTTCATAAAGTCCATCCTGAAATCAACAGAAAGAATTAAATAGTGAAGATTTAATATTTTATTGCAAAGGTGCGTTGCAACTCAGCACTGCAACATCACCAGAGATGCTAAAGGAAAGAAAATATTTCATTTGCTATTGTAAGTTAGATATGTTAACAACAGAAAGACCTATCTGAGTCCAACAATAGAAATATACTTTGGTTTGCAAAGCTTGAATTTAGGACCTACCCCAATCCAACCCCACCGTTTTGTCACTGGAATGAACCAAGAAACAAAGGCTATAAAGATATTAACTTACCTCTCGGCACAGAGGGCATTTTCCTTTAGGCTCTGCTGACTTTAGCTTATCAACAATAGACACTGATGCAGATGAGCAGGCACACAGGAAGCAGAATATATGGCCACAAGTGAGGGAATATGGATCAAAGACTGTGTCCTCTTAGGGGAAAAAATCAAATAAAACCAATTAATGAATGGCCTCACTGAATAATGTGAGAGCACTGTCCCTCCATAAAACTTATAATCATGGATGTTTTACATTGACTAAATATGATTCTTTAAAACTATAGGATAGGAGAGAACTGAATCCAGACACAATGTGTGGAAGCTTGAATGTCTAAAACCCAACCATATGCATTGAGGTCAGAAGGGAAATTTATAATAAAGCACAAGAGTTAGTATTAGGAAGCAGATAGGGCCTAAGCTATTTCATGATCAAATTTGTATTTTAAAAAGGGATCTTAATAAAGCTTTCAGTATTGGTAGTGAATGTTTTGTATTAGAATTTATCCTAGTTGAAAAAAATATTATTTTTTTACTGGTAAGCTACACATGCAGCCATTGGGTCTTGAACCCAAAACTCCACCCTCTATCCCATTATTATGAGAGAAGAAAGTGTTAGTTGAGCTACAACTCATCGGCATAGCAAAAAAGATCACGTTGTGCACTGCACATCCATAAACCCAGAAATTCTGTTGATGTATTTAATTTAAGTCTGGATCACAATTTCGCATGATTGATGCAAGTCCTGTGTACACAATATGCTAGTCATTTTCCTCCTCAAAGATGAAAAATGAAAACTTACCAGGCATATAGAACAAGTCAAATCGATGTCAACTTTGACTGAATCAAATAGCTCACAAGTGATGGTTTGCCATCATCATTAAATGTGAGGTTCCATGCCTCAAAAAATCCAGGTGCGTTTCTAGATTTGATCTTGCTTTCTCTTAATTGCCAACTTGGAAGTTAAACAAAAAGGAGGGGAAGTAGAGTAGAAGGAGAGAGAATAATTCAATTACCTTTTTTGGAAGTTTTTTAAGGAAGGAATGGGAGGGGTTTGAAGGGGTTTCAACTACCTCTAAACCCTCATTTTTAATTCCCTCAAATTGGAGAGATTTGGAGGGAGAGTAGAGTAGATAAATTATTAACTCGATAAATTTCTCATTTTACCCTTTCTAAATTAATAAAATTACAAACCGAGTATATAAAATAAATTCATGTATTATTCACATTATTTTCTCTTCAGTCTCAAATTTCTCTCAACTCTCTCAACCTTGAAGACCCCTTTGCCTCTCTCTCACACAATTTCTTCCACACTTCATGCAGTCTCTCTCTCACACAACTTCTTCACAATCAATCGTCTCTCACACCTGGGTTTTTCTTTCAAAGGTAAACTTTGTTTTTCTTTTTGTTTCATGGGTCTTTTGAATTGGATCAAATAACTATGTTCTTAAAATTGTGATTTTATTGGGTAATTTCTTATTAATTGTGATTTTATGGGGTAATAACATGTTATTTGTGGGTGGGTTTCGGATCTGATTGCTTTTTTTTTTTCTTCTTAAATTTTAAAGTTTCAAAGTATTGCTCCTAAAGTATTTGATAAAGTGCTTGAGTGAGTCTAGATTGTGAACTTGCATAAATTTGTATATTGCAGCTATATATGGATCTTTGTTTCTTGTTTATTTTTATTGGGTAATTTCTTGTGTTTTGTGAATGGGTTTCTGATTTAGGTAATTTATTTATTTATTTATTTATTTTTTTGTAAATGGGTTTCTGATTTGGCTCCTCCTAAGCCCCAACCAAAATGGTACTCTCTCAGCTTTGTGATGTTCAAGTTTGAACTGGAAAATGGATCTGATTTATGTTTTTGGCATTTAGGTTTTGAGAAAACAATAAAGCTAGAGTAATGAAGGCCTAACCTTGCTTAGAGTAATGAACCTATGCTTAAAAATGATATAGTTGTAATGAATGGATCTAGACATTGAGTCAATGCAAAGTTAGAAATCTAAAGTGATACTTTATAATTTAAAGGATATATATAAATTAGGTTTAAAATTGACTACATGGAATGTAAGTTTAAAATAGGACACAATAAAGATTAAAGAGTTGTACAACTTAATGGTCAAGAAATAACAAATACAATATTTTCAATATTTTAGATTAATAATTAATAAGGATATATAATAAGAATAAAGAGGTTGTAAATCATTAAATAAGAGCAAGATGGATGAAGCGGAGTAATATAATTAAAGCACTTGTGAAGAAGAAGAGTAATTTAATTCAAGTCAAGGAAGTAGAAATCAGTACCATTAGAAGTAGCAAAAAATGATACGCTAATAAAGGAGATGAAAAAATAATATAATTTTAGATATGAAAGAAAAACGAAGAAGATAGAATACATACGTGCATGTGAACAATCAATTAGTCTATTACTGGTGGTGAGCAATCATGATGATTTCTGCTTGTGTAATTGTGCCACTTTTTTTCCCCCTATATAATAAATAATGATGCCAAAAAATCGTCAATAAGCCACATGGTCCTCACGTACTCGATACTAGACCTGCAAAAAAAAAAAAAAAAAGGGACCTTACAAAGAGTACCGGTGTAATATCAACCAAATACCCTCCAAATATCAAGTTAGAGAACTCTTTACAACTCTAGAGTGCGGGAGTTGGGGAAAATTATGTGTACCTTTGTGAGAGGGTTTTGGGGGTTATATAGTGGTGTAGATTTGACCTTAATTTCTTGAGGAGGAAGGCCTTTCCTTATGGGGTGGAACTCTCCATCAAATTTCTAGATTTTTCGGGATGGTCTTCCTTGTAGATAACTCTCAATTATGGTTGGGCATAGGGTGCAAGGCTTTTCCATATTAAGATTCTTTATGAGCACTTCCAACCACATGGGAACCATGTGAGTACTGTGCATCCCCCTTTCTTGGGTCCGTCCACTTAAGGCCCGTCCACTTTGTTGGGTCCGTTCATATTGAGGTCCATCTAACTAAGGTTTGTTTCATCTGGATCCGTCTGCCCACGAAAATGTGTTCATCAGTTCTATCATGTCGTCAACCTAATAAGACCATCTACTATGTTGCAGGGTGGGCTTGTCAGGCTAAACAATGAAACATTTGGTCCATTCACTTATGCTTCGTGTTGTCAGCTTTGTAGATCTAAAAATGCCCTTATCAACTGCCCCCTCAACACATGGGTCCGTCAGTTTTACCCTAAACGGACTCATGGGGTGATAGATTCTTGCAACAATCGTTTCTTTTCTCGGGAGTTATGCTTTGATTGATGGGCTAGTTGAGGATATAAGTGACGTGTTTTGAGTGGGTGCATTTATTTTTCGAGGTGTCGCTTTGTCTCCCGTGCAAATTTTTTTTTAACAATTTAAATATATATATATATATATATATATATATATATGACAATAATAATATTATGTCATGAAGAATAAAATTGAACACACAGGATTGGATATATGATTTTCATTCCCTTCAGAGCACATGGTGTTTATTGCATTAGTCATGATGAGATAGACTTTTGTGAAACACAATCCTAGGTGATACATATTCTAGATCGACTAGCTAGCAATAACATCAACATGCACCACAAGCCATACATTTCAACACACGGAACATGTTCGGTATATATGGTTGTTGTGAAGATCATTTTGGCAAAGGGTGTTGTCACTCTCGATCACAGTGCTCGTGCATCATATGTGAAGATGATTTGGCAGAGATTCTTTTATTTCTTGTTGCTACTTGGTAGCAAACTGATTGATTATTGATGGAAATGACGAAGTAGATCATGGAAGAGGTAATCTGGACCGACGAGGAAAGCCTTCAATGACGAGAAGACACTTTACTGACGACTCTAAACATTTCATTCAATACCATCAATAAATGACAGGGACGGTTACAAAACCAGTCAAACAGACTGTTAGGACAAAATTAAAGCCACATGATGAGGCCAGAAAACGTTATCCAGAGGGATATTAAACCACCATAATTACCCAACGGCTAGAGCCTACAACAACATATATAAAGCCCTCATACTCCCCCAAAGAAAAGGTATGAACATATTGAGATTGATACTATTTGATTGCTTATTCTTGAGTAATTTTTGACACTAACTTTAGCATCGAAGACATTGTGGCAGGCACCACACCGGTGACCGTCCTTGAGAAAACATCTTTGCAAGAGGCCGAAGATCGTCCCTGTCTACATCCACTGACTGACGAATTCACACTTCATCAGTTTGGCGCCGTCTGTGGGAAAGACATTTTCAAACTCGAAATAGTGGGAAAGACAATTGAAGAGCTGACTAGGCAAAACCAGGAAATGAGGCTACGACTTCAGCAGGAGGAAAATCATTCGAAGGGAAATTAGGAAGGCGAAGGGGATAGCTACAGAAGAAGTGACCATCGAGGGCTAAATACTCCCGCCGAGCAAAATTCAGACATTCTTCGGGAGATGAGGAGGGAGATGGACGAACTAAGGAATGCCATCAAAGAAAAAACAGAGCGGAGTGTGGATCGGATGGTCCGAGCGACGGATTCGCCATTCACAACAGCAGTCCTCGACTGTCAAGTGCCGTCAAAATTCCGGTTACCTCAGCTCGAGCCCTTTGATGGGCTGAAGGACCCCCAAGATCACCTGAATACTTTCAAAACGACCCTGGGGCTTCAGCAGCCCCCAGATGAAATATTGTGTCGTTCCTTCCCAACAACACTCAAGGGGGTTGCCCGGGAGTGGTTCACGAAATTGCCAACGTCGTCCATCGACACATTCGAGCAGTTGAGCAATGCCTTCCTACGCCACTTTATTGGAGGACAACGACCAAAGAGAACCGCGGATCACCTGCTCACCATCAGGCAGAGAGAGAAGGAGACCTTGAGGTCATATGTGAAATGCTTTACCAGGGAGACACTGGAGGTAGACGAGGCTGACGATATGGTGCAGTTGACAACCTTCAAGGCAGGGTTGAAGTCTAGGGAGCTCGTTACCTCACTCGCGAAGAATCCCCCAAAGACGATGGCTAAAATGCTCCTTAAAGCGCATAAATACATGAACGCTGAGGACACGTTGGCTGCTATTAGGGACGAAGGTAGACCGGGGGACAAAGGGAGAAGGGAAGACGACCGTAGAGGACAAAAGCGAGACCCTCCGGATCATCGGAATAATGACAGAGTCAGAAGGAAAGATGATAAAAGTCCACGAACGGTAAAATTCACCCTTCTTGTTATGCCTGTTGACAAAATTTTGACGCAGATTCAAGATGAACACTACCTTAAATGGCCACGGCCATTGCACTCGTCCCGTAGCGTCCGTGACAGGAGTAAGTATTGTCGATTCCACAAAGATCATGGCCATTACACCGAAGATTGTAGGGATCTCAAAGAGCAAATAAAGGAATTGATACGAAAAGGGAAGTTGCAAAAGTTTATAAAGAAGGGAGAATACAACAAATTCCGAGATGAAAACAAAGGCTAACATGAGTCCTCGTCCAAAAGCGGAAGTCGTCAGTCCCAACCTCCCCAAAATGTGATCGGGGAAATACAGACGATCGCAGGGGGGCCTGTCACAGGATGTTCATTCAAGTCACTTAAGAAAGCACATCAACGACAGGTGAATAATGTCCACATGGAGCCCCCACCTAAGTACAGACGAACTGATCAGGATATGACCTTTAACGAGAATGATGCTAGAGGAGTGAAACAGCCTCATAATGACCCTTTGGTCGAAATGCTTACCATAGAAGGGTTCAACACCAAAAGGATCCTCGTGGACAACGGCAGTTCTGCTGACATCATCTACTTTCCTACATTCCAGTAATTGAAACTGGATCCAGGAAGACTACGTTCGTTTGATTCCCCCCTCGTTAGCTTCAGCGGCGACAGAGTATATCCCAAAGGCATAGTGACGCTGGCTGTAACAGTAAGAGCATACCCGAGGCAGTTGACTCGTCAGATAGACTTCTTGGTAGTAGATTGTCCCTCGTCATATAACGTCATTATTGGGAGGCCAGCGCTCAACAAGTGGAAGACGTCCACATCCACCTACTGCCTGAAGGTAAAATTCCCAACGGAAAATGGTATCAGTGAAGTTAAAGGAGACCAAATTCTAGCTCGGGAGTGTTACTAGGCTGTGTTTGCAGCTAAGGAAAACCACACGTGGACGATAGAAGAAAAAGAGGAAGAAAAAACAGAAGTACTGGAAATAGTGGAATTGATTGAAGGGGAAGCAACGAAAATAACTAGAATAGGGACGATCTTAAGTCCTGAGATGAGAACGAACCTCATTCAGTTTCTTGAGGAGAACTTAGATGTCTTTGCCTGGAGCCATGACGACATGCCAGGCATATCTCCAGAAATCATCCAACACAGGTTGAATGTAGACCCAGAGAGGAAGCCCATCAAGCAGAGACGAAGAACCTTTGCACCCGAAAGAGACCAAGTCATCACTAATGAAGTGAGAAACCTCTTGGCGACAGGCTTCATCAGGGAGGTATATTATCCAGATTGGCTTGCAAACGTCGTCCTAGTAAAGAAAGCAAATGAGAAATGGAGGATGTGTATGGACTTCACGGACCTAAAAAAGGCCTGCCTGGAGGACAGCTTTCCTCTTCCAAGGATAGACCAGCTCGTAGACTCTATAGTCGAGCACAAGCTGTTGACGTTCATGGACGCGTTCTTAGGGTACAACCAGATAAAAATGGCTGATGAGGACCAAGAGAAAACCGCCTTCATTACCAGTCAAGGGCTCTACTGTTATAAGGTAATGCCGTTTGGACTGAAGAACGCTGGGGTAACTTATCAGAGATTGGTAAATAAAATGTTCGTTAAGCAGATAGACAGGAATATAGAGGTGTACGTTGACGATATGCTCGTCAAAAGCAAAGAAGAGCTTGCACATCTGGACGACCTGAGGGAGACATTCAATACCCTCAAACAATACCAAATGAAGCTGAACCCTGGTAAATGCGTTTCTGGTGTTGTCTCCGGAAAATTCCTAGGATTCATGGTGTCTTAGAGAGGAATAGAAGCAAATCCTGAGAAGGTACAGGCCATAATCAATATGGCATCACCTAAGACTGTCAAAGAGGTCCAGAAGCTCACGAGCCGGATTGCAACACTCAACAGGTTCGTCTCTAGAGCGACGGACAAATGCTTGCCATTCTTTAAGACCCTGAAGCAAGCTTTTGAATGGACCGATGAATGTGAAGCGGCATTCCAAGAGCTCAAACGTTACCTTAGCAATCCGCCACTTCTAAGCCTGTCAAAAGAAGGTGAAAACTTGTATTTGTACTTAGCAGTATCATCTACAGTAGTCAGTGTAACCTTAATCCGAGAAGAGGATAGGAAACAACTCTCAGTTTACTACGTCAGCCAAGCCTTCTAGGGGGCTGAGTCTAGGTACCCAAAGATCGAGAAAATCACATTCGCATTGATAGTATCCTCATGCAAGCTCAGGCAATACTTCCAGGCAAATCCAATCTTAGTGATGACGAACCAACCCATTAAGAAGTCTATGAGCAAGCCCGAAGCAGCCGGGAGGATGGTCCAATGGGCAATTGAACTTAGCCAATTCGATGTGGAGTACCATCCCAAGACGGCCATTAAAGCACAAGCGTTGGCAGACTTCATCGCTGAGTTTACCTATCCAGACGAGCCCAACCATGCCAGCGAAAACAAAACATGGATGATGCAAACTGATGGCTCGTCAGCCCAAAAAAGAGGGGGAGCAGGGGTAGTCATAACCACCCCAGACAGAGAAGTATTGAGATATGGAGTTCAGCTAAAATTCCCAGCCACCAATAACGAGGCTGAGTACGAAGGAATTCTGACAGGCCTAAGGCTCGGGAAAGAGCTTGGGGCCAGGAACCTGCTGGTCCAGAACGACTCAAAGTTAGTAATTGGGCAGATCAAAGGGGAATATGAAGCAAAAGAAGAAAGAATGCAGAAATACCTCAAATTGACGAAGCACTTGACGAAAGAATTCGAAAAAGTGGAGTTCATCCAAATTCTGAGAAGCTAAAATAGGGCTGCAAACGAAGTTTCAAAGATAGCCTCATTGGAAGGAACAGAATCAAAGACAGACCTAATAATGGAGATACAGAAAAACCCCAGCATAGAAGAAATTTTAACATTCGCAGTCCAAAGCAAAAGTAGCTGGATGACGCCCATCATGTCCTTCCTCCAGGATGGACACTTACCCCAGGACGCAGATGAAGCCAGGAAGATCAAGAAGAGAATCGCCAGATTCACGATTCTCAATGACGCCTTATACAAAAGAGGTTTCTCCATGCCTTACTTGAGGTGCGTTGGCGAAGGAGAGGCGGAATACGTCCTAAGAGAGGTGCATGAAGGAATTTGCGGGGACCATGCTGGACCAAGATACTTGGTGAGAAAGATTATGCGAGCAGGGTACTTCTGGCCAACCATGCAAGATGACGCATCAACGTTCGTCAAGAAATGTGACAAACGTCAGAAGTTCGGGAATATTCAACGCTTGCCATCAGAAAAGCTGACGACGATAACATCTCCATGGCTGTTTGCACAATGGGGAATCGACATCGTTAGCCCCCTGCCTCAAGGCAAAGGTCAAGTAAAATTCTTACAGTTGCTATTGATTATTTTACTAAATGGGTTGAAGCAGAGGCAATGGCGACCATCACTGAAACCAGAATCTAGGGTTTCATCTGGAAGAATATAATCTGTAGATTCAGGATTCCGCGGACGATCATATCAGACAACGGACGACAGTTCGATTGCCAAGGTTTCAGAGACTTCTGCTCAGGCCTAGGTATTAAGAACCAATTTTCATCACCAGGCCACCTACAAGCGAATGGACAGATGGAAGTGACAAACCGCACGTTGCTCAAGATCATAAAGACCAAGCTGGACGATGCGAAGGGTGCCTGGCCAGAAGAACTGCCCAATGTCCTGTAGGCCTACAGAACCACGACCAAAACCCCAATGGGAGAAACCCCCTTCAGACTTACCTGCGGTACAGAAGCAGTGATCCTTGTCGAAGTGGGAATTACCAGCACTAGACGGGAAGCGTTCAACGAATAAGAGAATGATGATCTATTGCGAGTTGATCTAGATTGCCTTAACGAAGTACGAGACAAAGCCTTCAGCAAGATGACGAAATACTAGAAGAAAATGACAGACTACTACAACAAAAGGGTGAAGCTCAGGTAACTCAACATAGGAGACCTCGTCCTGCGCAAAGTAACCCAAGCAACCAAAGACCCAACTCAAGGAAAGCTCGGCCCCACTTGGGAAGGACCATACAAAGTTGTTCACTACTCCAGACAAGGCAGCTACCATCTGGAGACCCTAGACGGACAAAGGCTCCCAAGGCCATGGAACGTTGAACATTTGAAGAAATACCATCAGTAGATGTAATTGAAAGACGTACTCATCATTAACAATCAATAAATTGATTATTCAGCCAATATTCGTGTTCAAACAGGCCTGCTCTAGAAGAAACTAACAAAAGCAAAAAATGGCTAAGTAACAAGATTCCGCATAGACGGATGTAAGTTACTGACGAATAAACCCGCCTAAATGCCAAAAATGGCTAAGTAACAAGATTCCGCGTAGACGGATGTAAGTTACTGACGTAGATAATATCACTAAGGGTGATTGAAAAGCCAAAAAAATGGCTAAGTAGTAAGATTCCGCGTTGACGGATGTAAACTATTGACAATCACAATGCCATACCGTGACAAACATAAACTACTGACGCTCACAGTTCCAAAGAAGGTATGTCTCATAGAAACAAAAAATGCTTCACCAAACACATCACATATGCAATTAAGAGCATATAACTTGCAAACACAGGTAAGATGCAAGAAGTAAGTTAAAACTACCATTGTTTCTTTACAAACCCATAAACACTGGGCTTAAACATTGTTCCCCAAGAAGAAAAACATTTCTGGATAAGATTTACAAAAAAAAAAAAACAGGGGCCACAATGGGCAATAATCAATAGACCAAAAAAAAAAAAAAAAAAAAAAAAAAACCTAAGTAACAGGTTCAGGCTTCGAAAGTCGGAGGGGCATCAACGGCTGCATCATCATCAGCAGGGGCATTTCCTGGAGCGTCATTGGCGGGGACCATAGACAGAGCAGCTTCGTCAGCGGCCATCTCTTTGTCCACTTCTTCCAGGTCCAGGCTTCCAATATCAACCCCAGTTGGATGCTTGACCATGTACCTTCAAAGAAGTTCAAAGCCTTTAAAATACCAACTGAAGAGCACAGTATTGTACTCGTCAGTGGTTTGAAAGGCCTTAACGGACCTAGCCGCGATAGTCTTCAATGATTCCTTAGAGCTTTGAAGCTGCTCGTCCTTCTCTAAGTTCAGCTGGCGCTCAACTCTGAGGTCGTCACCCAAAACCTTGACCTTCTCCTTCAAAGTGGTAGCTTCGTCCATGGAGTCAATGAGGTTCTTCTTCAACTTTGAGTTCTCATTCTCCAAGGCTAGCACCTTTGACGAAAGGGATGCCGGCTTAGCCTCTTGAGTGAGATACTCAGAGGCGATGTGTAAGCTTTCTCCCAGGACTTGAAAAGATGTCTCAATTTTTCAAAAAAAAAAAAGAAAAAGAAAAAGGGATTGCTCATGAAAGAAGTAAAAGCACTTCACTTGGATGAGCTTGTGAACATGGCCACCAGCCACTGTGTTGAAGGGGACCCTAGAAAAAGCCTTCAAATCGTCAGCCGTCACGACACTATGGGCCCTCTCAACGGCCAACCTTTCATCCCCCCAGATCGTAGAGCGAGAAGCATCCCCTTTCTCCTTCTCTTTCTCCAACAGGCGTGGCCTTTTAGTGACGGGCGTAGGAAGCTCCTCCACTAAAGTAGATGGAGAAGTAGTCCTTGTCGTCTCAGTGCCAGAGACAAGAGGAGTAACGGAGGTAAGAGGGGTGGCAGAAGGAGTCCTCCCTACTACACGCATGGTCTTTTTCCCTATATTCGACAAGGGCTCATCCTTCTTTGCCCTCATCTTCGCATACATCTCCTTGTTGAACTTAGATGTCATTTCTGTTGAAAGAAGAAAGTCAGTCCTGAATGAAAACACAAGAAATAAAGGAAGAAAAAGGGCCAACACTGACGAATCTGGAACTTACTCTTTTTTCCTTCTATTTCAAGATTTTTTAAGATGAAAGCAGATGGCTCAGGCCTGAGGCAGTAGAATGCAAGAGTTCTGGGATCAACGAGATCGTCCCAGCTCTCGATGGTCTATGAGTATTCAATGACCTTCTGCACTCGTTCCCTATACCTGCTCTTAAGCTTTGGTCGTCTCTTCACTAAAACAAAAAAGAAAAAAGGGTTTAGCAGCCATAATAGTAAACACAACGGAATTCAAGAAACGAAGAAGAAATATTGACGCACCTAAAGTCGGGGTTTCCCACCGCCGATGTAACCTCAGGAGATCACCCCACAACTCGCTCGAGGGTGTCTCAAAATCGTCCCCAGACACAGAAGAACCTGGACTTTCAGTACCTGAAAGAGGACGGCAAACCCTTGACGATCCTAGTCCTTCTTTCCCAGGGCACCAGTTCATAATACCCATGTTCCTTGGACGCCTTCAGACGGTAAAGGTAGACAAGCTCGTCCACCCTAAGCATGTCCCCGTCATTGGCTACCAGCCAAATCCCCATACAACTCACCAAGATCCTCCATGAGTTGGGCATTAGCTGCCCGAGAGCAATACCAAAACGGTCTAAAAGCTCCATGAAAAAGGGATGGACCGAGAACCTCAATCCACAGACGAAGGTAGATTTATAGAAGCATACCTTGCTGGGAAAGAAGTGACAGGCTCGATCCCTCTCACCAGGTAGACGAACCCTAACCCTATCTGGGAATTGAAATCTATCCCTAAATCTACTTAGGGTTTCCGCATCCAACCCACACTCCTCCTCCAGAGCATAAAAAGCCCTAACCTCTCGAGGGGTAGAATGGGCTGTGTCTTCTTCTATTGGGTTACCGCTAGACGATAACCCAGTCTCGAGTTCACTAGACCTAACCTCTGACATCGTCCTCCCTTCCTTCACTAATTTTTCAAACCAATCAACGGATTGACGTAGAAGAGGCAGTAAATCAGCCAACGCGACGGCCAAACTATTGCCCTCGTAAACAAAGTTTTCAAGATAAGGAAAAGTTCCTAAAGCCCCCCTTAATCGAGCAAAAAGGAATGAAATCGAAGGGCAGTCTGACCTAACCTCAGAGCTACTGAACATGGAAAGCTAGAAAAATGCAGAAAATAAAAAAAAGACCTAAGGTACCCCAAAGCCAAAAAGAAGCCAAACAAAGGAGAAACAACAAGGAAAGAAGAAATAAAAGATCAGAAATTTACAACGACACAAATAAGCAAGATAAACAGAAAGTAAAAAGAAGGACATACCTCAGAGAAGAAAACCGTGGTGCTGCGCAGGAAAAAATCGCTGGGAAGAAAGGCAGAAAAGATGAGAACCAGAGCAATTGCTTGTAGTACTCCAAATGCAAGCTCAACATCCTTCTTATACGCCTCTTTGGCTTTGCAAATAAAAATTATCTTCAAAAATGTTGCCCCCTTTAGACATATTCCATCAGCAAGATAATATCCCATGTTGTAGTTATTACCATCGATTAAGTAATTAACTGGTGGAGCATTGATAGTATCGTGGAAACAATTTTTTTCATAAAAAATTGAATGCCCTAATAGCTTAGTCTTCTCTTAACTATGCTCATGAAACCACAATTTCATGTTGTATATGCAGCGTGTCAAAAATTTGTCTCCACTATTTCCAACTAAATAACTCTCTTCATACTATTTTTCAAAGGGATTTACCTTGTATGATGCTTTATGAAATTAATGGATAGAGATGCATTTTTTTTTTTTTTTTTTTTGCGGTGGTCAAAAGTTTTCCTTATAATATATTTCCATAAAAGAAACAAATATGCATAACTAAATGCAACCTTTGATGTACTAATGACTAAGAGATAGTTGATTATTTAACTCCTTTTTCCCCATTAATCTTTTGTGGGAAATCCAACCAAATAGGCTACATTTTCACCAAAGCCTAAGTATGTGATAATAGCCAATGAACTATAACAAGAACAAGAATAAGAACTAAAAATTAAGTAGAAATTGAGTGTGTTTGTGTTCCTAACTATCAATGAAGTCAAAGACACTTTCAACTCTGAAAATACAAGAAGAAGAATGCTTTCCAATATATCATCATGATAAATTCCACAAAAACATTTCAAAAAGAAATAATTAAAGATTCAGACTAAAATCATAGAAAGATTGACAGATATAACTAACATGTTTGGAGTTGAATCGGCTAGAAGTTTTGCCCCAATCGGTGATGAACTTGTGACAAACTTCTGATAGCAATACAAGACATAATCGGTGATGAACTTGTGACTAACTTGTGACAGTAATACAAGACCCACAAAATCCTTAACCCAAAACAAAACCTAAATGGAAGCTTGACCCATGGAGCTTTAGTCTAACCCAAATGGAAGCCTAATCCCTTCCCTTGAATCTTCGGTTTTGAGATGAGAATATGAGTTTCAAGACTAGGTTTTTGGGTTCGATTAGGGAGAGAAGAGTGGGTTCAGTGGGTTCGGTCAGGGAGAGAAGAATGGGTTCAGTATGGGTTCACTCAGAGGAAGAAGAGGCTGTGTTTGTGATGGTGGCTCAGTCAGAGGGAGTAGTGAAGCAGAGATAGGTTTGGCGGCTTGGGTTGAGGGAAGGGAAGAACGGCTTGGGTTGAGGGAGAATGAAGGAAATAAAAATAATAATAATAAAAAGGAGAGGAGGCAGAGGCATAGGCGTGGGAGAAGGAGAGAACCAAAAATAAAAAGATAAAAAAATAAGGGAAAACAAGAGGAGATAGGCGTTAAAAGGGAAGCGTGTAAAAGGAAAAGTGAAACGTGTTTTATTAAACAAATATATATATATATATATATATATATATATATTTGTAGTATGCTTTTAGCTGGATTGCAAATTAATAGGATTTAAGAGCATTGATGGAGTATGCTTTTTAGCATTTATAGTATTTTGCATGCTAAAATTAAGCATTTATACCATTTAGCATTCTTAATGAGAATGCTCTAAGTCTATTCAAATGTTTAAAAAATGTTGAACCACTAAATTATGTCACGCACTCATGACTCATGTACAGTCCAATTTGGAAATTTCCCATGTTATTAATACCTGAAGACTATAAGCCATAAAAGGCTATAAAACAACTGGTAGGTCTTTACATTACATATTATATAATATTAATATATTAAAGTAAAATTTTTATCAAAAATCCAAAAAATTTTAATTGCATTTGCTCAAAAAAAAAAAAATAATTGCATTATAATTTTGTGCCAAATATTTTTCTAATTACCCACTGCTTTGATGCTAAGGATCTTTAATTTTTAAATAGTCTTTAATTTTTATGCCAAATATCATTACATTTTAAATTTTGTATTAATTGTCTTTATATGTATATTTATTAATGATGCTATAATCGTCAGTTGAGTAGGATCATCCAGATAGGCCAGCACGCACTTCGTCTCTGTACCTGTAATGTCATGAAAGGAATCCTCTTTGGAGGGTCACCGGTGGGGTTTCGACCACAGAATCTTCGTTGGTAAAGTCAGAGCGTATTGAGGCTAAAAGAAGTTATGAGAACTAGAAGTATCAGAGCTACGGTGTATGTGTATATCAACATGTACCTTGTCTGTTTTGAGAAGTGTTTATATATGGCTCCATTGCTTCTAGCCGTTGTGGCCTTTATTGTGGCTTTTATGCTTCTTTTGTAAAGTCTCTAGGCTCATTTATGTGGGCTTTGATGAGCTTTCAGCGCTCTGACAGCTAGTTTGTAACTCTCTGAGATATTGAATCCTCTATTAATGGCTTACCTTCCTTCGTCCACGAGATGGGATGGATGAAGGTGCTTAATGGGTTCATCTGCGTAAGGAGGTTCGTTGAGGCTATCAGTTGGCCCCCCTCCCCAGGTTTTGTGGTCGTCATTACGTTTCATGATGACCATCAGAAGATGAAAGATTTCTTGCTCAAAAGGCTGTCTTTTCTTGGTCTTCTTTTGACATCTTTATCTGTTATATCTCAAGAATGCGTCCATGAATGTAAGGAGCTTGTGTCCTGCAATGGAATCCACCAGTTGATCTATCCTTGGCAGGGGGAAGTTGTCCTTCAGGCAGGTCTTGTTCAGGTCCGTAAAGTCTACACACATCCTCCACTTTCTATTTGCCTTCTTTACTAGGACGACGTTGGCCAGCCAGTGTAGTAGACCTCGCGAATGAAGTCCACTGCTAACAATTTGTTTACCTCGTCCATGATTTCTTGGTTTCGTTCTGGAGCAAAGACTCATTGTCTCTGCTAGATTGGCTTTTTCTCGGGATCTACATTTAGCTTGTGTTGGATGATCTCTGTGGATATGCCTGGCATATTCTCATGACTCCATGCGAAAACATCCAGGTTGTCCTTAAAGAATTAGATTAGTTTCTTTCTTCATCTCTATGCTTAAAGTCGTCCTTACCTTTGTAGTCTTCATTGGCTCCCCGTCTACCAATTCCACGTCTCCAGGGCTTCCACCTTCTCTTCCTCTTTCTCTTTGATCATCCACGTATGGTTTTCCTTTATAGCTAACACTGCTTGGTAGCATTCCCTAGCTAGTACCTAATCTCCCTTTACTTCGCCCACACCATTTTCCGTTGGGAATTTTACCTTTAGACAATAGGTGGACGTGGCTGCCTTCCAGCGGTTGAGTGTAGGCCTTCCAATTATTACGTTGTACGAGGAAGGACAGTCTACCACTAGGAAGTTGAGCTGACGAGTTAATTGTCATGGGTAAGATCCCACCATGACCGTCAGTGTCACTATGCCTTTGGGATACACTCTATCTCCACTGAAGCTGACGAGAGGGGACTCAGCAATCTTTCGGGTTCCACCTTTAGCTATTGAAAAGCAGACAGGTAAATGATGTCTGCTGAGCTACTGTTGCCTACGAGGATTCTCTTGGTGTTGAACTCTTCTATCATGAGTATTATGACCAGGGGGTCATTATGTGCCTGCTTCACCCCCTCTTGCATTTTCTTCTAAGAACAGGATGTCACTGTCCGTCCTCCTTTGCTTCAGGGGTGGTATCTGATGGATACTGTTCACCTGCCTCTGTTGTGACTTCTTGAGAGATCTAAATGACCTTCTTATGGACGGCCTTTGTATGATCATCTTTATCTCCCTATCGCACTCTGTGGACGATGGGACATATGGTCCTTATCCCTCAGAGAGGCTTCGTGCTTGTCCTTGTTATCACCTCTGGATCTACTGGGGTCTCCCTTCTCCATAAATTTTTGCAACTTTCCTTTCCAGATAAGTTCCCTTATTTTCTCCTTCAAGTCTCTGCAATCTTCAGTGTAGTGGCAGTGATCCTTGTGTAAACGGCAATACTTTTTCTTGTTGCGTACATTGGGTGACAAGTGCAATGGCCTTAGCCATTTAAGGTAATTCTCGTCTTTAATCTGCGCCAAAATTTTATCAATAGGCATAATTAAAGGGGTAAATGTTAGAACATATGTGATTTGATGTTAAGAACATACATCAATATTTTATGTAATTGGTTAATCCTTTGACAAAATGCACTTTACTTATAATTAGGTAGATCTATGATAGGTTTAGTACTTCAAAAAGCATATTGTTCAAGTCTAGTATTAAACTCATGAAGATTGGACCAAGAAACAAGTGAAGAAAGCTATTCCTTAAAGCTGGACAAATAGCTCGACAGCTGCGAACAGATAGCTCAATAGCAGCTCGATAGATAGCTATCTATCGAGGTTTAATGAGGCTCAACAAATACTATCTATTGAGGTATCTATCGAGAATTACGGAAATCAGTTTTTTAGATTTGATTTTCGACCTATGCTTATGTGTTTGTGTAGGGTTTCGTTTCTCACAACCCTAGAAATATATAAGGCTTATTTTAGAGGCCGTCACATAAGAGAATACAAGGAGAACACATGAAAAAGGTGACCGGTGCCTTATTCTCTCTAAAAGAAGCTACTACGTTTTTGTGCCTTAGGGTTTTGTAACTGAGTGCTTCTTGATCTTCATTGTTGATGAAGTGAAGAACTTTGTAGCCTACATCTTCTTTAAGTTGGTGTGTTAGTCATGTACTAAGATTTGTGCAAGAAGGGTGGCATTCATAAATTAAGGTGTTCAGAGGTTTTGAAGCAATAAAAGGTTTTTGCTATAAGTTTATTTATGAGAATTGTAAAGTCTAGGGACAAAGGTTTTGTACTAGATCTGAAACTTCTCTTTACTAGAGTGGATTTCTTTTCGAGAAAGTTTCCCCCCCCCCCCAGGTTTTTTATTGTGAAACTAGTTTATTTCATTGGTTTTCCTAGGTCAACATATCTGGTCTTATTTATTTTATTCTGCTGCATGATTTTGACATGATGTTGATATTTGTTTATTTTAATAAGTTTTATTCATAATAAATCTAATTAACAAATTGGCTTTAAAATTTGTTAATTCTATCAACTAGGGTATAAATTTCCTAACAAGTGGTATCAGAGCGGATACACTCTAATTGGATTAATTTCCTGAGTGTGATCCTTGACCCCCGTTGTCATGGATCATAGACAATCTCTTTTGATTTCTCCTTTATTTGATAACACTAATTTTGTTTATTGGAAAGCTCGTATGAAATTTTTTTTGCAGACTCTAGGTGAACAGGTATGACAAGCTATTGAAGTTGGCTAGATTAAGCCAAAAGAAGCGCTAATGGATCAGGATAAAGCAATAATCACAGCAGCAAATTTCAACAGTCGGGCCTTGAATGCTTTGTTTTGTGGAGTGACCAATGAGGAATTCAAAAAAATATCATCCACAGAAGTTGCTAAGGAAGCATGAACTATTCTTGAGACACCTATGAAGGTACTAATGCAGTAAAGACTGTGAAGTTTCAAAGACTCATTAGTAGTTTTGAAGAAATAAGAATGAAAGAGGATGAGACCTTTAATGAATTTAATGCTAAACTCAAGGATATTGTGAATTTTGCCTTCAACGTTGGAGAATCTATAGCAAAATCTAAAATTATTAGAAAAATCCTTAAGTCCTTACCTGAAAGATTCCATGCCAAGATCACTGTCATTGAAGAAGTGAAAGACATTGATCAAATTCCTTTGATTGAACTTGTAGGGAACCTTTAAACCTATGAGATAAGATTAGGTTCAATGGAAAAATATGGAAAAAGTAAAAACCTGGCTCTTAAGGGTATAGAGGAAAAGATTGAGAACTTTGAAGATGAAGATGAAAGTGAAGATGAAGATGAAGATGATAATGAGGATAAGGATCTAACCTTCATAATTGACGAGATTATCAAGCTTCTTCAATTTAGGAAAAAGGATAAGTTTAAAACTCCTAAGAAATCTAAATCCTCGAGGAAGGGTAAGAGTGAGAAACCCCTTATCCAATGCTATAAGTGCAAAAATTTTAGTCATATGAGGATAGAGTGCCCAAACTGCCTTATAAAGGAAAAGACCAAGAAGTCAGAAAATAAAGGGTTGGTTGCTACCTGGAGTGATACTGAGAATGAATCTTCTGATGAGTATGTAGATGAATGTGGTCACTTTATAACTTTTGCTACTACAACCGATAAGGTGATTATAGAAAGTGCTAGTGACAGTAAGGATTCTTCTAATAAGTTATGCATTGAATTCATAAAATCTGAAAAGACTTTTAATCATTGTAGAAAAGAGCTTAATGAAGTAAAAACTGAAAAAACTAAAATGTTAGTCAAACTATATGAGACTACAAGGTTAGTTGAAACTCTTGTTGTAGAAAACACCTCATTAAAAGAGAAGGTCAAGAGTCTTGAGGTAAAACTTAGTCAAGCTAGAAATCAAATAGAGAGGATATCTAGTGCAAAGCTTGATAAGGTATTAAGTGCTCAAAAGCCTAGTTCTGATAAGACTGGCTTAGGATATGCTATTTCCTTTGGCCCCTCCTCTTCCACGGCTTCTAGATCAATAACTATCTATGTGTCCTAATCTAAGAAAGGTGATAAAGGTATGAAATCTAAAACTGATTTGACTAATTCTAAATCTTTTGTTAGACCTCATGTTTGTCACCAGTGTGGTGTTTCTGGACACATCCTTCTTAATTGCTTTAAGTTGTATTCTAAAAAACAAGTGTCCAAACAGTCACAGGTTTCCTCTCAAGAACCTACACCTTTGTTTAGAGAGTCATTAAAAATCTTGAGTTTTTTAACTCAATTTTAAGATAATTTTACTTCTTCTATGTCCTTTAGTAGACATACTAGGACAAATGTCTTTTCATCTTCACGGTTAAAGACTCGTGCTGTGTGGGCGAGAAAGGAGTCTAAGACTTAATTGTCTTTTTTGTTTGTCCTCTACTTTCTATCTATAGTAGGACTCTCTTTACTTGATTTTTTATCTACTTTTGGAATCATGCCTTCATGCATTTGCATCTTTCTATCATGCCTTCATGCATATGCATCTTTCTTTCATGCTTTCATGTTATTTGCCTGTTTTTGTTTGGTTGTTTAGTTTTTATTTTGTTTTATTTTCAAAATAAAAATAAAAAGGAAAAATCAGAAAAAATACAAAAACAGTGTGTGTTTGTGTATATTGGTACTTATGTACTTTAGATGGCCATTGAAACAAAATTTTTTAAACTTTGTATCTCTTGTAGCTTAGATAAGCATCTCTATGCACAACTAAGCAAGTAAACTTTGTGGCTCGTGTTTGTGATGAGTAAGATTAAGTAATTTCTTGTACTTAACACTCGTATCACTTTTTTTGATGGGAATGACTAGAAAATCCTAAGAGAAAGGCATAAATAACAATCTCACCACTATTGCCTGCCACTCATGAAATGACATCTGTATGCTTCAACATAGTAAAAGTGTAACGTCAATGACATTTGTATGCTTCGGCATAGCAAAATTGGAATGTCAAATGCTTAACATCATTAGGTATTTCTTTTCTCTTTCTTATATGCCCATGCATGATCTGCTCAAAAATAAAAATATGCAAAGAAAATAAAAAGCAAAAAGAACAAAAATGCTTTATATATGATTGCAAGCATGTATTCTAGGAGATGTGGGAGTTATATGATGTACCTCGAAGGTGATAGTCTCCATCAAACAGTTATGATTGTGTGTGAGTTAAAGTGATTTTCTCATATCTCAAATCGTCATAACATGTATACACTTTTGCAATCTTGCGATGTTTTTCATACATAACATGCAATATTATTTGCTACTCTTGATACATATGCAGGTACAATGTGATTTGGCCATCACAATGTTTACATGTGTTAATGTATGCTCACTACACTGTCTTAACTTATTTTTGAAATATAAAATTGGTTAGATCTGTTTAGTGTGTGTGTGTATGTGTTTTAAGATCTATGTGCTTAACATTTTTCTTGTTGAGAGATGTTTTTGAGAATTTAAAATGTTGATTGGATCCTTGGTTGAGTTGCATATTTGATTGCATTCATGTCTGTGCTTTTCTTTTCTTGAAAAACTGTTTTTAAGCAATCTTGACAGCTCCTCGACACCTCTCGACACTTGGCTTATCTATCGAGCTCTTTAGCTTCTTTTTATCGTAATCTCAATAGCTTCTCGACATCTTCTCGATCGATCGAGATTCTCTTGCATACATTGTTTTTCACAATTTTGCATCTTTTATTATCTTGTCATCCATAGCATTTTGTTTCATTATATTCATGCATTTATATGGATTCCTTGTGCCCCCTTAATTATCTTTAATCATCTTTATATTTCTTGGGTGAAGTTTTCTAACTTATTGTACCCTTTGTAAATCATGACAAAAAGGGGGAGAATTTGTGGTTTCTTTTTTTTAAGATTCTACATGTTAGGGGAGAAATACATGCCTCTGTAAGGGGGAAATGTGTTTCATTTTGTTAAGGGGAGTGCTTACCTCCTTTTTCTTCTTGTACACAGATCTTGCCATAGACTCTCCTCTTACAAAGTTTTTCAAGAGTTTGTGTTAGGATAGATTTTATTGTATTCAACAAGTGAATATGAGTTGAGTGATTTATGACTTCTCTCATATTCATTTGTTTGTTGTGGTTTTGTCACAGATTGTCAAAGAGGGAGATTGTTAGGACATATGTGATTTGATGTTAGGAACATATGTCAATATTTTATGTAGTTGGCTAATCTTTTGACAAAACGCACTTTACTTGTAATTGGGTAGATCTAAGATGTGTTTAGTACTTCAAGAAATATATTGTCCAAGTCTAGTATTAAAGTCATGAAGATTAGACCAAGAAACAAGTAAAGAAAGCTGTTCATTAAAACTGGACAGATAGCTCAACAGCTGCTCGATAGATAGTTATCTATCTAGGTTTAATGAGGCTCAACAGATACTATCTATTGAGGTATCTATCAAGAATTACGGAAATCAATTTTTCAAATCTGATTTTCGGCCTATGCTTATGTATTTGTGTAGGGTTTCTTTTCTCACAACTCTAGACGTATATAAGGCTTATTTTAGTGGCCGTCACATAAGGGAATACAAGGAGAACGCATGAAAAAGGTGACCGACGCCTTATTTACTTTGAAAGATGCTACTGCATCTTTGTGCCTTAGGGTTTTGTAACTAAGTGCTTCTTAATCTTCATTGTTGATGAAGTGAAGAACTTTGTAGACAACATCTTCTTCAAGTTGGTGCGTTAGTCACGTACTAGGATCCGTGCAAAAAGGGTGGCGTTCATATATTGAAGAGTTCAGAGGTTTTGAAGCGGTAGAAGGTTTCTGTTATAAGTTCATCTACAGGAATTGTAAAGTCTAGGGACGAAGGTTTTGTACTAGATCTTAAACTTTTCTTTATTATAGTGGATTGCTTTTCAGAAAGGTTTCCTCCCAGGTTTTTTACTATGAAACTAGTTTGTTTCATTGGTTTTCCTGGGTCATCATGTCTTATCTTATTTATTTTATTCTACTGCATGATTTTGACATGATGTTGATGTTTGATGGGGTCTAAATTTCTCAACAGTAAATTTTATTGTCCGAGGGGCTCTGTAGTCTTTCTGCTTGTTCCCGTCAACACCTTGACGGTCTCCTTTTTCCCTTTTTCGTCCCCTTCGATCTTCTCCTTTTCCTTCCTTCTCCTTGGGTGTTTCTTCTTCTCTAATTGCTGCTAGGGCGTCTTCGGCGTTCATATACTTCTGGCTTTTAGGAGCATTTCCACCATTGTCCGAGGAGGGCTCTTCGTGAGTTCGACCACGAACTCTTTGGAATTTAACTCGGCCTTGAAGGTCGTCAATTGCACTTGGTCATCTGCTTCGTCTACCTCCAAGGTTTCTCTAGTGAAACGCTTTACATATGACCTCAAGTTCTCCTTCTCCCTTTACTTGATGGTGAGCTAGTGGTTCGCTGACCTATTCGGGCGTTGTCCACTAACGAAATTGAGTAAGAATGTGTTGCCTAACTACTCGAAGTTGTCGATGGACGATGTTGGTAACTTGGTTAACCACTCCCATGTTGATCCTTTGAGAGTGGTGGGGAAGGAACGACACAGTATCTCGTTAGGGGGCTGTTGAAGGCCTAGAGTTGTCTTGAAAGTGTTAAGGTAATCCAACGGGTCCTTCAGGCCATCAAACTACTCGAGCTGTGGGAGATAAAACTTTGAAGGCATTGGGCACTCCAGGACTGCTAAAGTGAAGGGCGAGTCCGTCCTCCGGACCATCCTGTCTAAGCTCTGATCTATCTTTTCCCATATCGCACTTCTCAGCTCATCAATTTCCCTTCTCATTTCACTCAGGAGGTCTGAGGTTGCTCTTTCAAGAGTAATGGGTTGTCGGTGGTCATTTCTTCTTTGGCTGTCTCCGTCATCGTCCTAGTTGGTCCCAGAACGATTATCCTCTTGTTGCAGCCATAGCCTTATTTCTTGGTTCTATCTCTACGCTGGCTGTGAGAGTTTGGACTTACAAGGCTAGAGATGCAGAGGTTTGGGGTGTGCTGGACTTTATTTGGACTCTAGAGTTGAATGGAACTATGCTCTCGAACCTATGTATGAAAATGTCGTCCCTACAAACAGTGCCAAACTGATGATGCTATAATCATCAGTCGAGTAGGATCGTCCAGATAGGTCAGCATGCACTTCGTCTCTATACCTGCAATGTTGTGAAAGGAATCCTCTTTGGATGGTCATCGGTGGGGTGTTGGCCATAGAGTCTCCAATGGTAAAGTCAGCATATTGAGGGCTAAAAGAAGTTATGAGAACTAGAAGTATCAGAGCTACGATGTATGTGTATATCAACATGTACCTTGTTTGGTTCTGAGGAGTGTTTATATATGGCTCCATTGCTTCTAGCTGTTGTGGCCTTTACTATGGCTTTAGTGCTTTTTTTGTAACGCCTCTGGGCTCATTTATGTGAGCTTTGATGAGCTTCGAACGATCTGGCAGCTAGTCTGTAATTGTCTGAGATATTGAATCCTCTATTAACGGCTTACCTTCCTTCATCCACAAGGTGGAGGGATGAACAAAGGTGCTTAATGGGTTCGTCTGGGCAAGGAGGTTCGTTGAGCCTATCATTTATAAATCTAAACTTAAAATTAAAAAAAAAAACACTCAATTAGATATTTATTAAAAAAGTCCTATGTAAAACTTTGAATGTGTAATAATAATATTTATATTTTTAGTCCATATTTTATTTGAAAAATGTATACATAAAACAAATTTGCATATTCTATAAAATAATATCTTTACAAGATCTTTTTAAGAGTTGACAAAAATATAAAAATCACCCTAAACAAGATTCAGCTTAGGTATAAACTTTAATACGAATCTAATTTTGATTTTTTTTTTTAAATGAATCAATGAGTATGCAAGCACTAGATTATAAGCTAGTTTTTAATTATATTGATTCATATGTTGCTTAGCTATACATGCATATCCACCTCTAAATTATAAAGAATTTAAAATAAACAATAGGATTTGACTCTGTTAGGCAATCCTTAAGCAAAAAAAATCAAAAGATAACTCATGTATTCTAATGCTTTTAGAATAATTTTCCTCTCGGGGTTATCAAACTAAGTACTTTGCTAACAAATTCTCAATAATAATTACATCCATAAGTATTTTTGTTATGGATCCCCCTCAGGGAGCTCATCTGTCTAGAAGACTAGAAGTGATATTGTTTCCTATAGTGTCAAAAAACATTCTGTTAAGCTATTTGTTTCACTGTGAACATGATAAAGAGTCCCAATTTTCAAACTCTATAGTTAAGTCCAACAAGCCAATCTAGTCTTTGAGGGAGCAATAGTTGTTAGATTGCCAATATGGAAGCAGTGGAAATTAATAACCATGTTTTTTCTTCCTAATTTATCCTTTGCCAGGCCAATCTCAGTTTCTATTGCTTTCAAGTTGCAAATTATATGCAAGATGCTTTTGTTTGAGAGGCTGTAGCAGAAGGAAGAAGCAAATTTTGTCCATGAAACTCAAATTGGCTTCTGTTCTTTGACTGTTTTTAATCAATGGCCAATTGAATTCAACTGTAACCATCCAATAGGATGGGGGACCCACTTAACAAAGCAAAGTAGTCCTTCCTATTTAGAGCAACGTGCAAATTCAATTTCTCTCTTTAATTGTGTTTTGAACCAATGAGCATAGTTTTCGTATGGAAAAAATGCGCTAAATCTCAAACCAATATCATTTATTATTGTTCTTGTTACATTTTTCTCCGGTTAGAAAAGGATTTTAGTTAGTGTGGGGGAGTTTTAGTAAACTCAAATGACAAAAATTTGATATAATCAACTAAAGAATTTGGGTACGACTCTCACCTTATCCAAACAAAACTTATTATCGTCTTGGCTCATTAAGTTAATGGTAAAAAACAATCAACATAGGGGAAGAGGAGGCAGATTAGGGCTGAAAAGAGGGCGTGTGTTGTTTTTCACTTTTTTGGCTAATAGAAAACAATTACAACCTGGAATCCTTCCTGCTCACATGAGAAACGCTATCAGGAAGATTCTAACATCCAAGGCCCTAGAGGATCCATCAAGACACAGCTCCCCGCAGCTCTTTTATTTTGCCCCTTTGGTCCCAAAAAAAAAATAAAATAAATTTGACATTGAGCCAACTGAAGACGATAACCTTCCACCAGTTGCATGCCCTCGTAATTCACTGGCTTCAATCAATCTGCAATAGCTTTTAAAACATTCTTTACGCATTCAAGGTGGTATTATGTGTAATCGTTGATGTCCGCTCCCGTGTGAGAGTGATAAGCAACACAAGATACTAAATCTATAGAGCACTAGCATCTGGGGATGCAAAACAATATATATATTTTGTGTTCTCCTTAAACACTACTTTATCTATTTTACCCATCCATTTTACTACATATCCTACATCTCAGTTTTTATTTTTACATACAACTTAATAAAATTATATAGACTGCTTAATAATATAATAAAAAGTATTATTCTCTCTATTTTGCCTCCCACTCTCCTTTTCTCTTCACACACAAGCTAACTGTGCTTAACTGGCCTCAAAGGTTATGAGACAATGGTATTAGGTATATGGTAGCTTCACTAACATGCTAAACTGGTCTTAATGGTTACGAGACAATGGTATAGGCGTATAGTAGAGTATAAATTGTGAACTGAAACATGAAGAGAGGAACAAATAATTTTACAGCACTCAAAAGTATTGTGCTTAAGTTTTACCCAATGAATTTGATTGGAGAGTCAAATTTACAGTACTCAAAAGTATTGTACCTAAGTTTTACCCAATGATTTCGGTTCAGTGATTAGTCTTCTTATATATGTGCTTGTGCATATATGCAGCTAGAGCAACTAATCCATTCGGGTCATGGTGCAAATGTCAATCTAACTTAACATGGCAGATTGAGTCCTCTATCTATAAACTGTTTTAATAGAGTAAAGAGTCTTAAATCCCTAATAGTCATGGCATTGTGCGTAAATTTGTTGCGTATTAACATGGCCTTAATTGGCTCGTGCTGGACTAGCCTAAATGCTGGGGCTTGTCCTGAATTTGTGCTCGCTGCTGCCGTTTTGGCTGCTGAATTATGCTGAGAAGCTATGTCAGAAACTGTTTTCTTCTTCCATTTATGACTGTAAACCAATATAGATTTCAGACTATTCCATTTGGTTAAGCTGGACCATCACAAACAATTCCGATAAATAAAAACTCATTGTAACAAGTATACATGAAAGCTGTACATCTGATTTATTCCAAAACAAGCAATATACAAGTATCATACCCAGCTACAAGGCTGGCTACAATTTTCTTTATTTACGGATATGTCTATGATATCTAAATTTTTACATAACAAACACTGCCAAGTAACAAGATTGCCCAATTAAATACCCATCATTGCCTTTGTTTGGTTATCCCAGTGCTGTTTTATCAACCGCATCCTCTCTAATCTTTCTGCCTGACGCCGCTCCTCCCAGTACTCACTGCACCTGTTCAAATATGCATGTTAGATTAAGGAACTTGCAAGAGGTAACAACATGGCAACATGTGTCCATTCAATCTTTTATCATTTTGCTTTTCTATGTTTTCAATTTACAACCTCATCAGTCATCACCATTCACCACCATATCCCACCATTTTAGAAAAAGGAAAGCTAGGAAAGTAACTTATTTGAGAATGGAATCGAAGTAACATTTTCTACTTACAAGTTGCAACAAGTGATGCTGGGGGTATTTGAACGTAGGTTCTCCCCGTGAGAGAACTAGGCAATACCATTGAACTACAAGGCTCTTGGTATAGAATCCTCCTAAATTCTATTAAAACAAGAGGTATAATAACTTAAAGGAAGGAACCAAAAAATGCATACCTCTGCCTTAGTAGAATTCCAAGCTCCTCCAAGGGTACAGCACCTTCATAAACTCCAGCCTGAAATCAACAGAAGGAATTAAATAGTGAAGATTTAATATTTTTATTGCAAAGGTGCATTGCAACTCAGCACTGCAACATCACCAGAGATGCTAAAGAAAAGAAAGTATTTCATTTGCTATTGTAAGTTACATATGTTAACAACAGAAGGACCTATCTGAGTCCAACAATAGAAAGATACTTTGGTTTGCAAAGCTTGAATTTAGTACCTACCCCAATCTAACCCCACGGTTTTGTCACTGGAATGAACCAAGAAACAAAGGCCATAAAGACATTAACTTACCTACTTTGGTTTGTAAAGCTTGAATTTAGGACCTACCCCAATCTAACCCCACCGTTTTGTCACTGGAATAAACCAAGAAACAGAGGCTATAAAGATATTAACTTACCTCTCGGCAAAGAGGGCATTTCCTTTTAGGCTCTGCTGACTTTAGCTTATCAACAATTGACACTGATGCAGATGAGCAAGCACACAGGAAGCAGAATATATGGCCACAAGTGAGGGAATATGGATCAAAGACTGTATCCTGTTAGGGGAAAAAAATCAAATAACCTTGCTGAATATATGGCCTCACTAAATAATGACAAAGCACTGTCCCTCCATAAAACTTATAATCATGGATGTTTTACACTGACCAAATATGATTCTTTAAAACTATAGGATAGGAGAGAACTGAATCTAGACACAGTGTGTGGGAGCCTGAATATCTAAAACCCAACCATATTCATTGAGGCCAGAAGGGAAATTTATAATAAAGCACAAGAGTTAAAATTAGGAAGCAGATGTTAAATTACTGATTATACCAAAAGTTTAAGCTGTTAGGAAATGATAAATTTAATCACTTAACCATAAGTTTAACACTCCTCCTCACTTGTGGGCCTAAACTTACCCTTGATAAGTGGAGGCCCAACAAGTGAGAATTTAACATTTTAAATGGAAGGTAAAGCGAAGACAGAGATCGAACTCAAGATCTCCTGCTCTGATACCATGTTAAATTACCAATTATCCCAAAAGCTTAAGCTGTTAGAAAATGATGAATTTAATCACTTAACCATAAGTCTAACAGCAGATAGGGCCTAAGCTATTTCATGATCAAATTTGAATTTTAAAAAGGGATCTTAATAAAGCTTTCAGTATTGGTAGTGAATATTTTGTATTAGAATTTATCCTAGTTGAAAAAAATATTATTTTTTTATTGGTAAGCTACACACATAGCCATTGGGGCTTGAACCCAGAACCCTACCCTCTATCTCATTATTATGGGAGAAGAAAGTGTCAGTTGAGCTATAGCTCATCGGCATAGCAAAAAAGATCACACTGTGCACTGCACATCCACAAACCTAGAAATTGTGTTGATGTGTTTAATTTAAGTCTGGATCACAATTTCGCATGATTGATGCAAGTCCTGTGTACACAATATGCTGGTCCTTTTCCTCCTCAAAGATGAAAAATGGTAACTTACCAGGCATATAGAACAAGTCAAATCGATGTCAACTTTGACTGAATCAAATAGCTCACAAGTAAGTGATGGTTTGCCATCATCATTAAATGTGAGGTTGCATGCCTCAAAAAATCCAGGTGCATTTCTAGATTTGATCTTGCTTTCTCTTAAGTTGACGTGGAAAGCCATGAGCTCAGAGAGCCAGGGACTTTGAAGGATTTCAATGCGCATGCTTTGGGCTTGTGTCTTGAAGGCCTGACCTTGCTTAGAGTAATGAACCTATGCTAAAAAAATGATATTGAGGTAAATTTATACACAACAACAAAAGCCAGAGTATATAACCAAATCTTGAAATTAATATGCAATTCACAGAGTAGGATATGTATATACCTTATCATATTTCTTTAGTATTTTTCGAATTGCAACGGCATTTATCAGTGCATAAGTAACCAGTTCCTTTCCTTCTTGGATTAAGGTAATGTATTGGTTCTTTTGTCGCTTGCCTCTGATCCACATAAAGCACTTATTAAAGCCAGAAGCAAGATGTTGCTCAAGCAATCTCTGTGCATGCTTGTTAAAGGAACCTACTACTTCAGACATTTCCTTGAGAAGAGAAGGAAAGAAGGTTCTATTGCATACTGCAAATATCCATAGAAAAATAGGAATTAGGAATCCTTAAGTTGTTTTGTCTCATCTGTTGTTCTTAAGATGTTGAAATCTAGATCAGTAATTATCTACCAAAATTATACAAAGTTGTAGTTCAGTCCTTTCAGTAAAATCATTGAGGCAAGTTTTATTTCAAGTGATTAATAATGAAAATGAATGGTGATTACAGGATGACAGATAAAGTACCATGGCTTCCCAAAACACAATTTCCCCCCTTATAATAGAACTTTTCTAATCCAGAATGAAAACACAACAGTCATTTTTGGACCGCAACACACAAAAGCAAACAAAAGGTGATCAAGCAAAGAACAAAATTTTCATAACAAAGATGTTTTAGAGACTGCAGTTTCATTGTCTCTTCTAGCGCAATTGATTCTATGACGCAGGACAACCAGAACAAAATTGAAACAACAATAAAATAAAAGAATATGACCTAAGAGTCAGCACCTAAGCCCTGCTTGGAGTCAGCATCAAGTGGGGAAACCACTAAGAGTCAGCACCTAGGGTAGACATGGAGTTAGCACCAAACCAAAGAAGGACCAAACAGCCATTGTTTTTTCATTCATCAAAATTTCAACTATCTCCTTAAGGAGTACAATAGGTTGCTTATAAAGAATTGCTAAACCCTAGTTCTAATTGGTTAGGAAACCCTAATTGTCTTATTACAAAAATGATCTTGCTTCTCAAATTAAAATACTAATAGCCCAATAAACTACGACCTAAAACATAAAAATACAATTGACTTGCAAACATAAATAATATTAAATAATAATTTTCTTGCATCTCCATCATCATTCTCCTCTAGTTAGAGAAAACTCGACCTTGAGTTTTAAAGCATTGAAGGTTTAGGATGCTGACAAATAACACTTGCTTTAAGTCTGAAATCACCTTAGGGAGCACAGGGAAAAGAAAAACCTTGAATTCCACCACATCAAACTCATTTGGAATAACAAAATCAATGTGCGGAATCAGTATAATCTCTTTTTGAACCTTATGAACCATAGGAAGTACTGTAGTTTTAACCTCTTTGACTTCACCAAGATGTAGATCTTCAAGGACTGTGAAGGGTTGATCAGAAGCATGTTCAACAACTTTAACTTTCACGTCATGTGCGCCCTCTAATGTAATACTCTCTTGAGGCACCATCTCTTCACCTTACTGCTTTTCAATAGATTCATTTCCTTGCACGCATATTAAAGCAACACTTGTCGAGGCATGTACATTTGTGTCAACATTAGGCTTTATTGTTGTTGGAGGATTCTCTACGACCAAGATATCATCATTAATGTTGTTTTCTATTGGGGTAGCAAAAAGTTCATTATGATCTAGTATCCTTGGTTTCCCAATTGAATCAGTTTAAGTCTACTTTTGTTTCATCTGAGCAATCCTGTCTTGAACATTTTTCATAAGCTTTACAAATAATTCATTTAATTCCTTGGTAAATAATTCCTTGATAGATTGTTCAAAAGTGTGCTGAGGACATGAAATGGGATGAGGATGAGGATTCATCATATTTGTTTCAACTTAAAAAGTACTACACTAAGATTGGGGTAGATATTTAGCTCGATAGTATGGTGATAAATACTCATCACAAAGCTTTTCTTTCATATCTTCCCACACACTAATGGCAGGTTCATACTTCATATAGCGGAAATATTCAAGATGTTAGGACATATGTGATTCACTTGTTAGGAATATAAGTCACTATTTTATGTAATTGGCTAATCTTTTGACAAAATGCACTTTACTTGTATTTGGGTAGATCTAAGATGTGTTTAATACTTCAAAAAATCTTGTTTCAAGATCAAGTGTTAAAGCCTTTCAAGTCTGTCCAAGATTCAAGTTGAAAAGTGCCTGTCATTAAAGCTCAACAGTTAGCTCGACAGCTAGCCATCTGTCGAGGTATAAAGAGCTGTTCAGCCCCGTGACTCGATAGCAGCTCAACATATAGGGTATTTGTCGAGATTTACGAAAAGTAAATTTTTCAGTTCTATGTTGACTCCAATTTGTGTTTATGTGTTTGAGCTTTCTTTTCTTACAACCCTACGAATATAAAAGGATTATTTTAAGGGCTGTCAAAGAGGACATAAGTTGCATTAGTGTTGAGCAAAAGTTTGTTCAAGAAAATTGTGACCAAAGACAGACTTTTGCCCTAGTTCATCATTCTTGAAGAATTTTTTGTGTTTGTGCACCTTAGGGTTTTGTAACCAAGTATCTTCTTGATCTTCATCGTAGATTAACTAAAGAACTTTGCAACCAACAACCTTCTCTAGTTGGTGATTAAAGTCGTGTACTAGGAGTCGTGCATCAAAAAGAGAAATTGTCACTACAGAACAAGTCCAATTAGTTATTGGGGTAAGGGTTCAATTGTAGGTTGGTATTAGGTACTGGGACTTCTTTACTTGTAACCGCTTGTTGTGATAATAGTGGAATTTCAGGAGTGGTGATCTTAAAATCGCCTAGTGGGGTTTTTGCCGTATAGGTTTTCCCCATTCGTAAACAAATCACTGTGTCAATTTATTTTCCGCTGCATAATTAATTTAATTGGTGATTTGTTTGTGCTACCACACATTTGCATGTTAATTTGATTAATTAATTAAACTTGGTTAATTAATTAATTAAATCATCACAAGAGGTTAATACGTTTTTGGCCTATCACAAGATTCTCTCAAAACCTTTGTGTGTTACCTCTTTACTTCAACTTGGCATACCTAACCTTTTTGTTATCTGCAAAATTTGCTTGCTCAAAGAATTGCTCCATCCCATTTATCCAGTTGACAAAATTTCATGGACAAGTTTCATAACCATCAAAATAAGGTGCTTCTAATATTTCCATGATTCTCTAAAATAGTGTGTCAACAAATAATTGGAAGTTGGAACAAGAACCTGGGCTGCTGTGATCTTCTCTAGACAAATCGTTGGAATGGGCTTCTAAGACTATTCTCTCAAATAGTTGCTACAACTGGGCTAGTTGACAGGGTTGGATTTTGTGGGCTAGGTCTTGTATTTATTATTATTATTATTATTAAAAAAATTGGTGTTGTAAAATGTGGGTTTTGAGCTTGTTAACAAATGAGTCAGGCAAGGGTTTGTCTCTAAAACTCTAAAATGGGTTGGAAAGATTTTTTTTTTGGGCTAAAGGAAGTGAATAACACAGAGGGGGCTGTACTGGGTTACCTTTGATATCAATGGCAGTGAGCAAGAGAAGGTTATGGCGGCACAAGGCAGGGATGGAAGGTGCTTGTAGTGGGTCATTGGTGCAAAAGGGATCCGCTACTAGCAACGTATCTGGCAATGGTTTTGAAGGCTGGTGACTGTAGTTATTTTCTGCTTGGCTGGGAAATCTAGTTTATTGTAGTGGATGGTATTCCGATGGTTAGGAAATAATGATTGCACTGGATTTTTTTTTTTTTCCCCTTTTGGTGATTTTTCTAATTTTGGGTTGACTGCGCCTTAAAGTTCAAACAGATCGGTGTTGGCTCTAATACCAGAAATGACGCAGGACAACCAGAACAAAATTGAAACAACAATGAAATAAAGGAATATGACCTAGGAGTCAGCACCTAGGCCATACTTGGAACCAGCACCAAGCGAAGAAACCACTAAGAGTCAACACCTAAAGTAGACCTGGAGTCAGCACCAGACCAAAGAATAACCAAATAGGCATTATTTTTTCATTCATCAAAATATCAACTATCTCTTCAAAGAGTACAATAGGTTACTTATAAAAGATTGTTAAACCTTAGTTCTAATTGACTAGGAAACCCTAATTGCCTTGTAACAAAAATAATCTTGCTTTCCAAATTAAAATACTAATAGCCCAATAAACTACAACCTAAAACATAAAAATACATTTGACTTGCAAACATAAATAATATTAAATAATAATTTTCTTGCATCTCCAGCATCATTCTAGTTCTGCTAAGCTCTTCTACACTCATCAATTACCTTAAAAAATTAGTTTAAATAAACAAACAAACACACACACACAAAGCTGGCTGTCATTATAAATTTATATATGATTATAGTAAAGAAGAAAAGGAACATTAAGCCTGAGAAAAGAGAAAGTCAAGAAGATCTTGAAGACGCATAAAAATGAAACAAGGAATCAAACATAAAAAGCCCATTTGTGAGAGTTCTCTATTGCATGCATGATTGTTCCTTAAAAATAACAACTGCAATTTATGGACAATATTTCAAATTAAAATTTTGCAACGAATAACACATGCAAAAATTCAGCACCTTTGTAAAATCCAACAGATTAGCCAAAAGACCGATCTAGATGAGGGAAAAGAACAAGATCCCAGAAAATAAATCCAAGTATATAAACTGTAGTATAAAAAATTAAAACAAAAATAAGTAAAAAAGTTTTTCTTTTTTTCAAATTACCAGTGCAATGGTCAGGACATGTTTGGTTGCCAAGGACCCGATCAATGCCATTGTGACACTGCAAATCACTCCGGCAGTTCTTTAAGATCTTCTTGAGGTTCTTGATGCCAAGCCCAGGTAGCTTTTTCTCTTGGCCTTGCATGTACTCCTGGTATTTCTTACCAAACTTCATCTTTTCACTTATAAAAATAAATCTCCTTCCCTTCCCTCAAGAATGCTTCATGTAATTCCGCTGTGATAAAAATGGTCGTGAATCAAGATTGATTCTTGACGAGACAAATATATATACATATATAGCCGACAATTGACAAAAGTAATGAATGTGAATCCTTAGCTTTTGTCTGACGCTATAAAAAAAGCTTTTTTTGAGTGGCTTTCTCAATTCTCACTCAGGCTTTTTCCATTTGATGCGTGTAACATTTAAACTTGTTGGAGAGTACGCATTTAAAGGGATAAGGGAGGGTGACATGACGGTCACCATGAAAAAAAGTCAACTTTCTTGTAAATTTCTCCGTAAGTTCAAGACACCTAAATTAGTGAGTGTAAAATTGTATAATTGCTACAATAACCATGCATATACATAATTACTGTAGCATTTACATTTAGTATTTTAATAACTTTTTCTCTTTGCTTCTCTCTATCTCTCTAGTTGCTCTCATTCTCACTGCCGCCGATCATTAGAAAATGTCACACCATACATCAACATGACGGTCACCATTAAAAAAAGTCAACTTTCTCGTAAATTTCTCCGCAAGTTTTGAACCAACTTTTCACCAGGTAGTTACTCAAAAATATAAAGACTTTCACTATATCACTCTTAAACTAAATAATAATAATAATAATAAAAAAAAAAAAAGTAAAAGTGTAAAACTACTGTAAGAAGCTCTTTATTAAGAAAAAAAAAATTGTGTATCAGCGTGATTCTCCATTTCTCTATGGATAAAAACCTGGGTTAAAACTTGAAATGTAATGGTCAAGAAATAACAAATACAATATTTTCAATATTTTAGATTAATAATTAATAAGGATATATAATAAGAATAAAAAGGTTGTAAATCATTAGATAAGAGCAAGATGGATAAAGCGGAGTAATATAATTAAAGCACTTGTGAAGAAGAAGAGTAACTTAATTCAAGTCAAGGAAGTAGAAATTAGTGCCATTAGAAGTAGCAAAAAATGATACACTAATAAAGAAGATGAAAAAATAATATAATTTTAGATATGAAAGAAAAACGAAGAAGATAGAATACATATATGCATGTGAACAATCAATTAGTCTAATACTGGCGGTGAGCAATCATGATGATTTTTGCTTGTGCAATTGTGCCACTTTTTTTTTTTCCTATATAATAAATGATGATGCCAAAAAATCATCAGTAAGTAACACGGTCCTCACGTACTCGATACCAGACCTGCACACAAAAAAAAAAAAAAAAAAAAAAAAAAAAAAAAAAAGACCTTACAGATAGTATCGGTGTGGTACTAGCCAAATACCCTCTAAATGTCAACTTAGAGAACTCTTCACAACTCTAGAGTGCAGGAACTGGAGTAAATTATGTGTACCTTTGTAAGAGAGGTTTTTGGGGGTTATATAGTGGTGTAGATTTAACCTTAATTTCTTGAGGAGGAAGGCCTTTCCTTATGGGGAGAACTCTCCATCAAATTTCCGAATTTTTCGAGATGGTATTCATTGTAGATGACCCTCAATTATAGTTAGGCGTAAGGTGCAAGGCTTTTCCATATCAGGATTCTTGATGAGCACTTCCAGCCATGTAGGAACCACGTGAGTACCGTGCGTCCCCCTTTCTTAGGTCCGTCTGCTCAAGCAGGGACGGACGCAGGATTTTCAGTTGGGGGGGGGTCGGAGATAAGCGAAAAAAAAATTTTCAAATACACATCCATATAGTATTAATAAACTAACAACCAAGACAAATACCCAAAATCATTGTTTCTTAATATATTAAGATACAATCATCTACTAACAAAAACAAAATACACGAAACACTATTGTTTCTATATACAATCATCTATGAAAAGGGAACTCGACGCTCTTTCAAATCTTCAAAATCATCTACGATTGAATCCAAACTAAATGTTGAAGCTATATCCTTTTCAATGTATAACATCAAAGAGTCCGTCAAAAAATCATTTTCCATTTTGTTTCGAAGGTTAGTTTTGACAACTTTCATAGCTGAAAATGCTCGTTCTGTAGTAGCAGTAGAAACTGGAAGAGTAAGCACAAGTCTGACCATTCTATAAACAAGTTTGTAATGTTCTGAATTTCCAGTTCTCACTAACCATTGAGACAACTCAGATAAACTTTTCAATTTTTTGAACTCCGGATCCTGGATTACATTATGCTCAAAATGATAAAGCTCCTTCTCCAACACTTGTTTGTCATAATCTGTGAAATCTTGTGGATAGAAATTCTTTACCAACAAACAAAGATCACTACTTCTGAAAGATTTTAATGCCTCTCGAGGTTCTAAAGCTGAGCTAAGCCTAAGTAACTCCATTGCATCTTCATTAAACCGATAATTTAGTTCCTGTAGTTGAGAATCTATTGTAGCATAAAAAATATTTACTCGATAATGATGCTCATTGTAACGTTATCTGGTTGATTACGAGCTCGACCTCGCCTCGCAATATAACGAGCATTCATATCCAGGACATCAATGCAATGCTTCTCACAAAATGAGATCACAGTGGTGAGTAAGCCATCCCATCCATCATCTCTAAATTTTTGGATAAGTGCTTTAGTAGATGAAACTAAATGCATGGCATTTAAAATGTCTTGAGATTGGCTTTGCAAAGCTTGACAAAGTTTATCAGTGATCTCCATAGTTTCCTTCTCAAGATGCAAGATGAAGACAAATTCAAATGAAGTTAAACCATCATAAGCTGCCTCTGCTTCTGCCCGATGTTCTCCATCAATTGCATCATCAATTATATTTTGCAAAACTTCAACAGTTGAAGTAAACATTCTTAATAAGCTAGAAACTGATCTAAAATGTGAACTCCAACGTGTTTCTACAGGTCGTTGTAAAGTGCCAATTTGATTAAGTCCACTTCCAGTCTCAAGCTCTTCAAGATCAATCAAACGTGCTATTTCATTAGCATTGGCAACTTTCAATTGCTCATTGCGCTTGCATGAAGCATTAACAATTCTGATCAGAAAAACCAATGCAAGAAAGAAATGACTAATGGGAACAACTTGTTTGGATGCTTTTACTAATGCCAATTGTAAGCGATGTGCAAAACAATGGATGTAGTAAGCATATGGGCAATCATTCAAAATCAAAGCTTGTAATCCACTCCACATACCTCGCATGTTGCTTGCTCCATCATATCCTTGCCCACGAATATTTTGTATATCGAAGCAATGTTGAGATAACAATGAATATATCCCCTTCTTTAGAGTCAAAGCCGCAGTGTCAACAACATGAATAAGCCCAAAAAAACGTTCTTTCACAAAGCCTTCTACATCAACATATCTAAAGACCACAGCCATTTGCTCTTTCATGGACTCATCACGAGCTTCATCAACCATTATGCAAAACTTTGCATCACCAATTTCTTCCCGAATAGCCTTCTTCACTTTGGCTGAGAAAACATGTAAAATTTCCTTTTGAATCCTAGGTGATGTGTAGGTTGCATTTTTGGGAGCTTTTTCTATTATTTCAGCAATCTTCTCATTAAAAAAAGTCACAATACCCAATGATTCAAAAAAGTTCCCACGGTTTAATGAACTAAAACTTTCATCATTACCTCTAAAAGCTATAGCTTGAAAGGCAAGATACCGGACAATAAAAATTGAGGCCTTCAGTTGCAATCGATTATTTGCAATTTGTTCAGTAGTGAAATGATCAACTACCCTTTGCAAATGTTGCGATTGGTTCATCAAATCCTTACACATTTGCTCGGCAACTCTATGAGCTGAGTTAGGATCTTTTCCTATATGACCTTGAAGATAACAATCTTTGCCCCCAACCTTTTTCCAAGATCTAAAACCACCAACAATGAATGCATTTTGTTGTCCCACAACCCCATTTGGATTATGAAAGACAAAGCAAGGTAGACAATAAGCTGCATCTGTTGTAGGAGAATATTCAAGCCATTTTGAATTATTTTTAAACCAAGAAGCTTGAAAGCTACGATTGCGCTTTCCACTTTTCTTGAATGTCCCTAGAGGAGGTTGGTGCGGACCCTTTTTAATGTAAGCCCGTCGAATTTCATCACGTTGATTAACATGATATTCCCATATTTGTTTGCGTGTTCCGGGATCATAATCCAAAGAATCAAGGTCAATTCTTTGAAATTGTGTTTGAGAGATTGGAACATCGACATTTTCCAGAATTGGAACATCGACATTTTCCGGAATTGGAACATCCACATTTTCCGAAATTGGAACATCCACATTTTCCGGAATTGGAATAGCAACATTAGTTGTTGGCAATTCCACATTGACTTCAGAAGAATTGAAGTTGAACCTTTTCTTTTGAAAAAATCAAGCATTGTAGTTGATTTTTTCATGATCTACAAATAAAATAAGAATCACCATTATTTTCTTAAATTTGTGTAAAAATTTTCTATAATATATGATTTGTTTTTTTCTTTTTGTCTTTAGTCTACCTTTATTTATGTTTTTGTGTTTGTCTGCCTTTATTTATGTATTTGTGTTATCTTTGTGTTGTCTATTGTTTCTCTCTTTCTAAGACTGACCCACTAACTCAAACAGGCAGACACTAATTGGCCTTACCAAAAAAAAAAAAAAAAAAAAAAAAGGTAAAGTTGTCTTTAACTTTACCCTTTGTTTTGTCCATTGCCCAACCCCCAACCCCACTTGTCTGGCTGTCTCTATTATGCCCAACCACCGGTCAACAAAGAAAACTTAATTCCTACAACTACAAACAATACTCTCTCTCTCTCTCTCTCTATCTCTTTTATCTATATAAAGAATCAGTGAATCACAAACACATTTACACAGAGACAGAGTCACAGACTCACAGCCAAAAAGCCAACAAAAAAAAAAAAAAAAAAAACACCACAGCCACAGGTAGCAGCCGCAGCCACACCCACATCAGTTTAGTTCATCATCAGCAAAAAGTAAAAACACAAACAAGCACACAAACAGCACAGTTCAGTTCAGATTCTCAGCAAAAACACAAACAAACGTTTTATATTTCTTAAGTTTTGAAGGCTTAAATACCTGTGAGCGGCGGGGCAAGTGGACGGCGACTCACAGCGGCGACGGCGACTCACAGCGGCGATGGCGACTCAGATCAAGATGGGTCTCGGGCTTCTCGGCGTCTCGCTCTCGCAATTGTCACACTCACAGACTCACAGGCGGGCCACAGCGACACGGTGTGGCGTCGGCGGCGGCGGCGGCGTCACGGGATCGGGGTGGGTCTCTCACTGACTCACTCTCTCTCTCGCCTCTGGCAGTCTGGCTTTTTCCTTTCCTTTCGTTTTTGTTCTATTTTTTTCTTTGTTTTTTTGCTTCTCCAGTTCTTCGTTTGGGTTGGTTTTGGTCCTTTTGCTTTGTTTTTTTTTTTTTTTTTTTTTTTCATGGGCCATGGGCTGGCCGGAAACTGATGGGCTTCCATCCATTTCCTTCCTTTTCTTTTTTGTTCTTATTTTTCTTTCGTTTTTTGCTTCTCTGTTTGAGTTGGTTTGGGACGGCTAAGTTTGTTTGATTGTTTTTTTTTTTTTTTTTTTTTTACATGGGTCATGGGCTGGCCGGAATGCAGGGGTTCAAAATTTTGGGAGGGGGGCCCAAACTATTTTTTTTTATTTTTAAGAAAATTTACGCTGGTAAATTTTTTTTTTCTGGGCCCAAGGGGGGCCCGGGCCCCCTTTGCCCCCCTTCTGGGTCCGTCCCTGTGCTCAAGGCTCATCCACTTTGTTGCTGAAGCGTTGGCATTTGTCGTGTGCTTTTATATAGGATTTGGCATCCTTTTGCATGGTAGGCCCTTGGTACACTGCCCCTGGGATGCATGATGCCCGAACTTTCAACCTTCAGGACGCGTTGTAGTCCTCTGGAAATGTCCCATTCTTAATGTAGAAGGTGATTGGAATCGTCCAACCAATACCTGTTGGTATCACTTGTATTTCCAGTTCCTTAGTGACGACCAATAGTCATGTGTTCGGTAGATGCAGCCTTGGCCAATCAATCAACATGTTCTTTTTCTTCCCTAAGGACTTGTACAAATTCTACTGCAAAATTTTGATCTGTCCATCTCTTGACAAGGCTAAGGTACTTCATTCACTCTCCTTTGGTTTCGTAGTCTGCATTGATAGTCCCATTAGTATAGCTTCATTCTTAGCTCCATTATTAGCCGTTTGGAACTGGAGTCGGATGGTGCACTCTATGACATCCTCTTCAAAAATTTGTAGGCCTACCCTGATCCCTCCAACACGTCTGTTGGATGATCCATTCGTTCAAACCTTCCATGGGGCTGCTGCCCCCCTGCCTTCTGCCTTGTTCATCATAAATTTTGGGACAAAGTCAGCTAATGCTTAGGCTGAGGCTAACTTCTCCACAGGGGGATATCTTTCTTTTGCTCCCCTGATCTTGATTTTTCTAAGTTTGAGATTACTACGAAGGAGGATTCTGTGGTGACTATGGCCAATGATGGGGCAGAGCAAGGAGTGGATAGTGCTGCTATGGAGAAACAAGATGAAGAGATGGACTCCAAGACTTGAGTTCTCTTCTTTCTTATGTATCTTTTATTTTCTCATTCACTATTTTAGGACAATGGGTCTTTTGGTTTTTCGATGATATAACCTTTTGTTGAATGTATGAACTCTTAATTCGTCTCTTCTCCTTCTGGATTGACTTTGATAATTGTTGAAGTGACTACTCTTCTCTAAATGTTTAGTATTATTACTCGTACAAGATTGAGGTGACATGTTAATGCCTCGTCACCTTTTAGTCCTCCCCTTCAAGTCGTGGAGTATGCGGTGACTGAGTATTGGTACTTCGTCACCTTTTCAGTCTTCGTCACCTTTTCTAAATGTTTAGTGTGTATACATACATACATACATACATACATACATATATATATATATATATATATATATATATATATTATCAAATCACATCCAAAAAGTAAACAAGCTTTATTATTAGAAAATAATTGGTCTGCTTAAGGCCATTCAAGTAGCTAAGGTTTCCAACAACTCTTTCGACTAGCTTAGTCGACGTTTCCAAACTGAAAACGACATTAATGTCGAATAAAACAATTACACTCCTAATTATAGGTGTGCGTTATTTTCTCAGCTTGTGAGCCTAAAATTCGTGTGCCATAAAACATCATTTTGACATTACACGTATGTCACTAACTCAAAGTTTTAAGCAAATTATGTCTTAAAATATCCCTATAGATTTCAAGTATGATCCCGCCAGAGTTGACATTATGGCACGTATGTCATTCACGTATATCATCATTTTTTTTTGTCATCCACTTTGGGTTGTGGACTTGTTGAGGTGACCAAGCGTTGGTACTTCGTCACCTTGTCAGTCATCCACTTGGGGTTGTGGACTAATTGAGGTGACTAAACTTTGGTGCTTCGTCACCTTTTTGGTCGTCCACTTAGGGTCCTGGACTAATTGAGGTGACTAAATTTTGGTGCCTTGTCATCTTTTTGGTCGTCCACTTGTAGGTGACTTAGTATGGTGACCATTCACCCGTAGGCGACTGTGGTCATACGTCCACCAGTAAGCAACTTAGTGTAGTGACCGTTTACCTATATGGGACTTTTGGTTATTCGTCCACCTGTAGGTAACTCAATATAGTGACCGTCCACCCATAGGTGACTTGGGTCATGCATCTACCCATAGGTGACTTAGTGTAGCGATCGTCCACCCATAGGCGACTTTGGTTATGCATCTACCAATAGGTGACTTAGTGTAGCGACCGTCCATCCATAGGCGACTTTGGCCATGTGTTTACCCATAGATAACTTAGTATAGTGACTGTCCACCCATAGGCGACTTTGGTCATACGTCCACCTTGAGAGATGATATTCAATTTGAGAAGTGAGGGCCACCTTGAGAAATGGGGTTCACCTTGAAAGGTGTTCATCTTGGGAGGTGATATTTTAAGATGATGCATTGTACAAATATTCCTTGTCTGTTGCCCCCCTTCCATGTTTGCCTTTGCTACTTGAGTTGATCGTCTATGGACGATCTCTCAAATTTTTCATCACCTTGGTGGCTTGGATGATTGGTACTTGAGCTAATCATTCACCACCTCGGAGACATTGTAGAAGGGTAGGCGGTATTAGTCGTTCGCTTTTTTTTTTTTTTTTTTTTTTTTTTTTAAATCGCAAGTAGAGAAAATACTTCTACTCAAATGGTAAAGCTCGTACCAAAAAAAAGCTAAGTCTCAAATAAACAAATAACTTTAATCTATGTGTTGCGTCAAAATGTGAAACTTATAAACAATGTATGAAAAGGAAATGTATTTAGAGTAAATGTAAACATAGTTGTAGGAAGTGTACTTCTTCAAGTGTTCAGCATTCTAAGGGTGAGGTAGCCTCTGCCATTTAAGTAGGCTTGTCCACGGGTCGGTCCAGGTCGGGTTTATGCCCAACCTGAAATCGACTCGATCACTTTGGGTCACCTAAACTTGGACCCGCCACCGACCCGCCGAAGGCAACGGTTCGAGTGGTCGAACGTCGCCGTTTTCCAATTGGTTTTCAGTCTGGCTCAGTTTGTGCGAATCATCGCCGGATTTTGCCAAAATCTGCTTATTTTTGCTTGATTGACCAGATTTCGAAGAGATCTTGATGGATCTCAACGAGATTAGGTCAAATCTTAAAGAGATCTCAGCAAATCCCAACTAGATCAGGCCCAATCTCAAAGAGATCAGGGGAGATCTCGATGAGATCTCAGTGGATCTCGAAGAGATTAGGCCAAATCTTGATGAGATCTTGCCGGATCTCGACAGATCAGACAAAATAGATCGATGAACTACTTCAATCGATGGGGAAAAGCTATTTCCGATGGGTTTTTCGGTTAGGTCGGTTGAAAATCGGTTTTCCATGCTTTAACCCAACAACCGACCCGCCGGTCTCGGGTTATGGGAGCTGAGATCTGCCGTCAACCGTCGCCGGCGTCGGGTCGGACGGTTCTCGAGCCGGATCAACAGGGTTGGGCGGGTGGGTCGGTTCACGGGTTTGGTTGGACACCCCTACATTCAACTGTCTCTTGTAGGGTGATTATCATCCAAAGGATCATCTTTCAGTTCCATAGTTGGTCTTACCATCAATCTTTGGTCTTCAATGTTCATGGTGGGCAACTGTTTATCCATGTTGGGCATAGCCACGTAGTACTCTTGTGTATCAGTTTGAGCTCCACTGGATTACCCTTTACTGTACTCCATAGGGACCTTAACCAAGAGGTGGTATGTTGAGGTTGTAGCTCTTAATGCGTGGAGGGTTGATCTTCCATTTTGCTGGGTTGCTCCAGTTCTTGCAAATGTTGTATCCCAGGTCCATTTCTGACAAATCGCTGCAACTTCCTTTGACCTACAAGGATCTCTATTTGTTGTTTCAAATCATAACACTCCTTCGTGTCATGTCCATGATCATGGTGGTAATGTCAATATTTGTGCTTTGATTGCTTGCTTGGATTCTCTTTCATCCTCCTCAGCCATTCCAACATGGGGTCATCTTTGATAAGTGTAAGTATATGGTCGATAGGAGCATTTAGTGGGGTGAAGCGAACGGGTCAGCTATTAGAGTGTCTAGGACTCTTGCCTTCTCTTTGGCCAATCGTTTGTCGTCCTATAGTATTGTAGTCGTCAGTCTTACTTATCTTCTATTTGCTCTTCCGTTATATTTCGAAGGGGTGAATAGTGATTATGACCACTTCTATGTTGATCATGCAATAAGACTTGATGTTCTTGCGGCTGCTTAATTTGCACTTCCAACGCTTGGTTTTGTAGCATAAGGGCTTCATTTTGTTGAGTAAGTCGCTTAATCACAGTCGAGAGTGTCTGCAGTTGCCGTTCTACAACAGTGGGGGGATTTCCAATTTCTTGGTTGGCTGATGCCATCGATTGATTATGGACCGAACGACCTTTTGTCTCAGGGATAAAGTAATAACTAATTACTTGTATTCTCCACAGAAGGTGCCAACTAATGATGCCAAAAAATCATCAGTAAGTCACACGATCCTCACGTAAAGATACCAGACCTGCACAAAAAAAAAATAATAAATAAATAAATAAAGACCTTACAGAGAATACCAATGCGGTACCAACCAAATACCCTTCGAAGGTCAAATTAGAGAACTTTTCACAACTCTAGAGTGTGGGAACTGAGGTAAATTATGTGTACCTTTGTGAGAGAGGGTTTTAGGGGTTATCTAATGGTGTAGATTTGACCTTAATTTCTTGAGGAGGAATGCCTTTCCTTATGGGGAAAACTCTCCATCAAATTTCCAGATTTTTCGGGATGGTTTTCCTTGTAGATGACCCTCAATTATGGTTAGGCGTAGGGTGCAAGGCTTTTCCATATCAAAATTCTTGATGAGCACTTCTAGCCATGTGGGAACCGCGTGAGTACTGTGTGTCCCCTTTTCTTGGGTCCGTCCGCATGAGGCCCGTCCATTTTGTTGGGTCCGTCCATATTGAGGTCCGTCTAACTGAGGTTCGCTTCCTCTGGATTCGTCTGTTCACAGAAATGTGTTCATCAGTTTTGTCATGTTGTTAGCCTAATAAGACCATTTGCTATGTTGCAAGGTGGGATTGTCAAGCTAAACAATCAGACATTTGGTCTGTTCACTTATGCTTCGTGTTGTCAGCTTTGTAGATCTAAAAATACCCTTATCAATAAAGGTCAGCAGTTCAAAGCTATGCTCATAATTTTTTATATATTCTTTGTACGAGTCATATTCCAAAGTTGTAACATGTATGGGTGGCTGTAAATTCATTTAGAACCTATTCTGATAATTCGATATATTGCTTAGAAATTTCATCAATGACTGACCAAAAAGCAAAAGAAGATTCTCTAAACTCTATTTTTCAACAATAGAGATGTTAGGATTAGTGTCCTAAAATCATATTGTGAGATGCTATGTATGACATTATGTATGACTTAATGTTGTAATTAATAAATTTGTTTTATTATTATCTGAAATAATGGTAACATGAATATTCGGGCATTATCATATAGTCCATGAGATGCATAGTATGTGATTTATGTGAAAAGTCACAAAAGATATAAATCATAAGTTCTTTGTAAACTCAGAATTTTAGTTCGTAATTAATGATGAAATTGGGCATTTCATCTACAAAGACTATAACATATCAACTAAGATGATTTGTCTTGATCATGAAAGTGGATACTTCTAGTTGATATGTTGATATATTTTAAGAGTTAAAACATATTGAACTAGACCACTATGAGATTTATTATTCTCCTAACGACTGTCAAATGAATAATAAATCTCACAACTTTTATTCACATGAACCCTTAATCCTAAAAGAATAGTAGACTTGATCATGAAATGTAGGTTGTATTGATATATCAGGGGTGAGATCTAAAATAACGGTCAAAACCTCAGTATGTTGGGCAGCCACATTTAGTGTTGATGGAACATATATTCTCTAGATAGAATTCATAGTCTCTTAACGGAGATATGAAATATTTCCTTGAGATAAATTTAATGGATTTGTTATTCAGAATGTTAGGCCTAACTACTTTAGTAAATAGTTATTAAAGTATATAAGTTCAAATCCTAGTAACAACATATTTTAGTATTTTCTATTTTTTCTTCAAAAAACTTTTTTTTTTTTTTTTAATTTCAACTAACCAAACTTTTTTTTGATTTCAAAAATATAAGAAATTTTTTTTTTCTTTATATTCCCAAAAACAAGTTTTTGAAAATAGAAAATAAAAACTGTTACCAAAACGTAACATTAGAGTTTTAAAAAGTGACAAAGTTTAGCCACAAAACTAGTTGTAGCTTAAGGTTACAACTTTATTTAATAAAATAAATGTTACTATATATTTTCAAAATCTAACCATTGAATTGCATATTCAACATGCTCTTAATACACATGCCAAATTACGCATAATATAAACTTATATATTATGCGTAATTTTAAAATACAAAAATTTAAAATTTAAACAATTTATTGGTAGCCTAGCTATTGATCTTTAATTTTTTAGAAATTTCACAAGTATGGAAGATATAAGAAGAAAATATAATCTAATGGTAAATTTCTCAAAATTCAATTCCAATAAAAAAAATATTTAATAAAATTGTAGTTTTAAACTTCAACTAATTTTGGAGCTAAAATTTGTCCTGTTTATTGAATATCTATTAAGGAACTGATATTAAAAAGTTTTGATAGGAGATGCTGTTTTACGATTACAATTGTTTTTCCTTTATCCACCTTGCTTTGTCTTTGGAAGAATATCTCCATTCTTAATTGTTATTGCGTCTTTTGAAGTGTTGGGCTTGTTTTAGGGCCTATCCTACCTATGAAAAAAATGATTTTTTTTGGGGCCGTGGTCCAGCTCTATGCTTGTTGGTTATGGAAAGGAGATGTCGAAGCAAACCTGGCATTAATCCAACAGGACCAACACCACTTATATTTAACTCACATGCAAAATCTTGGATCTTGGATTCATTCTATGGTATACTATACACACACACCTGCACACAATTAATTTCTTTTTGATAATTATTGGCATGCTTATCTAGTGTTGGTTATACACATTTACACCCACAACTCCAGATTTTTATTATTGCACCGAATTATAATCGCACTTGGCATGTTTATTGGCATTATTTGTTCCCTTTTATTGTTGTAAGGTGTGATTGTCGAATTATTTAAAAAATTGTGTTTTGGCTAAATAATTAAAAACAATCATTATTAAATAGATATCATAAATTCAAATAATATTGTTTAAAAAAAAAATTCTGAAATCAACTTCTGTAGACAAGTAAATAACATGTAGTGCAATAGAGGTTTCATTTTCAAGTTTCAAATTGTGAGGATGGAAGATTCGAATTGTCTCTGACTGAGTGGTTGTTTTGATTTTGTTGACATCATTGTTCCACACACACACACATATATATAGTGCTGTGTTGTGTTTAGGTTGCAATTTAGTTATTTTTTGGCCTTAGGATTTGTAATTTAGTTATCAGAGATCAATTTTTAATGTGTCATTGTTAGCACTTTCATTGGTTCAATCTTGGTTGTATTTAGTTTGTGATGTTGGGAGAAGGAGTAAATCAACTAGTGAGTGAGAAATAACCTGAAAAATATATAAGTAGAATCCATCATAAAGAATAAATGGGGCTGGAGTTAACTTAGAAGGGGCATTTTAATAGTGCAATAAACACATAAAAAATGAATTCGGAGGAGCCAGCAAAATAATGCTTTTAAAGAAAGCATTCTAAGAAAGATATCCTTTCTCAATTCTGATTATAGTTTTTTTTTTTTTTTTTTTCATAAATTAAATGTAGGAAAAGAAAGTGGAAAACAAAAAGCGGGCACGCAGTTTAAGTTTTCCATTATAAGACCCTGATCGAGATTGAAAGCTGAGTTGGCAAAATCTTTTGGCAAAAAGGAAAAGCAATAGCACTAATATTAACATTACGGGAAGCATGAAGCATCGAATGAAGTTTCGTGGTGGATATGAGTCAAAAAAAAAAAAAAAAAGGTTCCGTGGTGGATATAACTTGAAAACGACGCCGTCGTTTTCCTCATTACCTGTCAGCAAAGCGTCCAATTCTCGCTTTCTTTCTATAAATTCAAACTACTCCTAATCTCAAAACTACACTCCAGTTCATTCTCTCAATGGCAAACCAAGCAGCAGCAGTGGCAGAAAAGCAAGTGATGGTGGTAGGTATCGACGACAGCGAACGCAGCACCTACGCATTGGAGTGGACTTTGGATCACTTCTTCACACCTTACGCCTCCGACCATCCTTTCAAGCTCGTCCTCGTCCACTCCAAACCCACTCCTTTCTCCGCCATAGGCATCGCCGGCCCTGGTATAAATTCTTATTTTCGGAAATTATTTTTGTTTGAGTGAGAATTGTTATTTATTGTGATCGGATTTTGTAGGAGCCGCCGAAGTTTTACCGCTTGTGGATGCGGATTTGAAGAAGATCGCTGCCCGAGTTGTTGAAAAGGCTAGGGAACTTTGCTCCACTAAATCGGTATTTTTTTTTTTTTTTTTTTGAGAATCTTAATCTCGTTTTTTTTTTTAATCTTTAAGCATATATTGGTTCTTGTTGCCTTACGAATCTGACCCAGTGGGAAGGGTCATAGGAAAACTTACTAGCTAGCTAGGCTGAAAAGTAGGAAACTGATTCTCAATGAACTCCCCTCTCATAAAAGTAAAAGATCAAGCGTGCGTTTGCGTATAGCTTTTTTGCGTTTGCGTTTGCGTATTCTTGAGTCCGTGCACTGTTTAGCAAGTGAGAATCTAGCAAATATAATCTTAAAATTAGGTTTTAAGTTATATTTACGCATTTAAAAATTATTTTATTATAATATTTTTAATAATAAATTTTCAATAATTAATCGTATCCAAACAGACTTCTCAAAATTCGAGTAATAAAAAGCTAACATCTTAGTCAAGCGGTTCGGATGGAATGAGTGCAAGTAATTAAAAATTGTCACCCAAAAGAGTGGATGTGAACAATTACTGTACATGCTCAACTTGTCAATTTGTGCACAAAATCCAGGCATAGAAAATGAAAAAAAATAAAAAATAAAAATTGTAGCTTGGGGAGTTGAGGAAACAGAGAGACCATAACAGAGGAATCTGATCACAATTGAAAGGGATGCACGTTGACTCAATTCGAGCCAAGGTATTAATGTTGGTACCACTGTTTGCCACTTCACCTAAGAGGACCACAAAAACCTGAAATTCATTGACCAGCACCTAAGTAAATTTTGCAATTTTTAAGTTAAGCACTTTGGAGGCAATGTGATAGTGGTGGATGGTCTCTCAAATCGCACACAATGCTCATATTATGATAGTGAGTTCATCCCTGAAAGTATCTATACGTACACGTATACATACATACATACTTGCAAGTATACACATACATAATTCCCATGTTTTGGTATCTTCAGCCAAAATTGTCATATCTTACACATGGAAACTCAGGATTATAACCCCAGCCCAGGCAACATCTTTTAATGTTTCCGAATGTATGCAGGTGCAGGATGTGATAGTGGAGGTGGTTGAAGGAGATGCTAGGAATGTTCTTTGTGAGGCAGTGGAGAAACACCACGCATCCATTTTGGTTGTGGGTAGTCATGGCTATGGAGCTATCAAGAGGTATTGATCTAAATCTTTATTCTTATTTTGTTATCATAGTTTACAATTGTTGAATTGTAAAGAAGTTGGTAGTGAACTTCTTTTTTTGCCATTAGTCTAACATTTGATCTTGATCAAAACAAGCGCTTCTATTGTTACCTGTAACAAGCAAGAACTCATGAACATGTTACCACTTACTACCTACGATTCATTGTTCGTTTCTAGGAAACTTTTGGTGGAAATATGTTGCTCATCCATGATACTCTGAAGTTTTAACAATCAATTTAATTTTCATGCAGGGCTGTTTTAGGCAGTGTCAGTGACTACTGTGCTCATCATGCCCACTGCACGGTGATGATTGTGAAGAGGCCCAAACTCAAACACTAAGAGCCTCCATACCTGCTTCACTTCTGCTTCACATAAAAATGTATTGCAGTTGGATCAGTTAAGGGATTATACATAAAAAAATAAATTTGATGATGTACAACGTGTTTTTCTATCTTTGCATTTGACAGTTGCTCTTGAACTGGAATCTTTTACTCAACTCAACTTTGAATGATATGTTGATATTTCATTGTAAGCGTTCAATTAGGAATAGTTTCCCGTAAGTGATACTTGCACACGCAAATAAGCATTCCAAGTTTCCAACTGCCAAAAAAGACCATGTGCTTTTTTTTTTTTTACATTGATATCTGCATCTCTGAGGCAAAGCATGTTTCCATGGTCATCAACTGTGAAACTATAAACATATCACGAAAGGACCAAATTAAAGCACTTTCTCAGTCCTTTACCATACAATCAAAAATCATGGATGAGTTAAAATAGCCAAAGGTGGCGCTAGGAATTTCATTTAAGGTGTTCCTCAACAATCATAAATTACACAATCTAATAAAAAGAAAAATTTATATATTGATAACAACAACAATAACAACAACAACAACAATAAAAAAAACACGTAAATACATAAAGTTTTACAACATAAAGCTTGTGGAGTTCAGTTGTTGTTGTTGTTATTAGTGCTGCTGAACAGGGATGAATGGCGATGGCTAGGAAGAGTAAGTGAGTTTCTTATTTCCTTTTAACCTTTAGGTTTGATTTAGTTTTAGTTTAAATTGTTTAATGACTTGTGATTCTGCGAGACACTGAGGTTTTTTTTCTTTTTTTTTTTTTAAATATTTTTTGAATTAAAAACGAAATCATGTTGGTGTTGGAGTAGTGATAGTCTTAGTTTGAGATGAGATTGATCTTGGGCTTTTCTATTGGCATTTGGTTTGGAACTTGTTAGTGGTTTTATTATAATTTTTTTTTTCTAGATTTTTGTTCAATAAATTTTTTTTTTCCATAGTTTTATAAACCAGTACAATGAAAGAACTGGAAAATGGACTGACTACTGATTTTTTGGTCGGACCGAGATCCAATCGATGGTCGAAACGGTGACGTCATACATAAAGTTTTACAACATAAAGCTTGTGGAGTTCAGTTGTTGTTGTTAGTGTTGCTGAACAGGGATGAATGGCGATGGCTGGGAAGTCTAAGTGAGTTTCTTATTCCTTTTAACCTTTAGGTTTGATTTAGTTTTAGTTTAAATTGTTTAATGACTTGTGATTTTGCGAGACACTGAGGTCTTTTTTTTTTTTTTTTCTTTTTTGATATTTGTTGAATTAAAAACGAAATCGTGTTGGTGTTGGAGTAGTGATAATCTTAGTTTGAGATGAGATTGATCTTGTATTGGGCTTTTCTATTGGCATTTGGTTTGGGGCTTGTTAGTGGTTTTATTATAATTTTTTTTCCAGATTTATGTTCAATAATTTTTTTTCCATAGTTTTATAAACCAGTACAGTGAAAGAACTGGAAAATGGACTAACTACTAATTTTTTGGTCGGACCAAGATCCGATTGATGGTCGAAACGGTGACGTCATAAATAATATAATTAATAAAATTTTAAATTATATAAATAAAAAATATAATAAGTTTATTACTAATAATATGATAGCAAAATGTAAAAACATAATATTTAGTGACACCTTCCGTGTAAATTTAATCTAAGTTTCTTAGAATGGACAATCACATTGTAGACGACTAAATTTCTCGGTTCGAAATAAATCAAACAAGTAAAATAGTTGCACAAATGCGAATTTGTATTGATGATTGTGGTATAATTCTCTGTTGATTACAAAAGAGTTATCCTCTGATTCGATCTCCTTGAAAGACTTGTTGATTGGAATTGTAATAATGTAATTTTGATTTGAACACAAAATATCCTTCAATTTGGTTAAGGGATGGATCGAAGATTGTTGAAACAGAATTACAATGAATCTCTAACTATGAGCTTGTTAGAAATCCTTTGTTCTTCACGTTCTTCGTGTTCTTGGTGTGCTCTTTGTCTTCGAAGGTTTGTGGTGGAAATTCTTCGAGGTTTTAGAGGCTTGAATCCATTGAACTTCACTGATTTGTGGTTTGAGAGGTTTCTGGAGGCTTTTGAGCTTGATTCCAATTAAGTTTGATATGTAAGAATATGATTTGGATGATTCCTCTTTGAATGTTCTTCGATTTTGAAGGTTTGTGATGGAAATTCTTCGGGGCTTTAGAGGCTTGAATCCATTGAACTTCACTGATTTGTGGTTTGAGAGGTTTCTGGAGGCTTTTGAGCTTGATTCCAATTAAGTTTGATATGTAAGAATATGATTTGGATGATTCCTCTTTGAATGTTCTTCGATTTTGAAGGTTTGTGATGGAAATTCTTCAGGGTTTTAGAGGCTTGAATCCATTGAACTTCACTGATTTGTGGTTTGAGAGGTTTCTGGAGACTTTTAAGCTTGATTCTAGTGAACTTTGATATGTAGGAATATGATTTGAATGATTCCTCTTTAAATGTTCTTCGTATTTGAAGGTTTGTGGTGGAAGTTCTTCGGGGCTTTGGAGGCTTGAATCCGTAGAACTTCACCGATTTGTGATTTGTTGATGTTTTCGGACACTTTAGGCTTGATTCTCGCAAACTTTTGGATCTAGGCAGATGATTTGGATGATTTTGCTTCGAATGTTCTTCGATTTTGAAGTTGAAGTTCTTGAAGTTGCTAGAGGCTTCGGGGCTTGATTCCAGCAGAGCTTTTGGACTTCTGAATCTTCTTTGATGCTGCTTGTGCTTCAGATGGCTTGATGTCCTCTCTCCAGCTCTCTAGATCTCCTCAAATGCCTTAGGAAGGCTTTTATTTATAGGAGTTTAAGGGTAGGTAAGCGACACGTGGCGGAGCTTGTTTGGTGACACATGGCAGAGCTTGATTGGTCCGCTTATGTCATCGCCTACACGTGCGAGGCTGATTATGTCATGGCTTACATGTGCGATGATGTGTGATTGGTTTTTGTATGACACTTGGCAAATTTCTGTTGGTTTCTGAGTAGTGATAGCAAAACCTAGTAGCAATACGTGGCGCTTTGTAATTGGCCGTATTTTGTGGACTTAGTAGTGTGACGTGTCAGCTTGTGATAGGTCAAGAATTTTCCCTATCTACACACATGTTTAATTATAATTATAAAAATAAAAAGTTTATTATATATATATATATATAATGAATTAATTGATGTTATATAAAAATTAAGTAACTTTTTAAGTTTATTCACTTAATTAACTAAAACTACTATTTTTTTTCTAATCAAAATTATCAGAAAAAGAAAAAAAAAAAAGAAAAGAAAAGTAGTTGTACAATGAAAAATTACGTGACTTTGACCAATTAGTTATATAATATATATTATAATGTTTTTGAGAAAAAGTAGTCGTACAATGACAGTGTGTTAAGTAAAGCAAAAATTAAAAGTAAAGCCGTAGTATAGACTTAAAAAAAATATAAAAGCATGTGGTTCTTTTTTATTAAAAGACCCTAATATATTGTTAAGTTGCTCAAATTATGAATCAAAATTTAATTTTATTGGCATAAAAAAAATTCAGGGTGTTCCCAAAATTTTTTTTAGAGGTAGATAAATATAAAATTTTAAATTGTTATGTACACAGTATTTTTTTCTTTTTAGGTCAGGGTGGTCCCACCACCAAGACCACCTTGGCCATAAGGTGGCACCGCCCTAAGCATAGCTCCTCTACATAATGTGGGAATTCACACCACCCTTAACAAAGGAAATGCCCCTAAATAAGGAATTTGTTTATGTCAATTGTAACTAACTAATTGAAAAGATAGGATACTAGAAACTAATTGAAAAGATAGGATACTAGTAACTATCTAATTGAAAAGATAAGAGACTAGTAACAAATTAATTGAAAAGATAGGATATTACAACAAATAAGGTTTTTCTAAATAGTTTAAAGAGTAACGTTACAGTTACAAACTATTTTACAATATTTTTATAAACTATTGATGTGATCAATTTTTATTGATTTTTATCGAGTTTACTATTGTCAATTTGTAAAATAATTTGTATTTTTAGCATTCCCTAATGTTTAAATCCCATCTACACAAAAAATAGAATAAAATAAAATAACCGGTATTTTAGACTAATAATAAGAGTAAAAGTCATGAAGTTGACCACTTTAAATGTATCTTTTACTATTTTTATTTTTCTTAATAAAGGTAGATATTCCCAAAATAGAGAAAACAATTTATTCATAATTACAATTACCACTCACCCTTAATCTCTTGTGCCTAATAAATAATTAAAAAAGAAACTATTACGGAGATTAAAAACCCAACAATCGCATTTTAATGTTTTTAAGTAAAATATATAATAAAAAATGTTTTTTTCTCATAAATTAAATGTAGGAAAATTGAAAACAAACGGCGAGCACGCAGTTTGCGTTATCCAGTATAAGGGACTGATTGATTGGAAGCTGAGTTGGCTTTCCTTAGACAAAAAGCAATAGAATTTGTCATAGCACTAGGCCTTAGCTTACGTGGATTTCCAGAAGACGACAACGTCCAACAGAGGCTTCCAGAGAAACTGAGAAAGCGTCCAATTATATGTCTCCTCTCTTTCTATAAAGTAAAAATGCCGAGTATTCCAAATCCCATAAACTAAAAAACTCCACAAACAACAAAAGCTCTGATTGTCTATCAGTCTTCGATTCGAAAATGGCAAGCCCAGCAGAGGCAGAAGCAGAAGCAGTAGCAGAAAAGCAAGTGATGGTGGTAGCTATCGACGACAGTGAGTACAGCACCTACGCTTTGGAGTGGACCCTGCATCACTTCTTCACACCCTACGCCTCCAACCATCCTTTCAAGCTCGTCCTCGTCCACGCCAAACCCACTGCTTCCTCCGCCGTAGGTCTCGCCGGACCTGGTAAAAAATAAAACTTCCATCTTTTTCATATTTTATTTCATCAAATACCCAATAACAAAAAATGATTCGAAATGATATTATATAGCTAGAAATTGATTTATTTGAGTGAATTGTTATTGATTGTGATGGATAATTTTTAGGAGCCGCCGAAGTTTTACCGATGGTGGATGTTGATTTGAAGAAGATGGCTGCTCGAATTATTGAAGCGGCCAAGGAACTTTGCCACAGTAAATCGGTATTTATCCAAACAGCCCCTTTCAAAATTCGAGTAATGAAAAGCTAGCATCTTAGTCAAGCCGTTCGGATGGGATGAGCGCAAGTAATTAAAAATGTCACCCGAAAGAGTGGATGTGAACAATTAGTGTACATGGTCAACTTGTCAATTTGTGCACAAAATCCAGGCATAGAAAATGAAAAAAAAATTAAAAAAAGAAAAAAGAAAAAATTGTATTTTGGGGAGTTGAGGAAACAGAGAGATCATAACAGAGGAATCTGATCACAATTGAAAGGGATGCACATTGACTCAATTCGAGCCAAGGTATTAATGTTGATACCACTGTTTGCCACTTCACCTAAGAGGACCACAAAAACCAGAAATTCATTGACCAGCACCTAAGTAAATTTTGCAATTTTGAAGTTAGGCACTTTGGAGGCAATGTGATAGTGGTGGATGGTCTCTCAAATGGCACACAATGCTCATATTATGATACTGAGTTCATCACTGAAAGTATCTATACGTACACGTATACATACATACATACTTGCAAGTATACACATACATAATACCCGTGTTTTGGTATCTTCAGCGGAAATTGTCATATCTTACACATGGAAACTCAGGATTCTAAGCCCAGCCTAGGCAACATCTTTTAATGTTTCCGAATGTATGCAGGTGCAGGATGTGATAGCGGAAGTGGTTGAAGGAGATGCTAGGAATGTTCTTTGTGAGGCAGTGGAGAAACACCACGCATCCATTTTGGTTGTGGGTAGTCATGGCTATGGAGCTATCAAGAGGTATTGATCTGAACCTTTATTCTTATTTTTGTTATCATAGTTTACAATTGTTGAATTGTAAAGAAGTTGGTAGTGAACTTCTTTTTTGCCATTAGTCTAACATTTGATCTTGATCAAACAAGTGCTTCTATTGTTACCTGTAACAAGCAAGAACTCATGAACATGTTACCACTTACTACCTATGATTCATTGTTCGTTTCTAGGAAACTTTTGGTGGAAATATGTTGCTCATCCATGATACTCTGAAGTTTTAACAATCAATTTAATTTTCATGCAGGGCTGTTTTAGGCAGTGTCAGTGACTACTGTGCTCATCATGCCCACTGCACGGTGATGATTGTGAAGAGGCCCAAACTCAAACACTAAGAGCCTCCGTACCTGCTTCACATAAAAATGTATTGCAAGTTGGATCAGTTAAGGGATTATACATAAAAAAATAAATTTGATGATGTACAACGTGTTTTTCTATCTTTGCATTTGACAGTTGCTCTTGAACTGGAATCTTTTACTCAACTCAACTTTGAATGATATGTTGATATTCATTGTAAGCGTTCAATTAGGAATTGTTTCCCGTAAGTGATACTTGCACTAGCAAATAAGCATTCCAAGTTTCCAACTGCCAAAAAAGACCATGTGCTTTTTTTTTTTCTTTTTAATTTTACATTGATATCTGCGTCTCTGAGGCAAAGCATGTTTCCATGGTCATCAACTGTGAAACTATAAACATATCACGAAAGGACCAAAGCACTTTCTCAGTCCTTTACCATACAATCAAAAATCATGGGTGAGCTAGAATAGCCAGTGGTGCTCTAGGGATTTCTTTCAGAGTGTTGCTCAATAATCATAAATTGCATAATATATTAAAAAGAAAAATAAAAAGAAAAATTTATATGTTAACGGTGACGACAACAACAACAATAATAAAAAAATACGCAAATACATAAAGCTTGTAGAGTTTAGTTGTGGTTGTTGTTAGTGTTGTTGAATAAGGATGATTGGCGATAGCTTGAGAGAATAAGTGGGTTTCTTATTTTCTTTTAACGTTTAGGTTTGATTTAGTTTTAATGTAAATTGTTTAATGACTTGTGATTCTATGTGGCACTGAGAGTTTTTTTTTTTTTTTTTTAAATATTTGTTGAATTAAAAACAAAATTGTGTTGGTGTTGGAGTAATGATAGTCTTAGTTTGAGATGAGATTGATCTTGTATTGGGCTTTTCTATAGGCATTTGGTTTGGGCTTTGTTAGTGGTTTTATTATAATATTTTTTTTCCAGAATTTTGTTCAATATATATATATATATATTTTTTTTTTTGGTTTTTTTCATAGTTTTATAAACTAGTACGGGGAAAGAACTAGAAAATGGATTGATTACTGATTTTTTGGTTGGATCGAGATCCGATCGATGGTCGAAACAATGACACCATAAATAATATAATTAATAAAGTTTTAAATTATATAAATAAAAAATATAATAAGCTTATTACTAATAATATGATAGCAAAATGTAAAAACATAATATTTAGTGACACTTTTCGTGTAAATTTAATCAAAGTTTTCTTAGAATGGACAATCACATGTTTAATTATAATTATAAAAATAAAAAGTTTATTTTATATATATATATATATATATATATAATGAATTAATTGATGTTATAAAAATTAAGTAACTTTTTAAGTTTATTCACTTAATTAACTAAAATTAATATTTTTTTTCTAATCAAAATTATCGGAAAAAGAAAAAAAGAAAAATAGTTGTACAATGAAAATTACATGACCAATTAGTTGTATAATATATATTATATTTTTTTTGAGAAAAAGTAGTCATACAATGACAGTGTGTTAAGTAAAGCGCAAAACTAAAAGTAAAGTTGTAGTATAGACTTAAAAAAAATATAAAAGCATGTGGTTCTTTTTAATTAAAAGACCCTAATATATTGTTAAGTTACTCAAATTATGGAACAAAATTTAATTTTATTGGCATAAAAAAAATTCAAGGTGTTCCTAAAATTTTTTTTAAAGGTAGATAAATATAAAATTTTAAATTATTATGTATACAGGTTTTTTTTTTTAGGTCAGGTTGGTCCCACCACCAGGACCACCCTTAATGTGGGAATTCACACCACCCTTAACAAAGGAAATGCCCCTAAATAAGGAATTTGTTTATGTCAATTGTAACTAACTAATTGAAAAGATAGGAGACTAGTAACTAACTAATTGAAAAGATAGGATATTACAACAAATAACGTCTTCCTAAATGGTTTAAAGAGTAATATTACAGACACAAACTATTTTATAATATTTTTACAAACTGTTGATATGATCAATTTTTATTAATTTTTATCTGAGTTTACTATTGCCAATTTATAAAATAATTTATGTTTTTGGCATTTTTCAATGTTTAAATCTCATCTACTCAAAAAATAGAATAAAATAAAATAATCGGTATTTTAGCCTAGTAACAAGAGTAATAGTCATGAAGTTGACCACTTTAAATGTATCTTTTACTATTTTTATTTTTCTTAATAAAGGTAGATATTCCCAAAATAGAGAAAACAATTTATTCATAATTACAATTACCACTCACCCTCAATCTCTTGTGCCCAATAAATAATTAAAAAAGAAACTATTGCGGAGATTAAAAACCCAACAATTGCTTTTTAATGTTTTAAGTAAAATATGTAATAAAAAAAATGTTTTTTTTTCTCATAAATTAAATGTAGGAAAATTGAAAACAAACGGCGAGCACGCAGTTTGCGTTTTCCAGTATTAGGGAATGGGGGCTGATTGGAAGCTGAGCTGGCAAAATCCTTTGACAGAAAGCAATAGAATTTTTCATAGCACTTGGGCCTTAGCTTACGTGGATATCCAGAAGACGACAACGTCCAACAAGTGGCTTCCAGAGAAACAGAGAAAGCGTCCAATTATATGTCTCCTCTCTTTCTATAAAGTCAAAATGCCAAGTATTGTATTCCAAATCCCTTAAACTAATAAACTCCACAAACAACAAATTAAAGCTCTGATTGTCACTCACTCTTCGGTTCGAAAATGGCAAGCCCAGCATCAGCAGAAACAGTAGCAGAAAAGCCAGCGATGGTGGTAGCTATCGACAACAGTGAGCACAGCACCTACGCTTTGAAGTGGACTCTGCGTCACTTCTTCACACCCTACGCCTCCAACCATCCTTTCAAGCTCGTCCTCGTCCACGCCAAACCCACTGTTTCCTCCGCCGTAGGTCTCGCTGGACCTGGTAAAAAATAAAACTTCCATCTTTTTCATATTTTATTTCATCAAATACCCAACAACAAAAAATGATTCGAAATGATATTATATAGCTAGAAATTGATTTATTTGAGTGAATTGTTATTGATTGTGATGGATAATTTTTAGGAGCCGCCGAAGTAATACCGATGGTGGAGGCCGATTTGAAGAAGATGGCTGCTCGAATTATTGAAGCGGCTAAGGAACTTTGCCACAATAAATCGGTATTTATTTATAATTTTATTTTGGGATTTTTATCTTTTTTTCCTGAATTATTAAATGTTTCAAATATAGTTTTTTTTTTTTTTTTTTAACTCGATAATTGGGGATGAAAGGATTTGAATCTTGATTTTACGGATTCCTGCTTTACCATATTTATATAATGCTGAAATGATACGTTTGATCATATGCTGGTCTCAAAATTTTATCATTGAACAATTCAATGGCTTTAAAAAGTTAAAAAAAATAACGATGATAATAATAAATGAAGTTTCAGTTTTATTTTTTTCTTTATGCATATATTGATTAATCTGAATAATCTAAGACTAGGAATCTGACCCGGTGGTAAGGGTCTTTGGAAAATTTACTAGCTAGGTTGACGAGTAGAAAACTGATTCTCAATGAGCTTCTAATTCAAACCCCTCTCACAAAAGTAAAAGATCAAAATTCAAGTAATGGAAAGCAATAAAAGAATGTCATCTGAAAGATTGGACGTGCGCAATCACTGTACATGGTCAATTTGTGCACAAAATCCAGGCATAGAAAATGAAAAACAAATGTAGCTTGGGGAGTTGAGGAAACAGAGAGATCATAGCAGAGGAATCTGATCACAAATGAAAGGGATGCACATTGACTCAATTCAATCCAAGATATTAATGCTGATGCCACTGTTTGTCACTTCGCCTAAGAAACCCACAAAAACCAGAAATCCATTGACCAACATCTAAGTAAATTTTGTAATTTCAAAGTTAAGCACTCTGTAGGCAATGTGATAGCGGTGGATGGTTTATCAAATGGCATATAATGCTCACATTATGATAGCGAGTTCATCCCTGAAAGTATCTATATATACACACATCTACATATATACTTGCAAGTATACTCATACATAATACCAGTGTTTTGGCATCTTATGCTGAAATTGTCATATCTTACATATGGAAAACTCAAAGAGTTTTGAGCCCAACCCAGGCAACTTCTTTTAACGTTTCCGAATGTATGCAGGTGCATGATGTGAAAGTGGAGGTGGTGGAAGGAGATGCTAGGAATGTTCTTTGTGAGGCAGTGGAGAAACACCACGCATCCATTTTGGTTGTGGGTAGTCATGGCTATGGAGCTATCAAGAGGTATTCCTTTTAACCTTTATTCTTATTTTTGCTGTCATGGTTTACAACTGTTAAATTGTAAAGAAGTTAGCAGTGAACTTTTTTCTTTATTTTCTGCCATTAGTCTGACATTTGATCTTGATCAAAACAGGTGCTTCTATTGTTAACTGTAACAAGCAAGAATTCAATAACATGTTACCATTTACTACTTATGATTCATTTTTTGCTTCTTGGAAACTTTTGGTGGAAATATGTTGCTCATCCATGAAACTTTGGAGTTTTAACAATCAATTTAATTTTCATGCAGGGCTGTTTTAGGCAGTGTCAGTGACTACTGTGCTCATCATGCCAACTGCACGGTGATGATTGTGAAGAGGCCCAAAATCAAACACTAAGCGACCATACCTGCTTCACATAAAAATGTATTGCAGTTGGATCAGTCAAGGGATTATACTTAAAAATAAATTTGATGATGTGTAAAGTGTATTTCTATCTTCGCATTTGACAGTTGCTCTTGAACTGGCATGTTTTATTCTGCTCAACTTTGAATGATATGTTGATATTTCATTGTAAGCGTTTGATAAGAATTTGTTTCCCATAAGTGACAGTTGCACAAAAGCATTCCAAGTTCCAACTGCCAAAAAGAGCAGTGTATTTTATTTTTATGCATTGATATCAGCATCTCTGAAGCAAGGCATGTTTCCATGGCCATCAACTGTGAAACTACAAACATATCACGAAAGGACCAAAGCACTTTCCCAGTCCTTTTACCATACAATCAAATATCATGGGTGAGCTAGCATAGCTCCTCTACATAATGTGGGCATTCACACCAAATTCAACAAATTAGCTTCTCAGAAAACATATAGCTAAACTCAACTAAAACTGTCCTGCGTCACAATTTGTCAAAAAAGACAATGTTCATCAACACACAGTTTTATATTACTCTCTCTCTCTCTCTCTCTCTCACTCTCTCTCTGGACCTCCATGGTTGAGCTCCTTCTTGAACTCATTCACCCTCTTGAACTCATCTTCCCCTCTCTCTTTAGATTAGCTCAGGTGGTTGTGGCTCCATTTTCAAAATTGGGTCAAGTGGCTGTCATTGGGTTGTGTTTACTCTAGATAACTGGGTTTTTGTTGGGTTATGCCTTTATGGTTTGATTTGGGTTTGATATGTGTTGGTTTATGGGTTTGATCTCTGGGTTTGGTTTGATCTGGTTTATGGGTTTGATATGTGTTTTGTTGTTTTAGATAAGAAATTAAAACCAACTATGGAGAACAAAGTTATCAGCTTTAAAAATTTAGAAGCCATTACTTGCAATTTTCTCCATTCATTCTCATAAAAAATTCTTTGAGAGTTACTTTTTTTTTTTTTTGGTTGAATAAATACTTTATTGCTCAAAAAACTCAACCCGAAACAGGGGAGAAACAAAAAGATCGAGCCTGGACCCATCTCTAAAAATGGCCTGAGATACACGAGAAGACAAATTAAAGATGGGAACCGGCCCAGACCAGTTAACAAAAGCTGCCCATTGGGCGAGCAAATATGCAGATACATTACCCTTTCTATGAACAAAAGAAAATTCAACATTTGAAAAACAATTAGCAAAGTACAAAATATCTTCAAAAATAGATCCGATACTCCAATGTGAGGCTACATCTGACTTTTTCAATGGCTTAATGACATTCCAGGCATCTCCTTCCAAAATTATATTCTTAAATCCTTCATTCATATCACATCTCATGGCACACCAAGCTACTCTCGCTTCCCCAAGGAATTTCCACTCTCAAAATGCTCTGACCATGCCAACAGAAGGTTGCTAGCTGTATCTCTTCCCACAACTGCAATTGTGGTTTTCTCTTCACAGATTGCAACATCAAAATTTAGCTTGATCTAGCTCTTTGGAGGTGGAGACCAGGCCACATCTTTGGATGGTCTCTCATTTTGCTCATTCCAAGCTTCTTTATGCTCCATGAAGACTTTAAAAATTTGCCTGGAAAGTTAAGTTGGATTACTTTTGGAACCCTCACTTGGATTACTTTTGGAACCCTCCACTCTAGCTTTTTTTCTAGCCATCCATAAATGATCATAGAAAATGGTAGCATAAAGCTGGAAGTATTTGACAGATTCTTCATTCAACCCCAACATGGATTTTGGATTTAAAATAACCTTAATCCAATCCAAGAAAGATAAAGAGAATAACTTACTCATATATGAAGGCCATGGGGCTAGTAACCAAAGCTGAACAGCCTAGTCACACTACAAAAACAAATGCTTAATAGTTTCAAGGGCGTTATTACGCAAAAAGCAATTCAAAGAAGAAATAAGAAATTGATTGTTAAGAGTAGAACAAGTTGGAAGAATGTTCCAGCACATTTTCCACAAAAATTTTTTGAGTCTGGCATTTACTTTAAGCTTCCATAAATCCTTCCAATCTTTACTAAGCATGTGGGGGTGGCTTGGAGAATTCAGCCCTCTAATAGCATTATAAGCGGATTTCACTGAAAACTCGCCTGAAGGAGTAAGACACCAGAATACTTGGTCATTCATGGTTTGATGAGATAGATGGATATTTAGGATTTTATGTATTGTGGGAGGTTCAAATAAGATTGAAAGTTTACCTTCAAGAGTTACTTGAGATCAAAAAGAATTTTGTATTTAATAGAATAAGTGGAAAGCTGTATTGCTTCTAGCACTATTGTAGGACTTGTTAAGGTGACTTTTGATAGAAATCAATGGCGCCTTGAAAAAAAAAACTTTTGTAACGGCATCTAGATAAATCCTTATGCTAGGAACTGTTAAGACAGTTAAGTTGACACAAGTTCGTCCTCTCACTAGCCCACATTAACTTCTTCAGTTCTTTGAAAAAAGAAAATGCTAAAGGATGCCCTTAGGGCAATGGTTAATAATCCATTTAAAGAAAAAAGAGAAAATGCAATTAATGTTTTGACAACTTTTTTCATTTCTCATAAAAGTTGTGTCAAAACTTTTATAAAATGGATTGTTAACTATTACCCTAAAGGCTCCCGTTAGCATGATCCTTGAAAAGATTACAAGTTTTTAATTTTGCATTTTTCAAAGCAGCCCAAAGAAAAAACAAATTTCCATTTGTAGATTTACAACTCCTTTGTAATAATTTTCTTTGAAAGTTTGTGTTCATTATGTTTATAGTTTATACCATTTGTACGATGAATTTTGTGTCGATGAATTGTTGAGTCCACTAGATTAAATTACCAAATCATGATAAAATGTATTCCATGTTTTATGTGTTTAGTGAGTCTTGAGTGTGTTTGAAGTTTGGTTCAAGTCCAAGACAAGACTGAGGATTCAAGCAAGAAGAATTGAAGTTTCTATAATTTTGATACCAACTTGATCGGATCAAAAGCCACTAATCTATAGAGGAGTATGTGAATTTGAAGCTGTTTTGGGTAATGTCAATAAGTTCTACATGAGTTATCAAATTAGAATATAATTATTCTATTTGTAAACTTTAATTTTATATAGTAGATTTGTTTTTCTTGAAGTTGGTGGTTAAGCCCTCATTACTTGTAGTAAATTTTACTTAGGAATAGTTGATCCATTGGTTTTCCCTATGTCATCATATTGCATGTTCTTGTGTTTCAACTATTTTTTATTTTATGAAATATTATGTGTGATTACATTGACCAAGCCTTGAACATAGTTGGACTAATTAATATACTTGCTTAATAATTGGTTATTTAGCACAACTAGGGCATAAATCCCCTAACATGAACAATCCAATTTCGATATTGTGGGGGGAAGGAACATCTACACCAGGTGGATGGTAGATCGAGGGCATTTTGCACCTCCTTCTTCACGGAAACTTTGCAATCCTCTTGACATTGATCGTAGGAATCCTAGAGTTCATCCTGAGAGGTAGGAGACCTGGCTGCCAGCTCAATTGTCTTCTCCTTGAGGGCCTGGATACTTTCTTGGAGTTCTTTCTTCACTTCCTCTTTTCGTTTAGTCAAAGCCTTGGATTTGTCCTCAACCTCAACCTCAAGCTAGAGCTTTTCAGATTCATTCAATTGGACATCATATCTTTTAATACAGTATTTTGTCTAGCTCTAAATTTTGATAGAAGTTTTAGCCCTAAATTAAAGGATTTCATGGTTTTAATGGTTAAACCTCCTTTTTTGTTGTTGATTTTTATCAATTTTTATGCGGTTGACTAAACTTGATTAAGATTAAATTGAAATCTAACCATGCGATGCGATAAGATTAATTTTGATGTTATATTTAAAACTATGAAATTTCATGTGATTTGATTGGTCATGGGCAAAAATCAAACTTGATTTGAATGAGATATCACTAATTGAATGAAATTACTCGTGTTGCATTTTAATTGTGGAAAAAGTATGTAATTTTCTATGAAACGCGTGCTAAAATTTTAGTGTGATTTCCATGGAAAATTAGTACTAAATATACCATTTGAGTTTCCTTATTTGAGCATGCCATTAAGATTTAAGAATCAAATTAATTAAAGAATTTAACTAATTTTCATAAATTATGTGTTTAGTTTTCACCCGGTCCATTTACTTTGTCATATGTGGTGTAGGAAAAACATAGTTTGTATCGCATACAAAATATACGTAGTAGAAAATTAAAGGATCTACTTCATTAGAAATTGATAACATGTACTATGTAAATTTCAAAATTTAAGAACAAGAGAGTGTACCTTGGTGCGGTGTATTCAAAACCAAAGATTAAAAATACTTGGGAACACTTTTAATCTTCACTCCAATTCTACTTATGCCTAAGAGATGTGATCTCTCAATCAGTTTACACGTATGTGTTCAAGGGAGAATAAGAGAGTGGCTTACACTCACATACACAACATTTTCATACATTTTAATGCATTACAAATTATGTATGTTTATCTACTTATATATAACTGATTATCTAATTGAACTAGCCTTTTGGGCCATTCCAATTGGGTTTTACTATGTGGCTTATAGTGGGACCAAAAGGGACAAATAAGACACTAGCTCTAATGGGTTTTGGGCTTTTCTGTCAACTCTTGACAAGCCCAAAATTACCATTAATTATATTTAATACCACTATTTAAATATAATTGCACTCTGACCCTTATTAATAAATTATATCCTAAGACTTTATTATACATTCAACCTCTTCATTAAAATATTCATAGTAATACAAAGTTATGAATGTTGACTGCCACTTTGAATATTACTACATCTTAATCCTTGAGTACCTGGTTTAATCCTTTAAATTATTCATCATATATTTATGAAATTCAATTTCATAAATATATACTTTAGTAACTTCTTACTAAAGTAGTTAGGCCTAACATTCAGAATAACCAAACCCATTACACTTATCTTAAAGGAATATTTTATATCTTCGTTAAGAGATTATAAATTTCATCTTGAGAATATTTGTTCATTCAACACTGAATGTGACTGCCCAACATACTGAGATTTTGATCGTGACTTTATATCTCATTTCTGATATATCAAAGCAACCTACAGTTCATGATCAGGTTCATTATTCTTTTAGGATTGAGGATTGATGAAAATAGAAGTTGTGAGATATATTATTTATTTGACAGTCGTTAATAGAATAATATATCTCACAGCGATCCAATTCAACATGTCTTGACACTTAAAAACATATCAACATATCAACTAGAAGTCTCCATTTCTATAATCAAAACAAATCATTTTCGTTGATATGTTGTAGTCTTCACAGATGAAATACCCAATTTCATCACTGACTACAAACTAAAATTCTAAATTCACAAAAAACTTGTGATTTATATCTTTTGTAATTAAATCACATACTATGTATCTCATGGACTATATGATAATGTACAAATACTCATGTTATCATTATTTTAGATAATAATAAAACAATTTTATTAATCACAACAGAATATCAAACAAAATGTTATACATGGCATACAATAGGATTTTAGGGCACTAATCCTAACATATGGTCCCTTTATTTTTATCAAGTCATATATGTGAATTAAGTTCTGTGCCAATTGCGCATTGCAGTTCAAGTTCTAATCCAATGCAAAGATGAATTAAGTTTTGTTCTAATTGCTAGAAAATTTCCAGTGACCTTAAATGGTGACACATCACATTCTTATCCACTTCTATCCTTATCCACATACCCTAACCCTATTTATTCATCTTTTTCTATGAGAAAACGAGAACAATCAGCATCTCCTTGGGAGGCACAAATGCAAATCCCTAGTCGTATGAATCCCACCTACCCCACTCCCACAGCTGTACTTCTCTGCCCTTCTCTTTTTCCTTTAACTATCATTCTAAGTGTTGATACAGTATTTGTTCTTCCTTAAATTTTGTTGAAATTTTAAGCTTTAAATTAAGAATTTGGTAAACTTAAAGATCATAAAATTCTCTTCAAATTGACTATTATTGAACAAAAGTCATGCTTGATTTGGAATTGTGAAAATGTTTTAATTATCTCTTTTGAATCTTTCTTGAAAATATGTATTTTTGCCTTGACTTGATTTGGATACGTGCTACAAAGACATTTTAATTCCCATAATTACTTGATTTTTCATAGGACGTGTGTCATTCCTTGAAAATTCATTTAGTTTTCCATTTTATTGCATGTATCCAAATTAAATCATGTCCCTTTCATGTTGTGCTAACCTTCAATTAATACACATTACGGTTCTTGTCATATGGAGGGCCAATATCATGCCACGTGGCAGCTTATAATGTGGCCAAGTGCCCAAAGTTCTAGCATGTTCAATAGATATTTTCATGCAAACTTGCTCCCCAAGTTTTGACTCTCTATTTGCCAACTCACTCTCCTTGCTCACCAAGTTCGATTATCTCTCTTGGCCAGCACATTCTCCCACCCTCACTTACCAAGTTTTGGCTCTCTCTCTCTCTCTCTCTCTCTCTCTCTCTCTCTCTCTCTCTCTCTCTCTCTCTCTCTCTCTCTCTCTCTCTCTCTCTCAGTTTCTAGGTATATTATCACATTTCACTAGTGTGCACGCACACAATCATACTGTTTCTAAGATTTTAGCTTGTACAAGAGCTACTTCATTTTTTTATACAGACTTTGTTACCTACTCATCAAAGCATGCAAAAGCACAAGAGCTCCTTAGCTTACCCTTTGTTTGCCTGTGCTGTTTATGCGCCACCGCACCACGTGCAACCTTAGCCGTGATTCTTGGTTGATCCGTGGTGGACTAGACCTCCACACCACTTTCACTTTGTTCACGCATTGTGATATATGGCCCTCCTAGCTTGTAGATTGAAGAGTGGGATTGGGGTTTTGAGAGAAAGAGAGAGAGATCGTACAAAGGGAGATGGTTTTTGGGTTTGGAGATGGAGAAGTCACCCTTGTAGTGGTGGCGGCGGCTGAGGTTCGCAGCAAAGAAGTTAGGACCTCCTTTTCTTGAAGATCGAAGAGTTGGGTTTGTAGTTGATAGGGAGAATTCTAGACGATTGGAAACAACTAGAGTTAGGGAAGAAGAAATAAGGGAAGTGGGTTAGGCTTGCTCCTTTTTCAGCTATTAACATAACACAATTCAGAAGCTAAACCCAAGGAAAAAAAGCAAACAATGAAAGGAAAAAAAACAACAAGCATAAATTAAAAATGGGTAGCATCTATTTCCCCTTTTATTTAGCATACTAATGCTTGCTACTCTTTACATGTTTAAATATCTAGATTCGTACACACAGCTATGTGAGAAACCGTGACCTCGCGCTGAATCCTACTGTAGACACCCCATTTTGCAACCCTAATTTAATCTCATAAGCAAATGGATTATTTCTTACTTCAAATGGAAAAAAAATTAATTTGATTCTTTAAATTTTCAAATACGTTTCACAGAATAAATCTTGAGAGTGTAACGATCAAGACGATATATCACATGCCTCAATTAGGCCATCTAATTGAAAACTATCATAAGATCAAAATTGAAAGGTTAATATGTATTTGTGTAATTATGGCTTCAATCACATAGGATTATGATCAATTAATATTAATTGGACTATTTTCTCAAAAAAAAAAAAAATAATTGGACTATTAATTGGTTAATTTAAAATTAATTACATGTGAAAAATCCTATTGCATAAGGCTTGAAACAATTGTGTGGATACATGTACGTGATCATTTCAACATTAATGGATTTAAGAAAGATTTAATAAAATAGTTAAATTAAATCTATTAATCTTGAAGAGATTGGGTTTAACTGGAAGATTTATTAGATCCAAAATATCTCTGAGGCCCAGGCTAGCAATGTCCAATTGTACATCTCAAGAAGTAGATGTTGGAAAACGTTCAAATTTTCAAAAAGAAAGCTGAAATTTGGTCAGGAAAACATTCAAATTTTCAAAAAGAAAGCTGGAATTTGGTCAATCTACCGAATCGGCAGATTAAGCCTGGATTTATTTGCCTAACGACTAGTAGACTGCCGGATAGGCAAGCAGAACACAGATTGGCAGTTGTTTTTCCAGATTTGCTATGACCATAAATTGACTTTCAAATTCAAATTTTTTTTAATGTAGATTCTGCCAGCCACGTGCTAGCTCGGTTATAGAGGGTTTGGGGCCTTTCAAAACATCTATAGATAGGAGCAAGGACTCCCATTTCAAGGTACTCCCTCTGATCTATAGATAAGAACTAGGACTCGCTTTTGTGCTAAGGTCTGCCAAGATTCTTAGCACAATGAAGCAATAATTCTTAGTTTGACTTTGAGATATTAGAACCCATTGCTGCTATAATATGAAGGTAATGATTCTATTTCGTTTTTTCAATAAATACGAAGCATGCTTGTTTATACTACTTTTATGTTCAATGCAATGCTTGTGTAAGATAGATATAATCTTGTTATGATAATTAGGATCTCGTATATGCTTCTTCAGTTAAAATTTTAGGAATTTCATAGATGTCCATGCATTTACATTCCATCCTAGATGACATATAGATACGGGGCATTTTTCAGATCTCATCCTAGGATAGATACATACATTTTTCAGATGTCATGTTAAGATAGATACATGTCATTTCTCATATGTCATCCTAGGATAGATACAAGCCATTTTTCACATGCCATCTTAAGCTAGATTATACATGTCATTTTAGGATAGATTACATGTCATCCTTTTACATGTCATCTTAGGATAAGCTTGACCTTTATTTCATTTCACATGTACATGCATGTCATTTTTGTTTACAACCAAATGCCAAATATTTTAAGTTGTTTTTTAAATTGTGAGTTTTAAGATTAATCCCTTTGGATAAGCGTTGTGGGGGTGACTAACACATTCCCCACACATCATCGAACTTCCGAATATTTGATTTCTGGTTCGAGACATTCTTTTATTTTCTAGTTTAGTTTAGGAGACTTTAGGAGTTTCTTAGTTAAATTAGAAAATAAAATCAATTAGATTTTGGTAACCAATCACACCTTAGAATCCCAATGATTGGTGGCAATTCCTTAAAAATGAATATAGGTTAAAATATTCACTCACACATACCTCACCCCTAGTGTTGTACACATGTGCGCACAACTTTGTGCATTTTATGCACCAAACACGTGTCACTGAGTGAAAAACCCTCAACAGTTGGGAGATAATGTGGGCCAAAATCTGGGTACAACAATATCCAAAAATTTTAGCACCAAGTCCTTATTCTCGGCTTCCAATGTTGTATGCTGCCACTAGCCTCCTCTCCATCTCGGAGATACCTTGGCAAGTTTGCAAACTTGTACGTATGTCATAGGGATGTAGTTATAGAAAAGATGAAAGAAACTAAAAAGCTCTCTCTCTCTCTCTCTAAAGTGTTTCCAACATGATGCATTTTGTGAAAACTCTCAAAACCCATTGACCAAAGAGGTATGTGATGTTATGATCTTTGTGTCTCACATGGATTAAGTGTAAGCTTAACCATGTGTTTATAAGCTTTTGGGCACCTTCCCCTTACAAAACGGTTTTCAAATGTGAGTTCTACCCATGAGTTTGTAATTTGGTATCAGAGCTAATCACCACCCCGAGTACTCGAGTGTAACTCATTGAGTATGGGATCAAATGAGTTACAGTTTTTTGGTTGGATCCCAAAAGGGGCGACCTAAAGGCTAGATTAAAATAACTAATAGATGACTGGAGCCGCCAAAAGAGAAAGAGTTACCATCGGGTTAGTGTCATTAAAGTGAGCCATCATGGACGTCGGTTGCGGAGTGTGGTGGTATGTAATAATCCTAGTGTCCCACATGGATTAAGTGTAAGCTTAACCATGTGTTTATAAAATTTTGAACACCCTTCCCTTGCAAGCCGATTTTCAAGGGTGATTTCTACCCATAGGTTTCTAACACGTGATGACCTAAGCTACCCCCGAGACAATTTGAGCATCCTCTAGCTGAGGAAGGATCAACAATATTGTCAAGGACGATACCTAAGCCCAAAACTCTTGCCGAGAAAGAGAAGATAATGACATAGAGCCCAAAGCAACAATCACCTTGTTGAGGAAGGATTAACGGTATTGTCAAGGACAAGATATTCCTACCTAATGTTAGTCACATTAAATGGTGAATGACTAGCCTAAATAGTGAGGACATTCCAAAAGTCTTCCTTCATGATCAAAAGATGGGTGTCTAATGGGATAAGCCCCTCTAACAATAGAGAGTGAAGGGGGGATCAGAATTTTTCAAAAAATAGACAAAGAACAGTAGAGAGAAAGAGAGAAGAAACACTTTGTAATCTTAAGTTCCATCTTTTTACCACGGTTAAGGCTATTTGTGAATGAATCTTGCTCCCTTTACTCATTCTGATATTTAGTTTTTCTGTCCAATCTTCCTATTTTGAATTTTTCTCCCTTTATTACAAATTGGTTGTGTCAATCTTGAGCATCTCTAGTTATCATCTTTCTTGGTGTTTTTGACTCCCACAAATGTATAACAGGAATTGTATTTTTCCATAGAAGCTAAACACATGAAAATGTTCTTTCAGACTATTTTCAAAAATGTGATCAAACACCAAAAAACAAATATTTTCAGCTTTTTTTTTGTTTTTCAGTCGAAAAACGTGTATTATGCAAAAACAAAAGCAACCCAAGCAAATTCAGTCCAATCCTTGATCTATTCAAATGGAGTTTATGCATGCAAGTACTTCACTGGTACTTCTCCATCTAGTGGAGGTTGAATAGTTATATAAACTTGAAAATAGGGAAAAAAAAAATTTACCTCAAACGATTAATTAAGTGTAAAATTTTGACCTTTTTAAAGTTTAGACGCATTCAACTATTTTCTTCTCCACCATCCTTCTACGATTATTAATTTTTTAATTTTGAAGGTGACGTTTTTATTTCTCTTTTAATTCCTACCTTCAAGAAGTGACTTTGACATTGATACCCTTTTTTTCACCTTCATGTCACTTTTATTGGATATGATCAATTGTGAATATTACGTGCAAGTAATACACATGGTAATGACTAATGAGCCAGCATATTTGATCAATCATAATTACAAAAATTAAAGAAAACCACTTACTCTTTTTATATTTAAGTTACATCTGATATCAATTATATATACTTCATTTGGAGTATCTGATAGTGTTTTTTAGTGTCATTCTAGTTTGAAAAAAAAAAATCTTATATATATATATATATATATACATATAAAGACCTTAAGCATACATTTTTTTTTTTTAATTTTAAAAAGGACCTTAAGCATGCTTTAAAGGAGACACAGAAAAGGGTTTGAATATTGTATTATTTTATAGCCCTCGTGGTGATGAGCCAGCAGATTTGTATCAACTGTTACTAGAAAAATCAAAGCAACCCACTTGTTCTTTTTAAATATAAATATAATTTTTTTTAAATATGTTAAGAAATTCAATACCATATAATTAAACACTTAATCACAGCCTTAAAGATTTTATCAAACAGCTAGCGAGTACTTTATTTAGCTCTCATTTTCAAGATCCATTCTTCTACTATAATATATTTTCCTTCACAAGCAGCAAGAGCCAAGAGATACCTTTGAGATATACTGTCAGATATTTTCATGCATGCAGCTTCAACAAAATTGGGGGCAAAATAAGAAGCCAAAATTTTCACAATTTTTCTTTTAAAAAAATTGTATATAGTTGGTCATATCACTTGACTATAGTAGAATATCTTTGACATATGGCAATGCTACAAGTTTAACAATGGGAATAGACAAACATGACAACAATATGAAAGGTGCCACATTCTTCTCTAGCTAGAATAATAAACAACTTTGAGAATTTAATTGTCAATACAAAAATGTCGAGCTTAAGCTCGTTTATAGCTTGATATATGTTTACTAAATAAACTTATTATTATGACATTACACATATGATTTACATCACCATTGGGCACTTTTCTGAAACTACAACAATTGCTTCACACCTTTTGGACCGACAAATTTACAATTAAAAAAAGCCAGCTTTGTTTGTGTGTTTCTGAATTAGTAATCTTTTGACAAAACGAACCCATGTGTATTACTATTACCTTTGAATTTGATACAGTTTTAGGTAGCCTTTTTGAAAGTCATTCAAAAATTACAATTGGTGCATATAAATTCTTCAAATTTTATGTCAATGATAAACTATGCATCAATGTTTTCTATTTTCCCACCCTTAGATCTAAAAATGTGACATGACAAATAGACAGAGCACAATAGCAAGGTAATTAAATATTTTGAAGAACTAATTATTGGGGGTAACAAAACCCTTTACCTTTAGTAACAAGAAGTTGAGACTTTATCTAATTGTTACAAAAAATATAAATTAATTCCGCAAGTGGCCACTTATAACTTAAAATATTGCCACAATTGCTAAGTGCTAAATAAACATAAATTAAATCTAGAAGTTGTAGTTGTGTCAAATGACCATCTTTTCTTTAAAATAAATAGCTACACTCTCATTAATTATTAAATAACTTAGTTTAAATCAAAATCTATTTTCTAAATTTTAATAAATTAAAATTATATTATGAAAAGTTTCAAAAAATTTAAGATGAAATTAATATTTCATGTAATTAATTTGAGGGTAAAATATCAATTTCGTCCCTAAACTATCATAAAATTTCGTTTTTCGTTCCTAAAGTTTCAAAAGTTTTATTTTCGTCCCTAAACTTTTCCAAACGTGCTAATTTTCATCCTTTCATCTGTTTCTGTTAACTTATGTCTTATGTGGCTTGACAGAGTGTGGATGTGGTATCTAACCTAGATTAAAATTATTTTTTTTAACAAAATACAAATACGTGGCAAATAATTATAGGGCATGTGGGAACCATTTTTTAAAAAACCCAAAATTACCCTCACTCCCTCCTCTTGTGAATCAATGATTCTTCATTCGTGAAACACTAACACCCAAGCCCCACTATAATCGATGACTAGAATCAACTAGTCCAAACCTACCGGTGACCCCAATTGGTTAGCCTCCTCCCTTCGCCAACATTGAGGAGGTGAAATAGGGTTTAGAACCCTGCCATGAAGTTGTTGTTAAAATCAAAGCTTGTATTGACTTATAAGGTAAAATTGTTGGTTTTGCTTTATAGATTTATTGGAATGTACATGTACGTTTCTATAGCTTGATGGTATGAGTCAAAGTATATTGATTTATATGTTTCCAAGACAAAGTCTATTTTCAGGTTTTCAGTGTAAAGGGTATATGTAAAGGATAAAAAGAAATGATCTATTTATTCTTTATGCTATTTGTTGGGTTGCTAGCAGTTTATTGATGAAAAAAAATTTCAGGTTTTCACTAGTTGTGCTATACAATTCTAGGTTGTTATTAGTTTTTTGTTCATAATTTCTGGGTTTATGATAGATGTTGCCAGGAGGTTAACGGTGAGGGAATTCCTTTGTTACTACCGTCCAAATGAAATAGATAAATCAGAGGGGATATATAGTTTTGTACCTAGGAGTCCATTGTTGAAGGTTATATTTGAAACCTCAGATTCCAATAGGGACTAGAAAAGTCGTTATTTCTTCCTAGAGGATGACAAATGGATGTGTCATCCAGGGGACACAGAATTCATACTCGTCAACAAGACTTGGGGCATATTGAGTCCGTCCGGTATGCACCCCTCCTACTGTGTGACGACTTTTCATAACTGTTCAATTTATAATTTCTTCAATAATTTCATTTGTCTTCTTTTTTGTAATTCGATGGCGTCCACAAGTTGATCTCGAGGAGTTCAATTTTCTTGAAATTTTTTTTGCCAAGACCAAGCCAGAAGAAAGGACTTGGGTCAAATTAGTCATACTAGATACCATCCATTGGTATTGTGACGGACCTAAACCAATACCAGCAGCCGTCAAATACGACGCAAGAGTACGCCAACATAAGTTCGTCGTCCTTATTTTGTTTGAAGGGTTTTTATTTTTAATCTTTGTAATTAACTTCATCCATCCTCTTTTACAGAAATGGAAGACGCTAAGAGGAGGGCACTGATTAGGCAAAAGGCTGCCAAGAATAAAGGGACCGGCGATGTGGATCCAAAGGGGGCGAGCTCAAGCAACCCGTCCACAAAAAGAAAGCAGCCGTCCAAAGGGGACTGTCCTCCTAAGAAACCTAAGGTCCCTTTAGAGCCCCGTCATGGGGCTTATGGCTGAGGGTGTTAAGATGGTCACTCCTGCGAAGCACGGAGCTAGGAAGGGCTGAATGATTGGTCCGTCCACCCAACAGGAGAGGCCACCCGTTCTCCTTCGAGAAGACCCCAAATACGCATTGGAGAGGCTTTTGTCCATTATAACTTCTGAAGATTATGAGGACTTAAGCAATCACTCGACAGAGGCGATGGGGGAGACAAGGCTTTTTAGCATCGCCCAGGTAATTTTTCCGTTATTATTTCATCTGTCCACTCTTTGTTTTATTTGATACTAATTCATTTCCATTTCTCAAGCCATGGTTATGATGAAGGGGTTAATGGATGGTGCCTAAATCATGCGACGGCTCTAGATCATGTTCGTGCAATAGCCAGGTCGACAGGGGATGAGTTGATTAAGCTGAAGTCCTGAAAAGTGACCTAGGAGAAAAAGCTCTTCGTGGTGGAGTAGGCTAGGGATGAGTTTTCTAGGCAGACGGATGAGTTGAAGCATGTCCTAAAGGATAAAGAGAAGGAGATCAGCGATGCTAAGGACCAGCTTCTTTTGGCGAAGGATGTAGCCGTGCAAGAGTACTGTTACTCTGACGGTCTCATTAAGGAGCTAGCTGGTTCTTATGCAGATAGATTTGATGATGCTATCCGTCAAGCCAAGAATGCTTGTCCTGATCTTGACTTCTTAATGCTCAACGTCGACGACCAAGCTCAGACCACCACGCAACTCGTCGCCTCTGACAATACGAAGGGCCTCTTCGCACGCAGCTAGTGACGGAGATTCAACTCCTCAAGTCCAAGTTCAGGCCGTCTAGGATGAACCCTGTCAACTTGTGGTGGTTTTTGACGTGATAGAGAAAAATGACGACCCTCTAAAGGAGTAGTTTTTTATTTTTATTTTTTTATGTAAAAGTATTTGGAGAATAATTTATGATCCCTCCATCATATTTTTTGGATAATGTAGACATTTCCCTTAAGAGGGCTTTTTAATATCTGTTTAACTTTCCTACTATGTTGGCTTAATCCATCAACTATGACAACTTGTTTGATATTTTGTTCATAGAATAAATTCATCCCCCTTTTTAATGGGCTTTAATTAAGTCCGTCCTATCCTCCTAAGATAGCCTAATGATCATTAGTTTATATCCATCCGCTATTGGACTCTTATTTCCACCATTTTGGGATGATTCGTTCACTTTTAGCCCTTTTGTGGACTTGATAAGAATTTTCATCCTGTTTGGATGACCCATCCACTTCGTGGACTTTTAGTTTATACCCGTTCACTTTTTGGACTTGGTAGGATTTTTCATCCTCTTGGGATGATTCGTCCAGTTTGTGGACTTTGTTTATGCTCGTCCACTTTTTGGACTTGGTGACACTTTTCATCCTCTTGGGATGATCGGTCCAGTTTGTGAATTTTGTAAAAATTTTCATCCTCTTGGAATGATCCGTCCAGTTTTTGAACTTTAGTTCGTCCACTTTTTAGACTTTGTAGGAATTGATGATCCGTCCAATTTGTGGACTTTGTAAAATTTTCATCCTTTTGGGATGATCCATCCAGTTTGTGGATTTTATAAAAAATTTCATCGTCTTGGGATGATCTGTCTAGTTTGTGGATTTTATAAAAATTTTCATCCTCTTGGGATGATCCGTCCAGTTTTTGGACTTTAGTTTGTCCTTTTCTTTGGACTTTATAGGAATTCCTAGGTAGAAAAACATAGTTGTGTCTGAATATTCCTCTTATTAATTAAAAAACCATGCGTTTGTAGAGAAGTACCTGCCCCTTTGGGCTTAAAAAGATTCATATTGCAGCAAAAAATTGTCTAAGTAAAACTAGCAGTCTAAGTAAAACTAGTAATAAAACTAAATAAACTGGGAAATTGGTCATCGTCGTTGTTCTTCATATTGTCTCTCTACTGGTAGTATTTTCGCAAGTGCTCCGTGTTCCATAGGTATTGCAACTTTTGTCCGTCTAGCGTCTCGAGGAGGTAGGTATCCTTCCTTTACCATGATGCGATCCTATAAGGTCCTCCCCAGTTGGGGCCAAGCTTTCCTTGCAAAGGATTTCTAGTAGCGCCCATCACCTTCTGTAGTACAAGATCTCCAACTTGAAAGTATCTACTCCTGACTTTGGAGTTGTAGCGTTTCACCATGAGATTCTAATATCATGCCAACCTTTGCTCCGTTTTCACACGTACTTCGTCCACCAGGTCGAGTTGAAGGCGGCGCATGGCCTCTTCGTTCTTATCTTTGTTATAGTTGTCCACTCGGTAGCTTGTGAGCCCTAACTCTGCCAGGATGACAGCGTCACTTTCATATGCTAGCCGAAATGGCATTTCTCTAGTGGGTGTTCTTGCCGTGGTTCGATACGCCCACAAAATGCTTGGTAGCTCATCTAGCCAGATGCCCTTTGCCCCTTTGAGCTAGGTCTTGATGATCTTAAGCAAGGATCAGTTCGTAACTTCAACTTGACCATTGGCATGGGGATGTGCGGGCGACAAGTGGTGATTCTTGATACCTAACTTCGAATAGAAGCCCCTAAATGTGCTGTTGTCAAATTGCTTTCCGTTATCGGAGACAAGCACTCTGGGTATTCCATACCTGTAGATTATATTTCTCCAAACAAAACTTCGAATGTTCTTCTCTGTGATAGTGGCTAGGGCTTCTGCTTCCACCCATTTAGTGAAGTAATCGATGCCAATGACTAAAAGTTTTAGCTGCCTAACTGTTGTCGGGAAGGGGCCCATGATATCTAGTCCCCATTAAGCGAATGGCCAGGGGGCCGTCACAGGGGTCAGTTCTTCAGACGATTGTCTGATGAAATTACTAAACCTTTGACACTTGTCGGATGCCTTGACATAAGCTTATGTGTCCTTCAACATTGTAGGCTAATAGTATCCTGCTTGGATCGACTTATGCGCTAATGATTATGCCCCCGAGTGGTTTCCGCAGATACCCTCGTGGACTTCTCTCATTACGTAATCCGCTTCCTTATGGTTTAAACACCTTAGGTACAGTTGGGAGAATCCTCTTTTGTACAAGACATCTCTTATCAGCACAAATCATGATGCTTAGACCTTTAACTTCCTAGCAGCATCTTTTTCGTCTGGTCACATGCCAATCTTCAAGTAGGATATCAACTGCATAGTCCAATTGCTTTCAGAATCTACTTCCTGCACATTCAGTCTATCATCAATAAGTGAGGAAATCTGAACAAGTGACAATACTTATTCAGGGGCCCGCATAAATTCTGCTAAGGCCGCTTTTGCTAAATGGTTGGCTCATTCGTTTTCCTCCCTTAGGATTTGAACGAATCTGACTTCGAGGTTGCTGATACGATTCTTCACCTCTTCCAGGTATCTCTTCATCCTTTCGTTCTTGCACTCATAGCCGCCATTAATCTGACTTGTCACTACTTGGGAATCACAATGCACGACCACGTTTTTAGTATCTGCTGCCTTGGCGAGGTCTAGCCCCGCCACTAGGGCTTGATACTCGGCCTCGTTATTGGTTGTAGGAAAGTCCATTCGAATCATGCATTTGATCATATCCCTCTCTGGCATTTGGATTACCACGCTGGCACCTCTTACTCGTCTATTGGAAGATCCATCTGTGTGGATGCTTTATTGTGCAGTGATTTCTACCTCCTTGCCTTCTGACTAAGCAAATTCGGCGATAAAGTCGGCCACAGCTTGCCCTTTTATTACCATTCACAGGTGGTGCTATATATCAAATTCACTTAGCTCTACTGCCCATAAAGCCATTCGTTCAGCAGCCTCAAGTCTACTCATGGCTCTTCTCAAGGGTTGATCCGTCATGACTATGATGGTATATGCCTGGAAGTACAGATTAAGCTTTCATGCCGCAGTTACAAGTGCGAAGACCAATTTCTCCATTTGGGTGTACCTTTCTTCTACTCCTTGGAACGTCTGGCTTACAAAGTAGACGGGCTTTTAGGATCCATCTTCTTCTCTTACCAAGGCTGCGTTAGCTACTGCTTGTGAAATTGCTAAGTAAAGGTAGAGTTCTTCCCCCAGTTTGGACGGGTTGTGCAATGGCGGAGAAGAAACGCATTTCTTCAACTCTTCAAAGGCTTTCTGGCATTCGTCCATCCACTCAAAGGATTTTCTTAAAGTGCATAAGAAAGATAGACATTTGTCCGTCGCTTTCGAGACGAACCTATTTAGGGCTGCAATTTTTCCATTCAAGTTTTGCACCTCTTTAACCTTCCTTGATGGTTTTAACTCCATTATGGCTCGTATCTTCTCCAAGTTAACCTCTATGCCTCTTTGGGACACCATGAAGCTCAAGAATTTTCCCGCCGTTACTCCGAATGCACACTTGTTCGGATTTAGCTTCATGTTATATGATTGGAAGGTGTCGAAGGTCATCCAGAGGTCGTCTAGGTGGTCATCTTCGCGCAGGCTCTTCACTAACATGTCATCAACATAAACTTGTATGTTCCTCCCGATTTGGTGCGTGAACATTTTGTTCATCAATCTTTGGTACGCTACCCTCGCGTTCTTGAGCCCAAATGGCATCATCTTGCAGCAAAAGAGTCCTTGGCTAGTGACAAAGGAGGTTTTCTCTTGATCATCCTCTTCCATTTTGATTTGGTTGTAACCTGAAAATGCATCCATGAAGCTTAGGATCCAGTGCCTTGCCGTTGAGTCTACCAAGGTATCTATCTGAGGGAGTGGGTAGCTGTCCTTCGGGCACACCGTGTTAAGGTCTGTGAAATCGACACACATTCGCCACTTCCCATTAGCCATCTTGACCATGACTACGTTTACTAACTAGTCAGAGTAGTATACTTCCTGAATAAAACCTGCTTCTAGTAGCTTCCTAACCTCTTCTGCTATCGCTTGGTCTCGCTCCTGAGCAAACACCCACTTCTTTTGTCGGACGGGTGAGGATGCAGGGCTTACATTCAACTTGTGAACTATAACTGAGGGATCAATCCTGGGCATGTCCTCGTGGCTCCATGCAAACATGTCTTGATTCATCCTAAGGAATGCTGTGAGGGCTTAACATTGTGAGAGTGCCTTTTTCTTCTTAACACTGTGGCCTAAAGATCCTGGGCCAAATAAATATTCTTGGTGGACTAGGCTTGGTTCACTGTAGCTAAAAGGCTATTTAAGAACCAAGTGGTGCACAAAACAAGTTCCCTACAATACAAATAACATACAAACAAAAATATCTGTATTGAATGACATTTCAACAGCAAAAGAATGCACAACAAATGAAATGTAATGTAAGAAAAAGCTAGGGATCCTTAAATTGGTGAGGTGCATTTTATTAATTTCCCTTTGTTATGATTACCATGCTCACTAAGATGTGATACAAGGTTCAACTGAGTTCAAAAATTACAAACTTTGATAGCTATTCAAGCTTCCAAGACTTACAAAGTTTGAATTTGTTGAATCCGAGGGTGGTTCCTTTGTTTTCTTTTAATTTTACAGAGCTCTTCCTATGGCTCTATACTCTTTCTGATAATCTAGAAAATGGTCATGAACGCCTAAATAATCTAATTAAAAAATGAATCTCTATTCCAAATCCCCATCCCCTTTCAGTATGGACCCCCTCCTCCTTTTATAGCACAATTCGGGCTCTGCGGTACTAGTGATTTCTTTCTTTTGCTCCTTAGAGTTCGTGCCGTGCCAGTTTGCTCAAGGCCATGTCATTTCCTTTTTTTCTCATAGCTTCTTTGATGAGACCAAACGAAAGTCCCTCAGTTGGTTTTCCATTTCTAGACTTCTCTATTAGCTGGTCTTTGGCTTTTTCTTCCACTTCTCTAGCTTTTTCAGTTGTACTCTTCCTTGTCATTTCCTCCAAATGGTTGGAATCACAACTTCGGCGTTGTTGCTTCGTACTCTCTGATCCCATTGCATGTCTAGAGCATGATACCTGCATGCTCTTTGTCTTTTATCCCTCTTTGAATTTGCTTCAATCTTAATTCGTGCGCCTAAGGATTCCCAGACTCTAGGGACTTCTGGAATCCTGGCCCAACCCTTCTTACTAGGCTTTCTTTGATTTGCTAGTTTTGCCCAGTTTAGGCTTTTTTTTGTTCTTTCGTAGGTCTCTGGATCCCAATCCTCTGGGCCCCTTGCCCTTTTCTTCTTTCTTTTCTCTTTTCTTTATTGTGTGATCTCAGTCTTCCTTTTTTTCTTATTTTTTTCTTAGCTCTTGTTATTTATTTATTTTTGTGAAATGAGCCCAACGTGTTATTTTTTTGGGCCTTAGTTCGTGACCAATTTTGAACCTCAACATTTAGCCCCCCAAGCTCATGGGTTGCCTGCAGCCCATGCGTGAGTTTCTGTAATATTTCTTCCTTCTTCGGGGATCCTGATCTTTAATTTTTTGGTCTTTAGTATCCTGGCCCCTTCGCTTCTTTTTCTTGTAACTCCTACCTTTTACATGGGACGTGGCAGTTGAGTTTTGAAAAGGAACTTCCACCACCTACTTTTATGTTTCCTATAACTTCTATTAATAACTGCTGATAGCTCTTCCCTCTTTAAATTAAATTCATAGCAACTGGCGTGTTTTTCCACATATTGTCTTCTCTAATTTCTCTTTTATTTCTTCATTCTAGACTTTTCACATTACCCTTTTTTTGTCCGCCTAAACCTTCTATTCCTAGTCTCTTTTTTTTTTTTTTTTTGAACAATCTTGTTGCTACCTGCTTTTTTTTTTTTTTTTCAAGATACCCATTGTTTCAATGGCTTCTTCTTCTTCTCAAAAAAGAAAGGAGAGTACTCCTAGTTCCTCTGAAGGTGAAGGTTCCTCTAGTTTTGCGCAAGATGAGTCTGTCATTGGGCGTCCTGCTTTTCCTTTATGAGACCCCTGATATACTCCTAGCTTATTCTTCCCTCAAGTGTCCCATGGCGAGACTCCTCCATCCACTCATGCCTGGGTATTCTTTGGTCAAGCGGGCTTTGTTGGTTCTGTGCAAGTTCCAAATCCTAGGGAGATTTTTGATCTCCAGATCAGGCGAGGGCTTCGAGAGGCGGTCCCCATCTTTTTCGATTTTGTTGCTAGAAAGATCCAAGGCTGGCCCATCTAGGTGGATAATGAACTTTCTGATGAGGAATTTGTGGGCCACTTGGAGCGCGCCAGTGTCCTGAAGGTAGTGGCTATTTCCAGGAATTTGGTGCGCTGTTGGTGTCCCGTTCTGCACACTTTTTCTTTTTCTGTTGGTGAATTAACGGTTACTCTGAAGGACGTGGTTAACAATTTCCTCCTTCCAGCGCTTGGGGATGAAAATCCTTTTGATATCATCCTTACTGACGAGGATCTCGAGGTGGAGGAAAAGTTGTTCGCTCATTGTGGACGTACTGCTTCTTCTGGCGAGAAGCTAGCCAAAATGGGTAGGTGGGTCATGAATCTTTCACGTGAGAAAGATAAGAGAGTTTAGGCGAGCTGGGTTCCTTGCCTTCTGGCTCAGCAAGTTTCTATTCAGCGAATTCCCTGGTTATGGGATTAAATCTACTCTCTTTCCATTGGCGATTAGGTTGGCTCAAGGTGCTCAATATCCTCTAGCCCCCATGTTTTTAGGTCATGTCTATTCTCAATTGGACCAACTCCATGGAGATGAAGCCGAGGGTGACTCTTGTTATGTAATCACTTCTTCTCTTCATTGCGCCATTCTCCAAGTATTTATATGGGCTCGTTCTTCGGTTACTTTGGCAAGATGTAGGAATTTAAAGTTTGTGAAGGATAAGTTTCAGGGATCCCCTGACGTGGTCAAGGAGCTTTGTGGCAGTTCAACTGACAGTCACCCTATTATTTTTCATTGGCTTAGTCTGAAAGGTGGCAGCCTCAATTTGGTTGAACTATTTGATCAAGCAGGTGCGTTCTCCCCATAAGTTTAGCCCTGGTTTTGTTTGTGATTCTGTGTTGTCTCCTTTTCTGACTTCCACAGGAAACACTTTTGATTTGCGCCATGCTGATAAGGGTAGCTTAGCCTACCTTGCTTGCATTAGTCCTTTCTAGCTTCCTGTGCTTTCCTTAAGTGGTCCCCGGTATACTCATTATTCGACACACCGAGTACTTCAGCAGTTTGGTTTTGATCAAGATATTCCCCTAGTGTTCAATGATGTAGTACTATCTCTTCCTTCCTTGGATCCTTTCATAAGACTCCAGGCTTTCTCTTATTGGTCATGAAGGAGTCCTCAGTTTGTAGTGCCTAATTTTCATAGAGGGGTTTTTGCTTCTAGTGGTTATGCTGATTACTAGAGGAGAGTGCAAAAATCTTTTGTTAACTATGCTAGTACCGGGATAATTGAGAGAGTTCCCAATCCTGACATTTCTTCTGTTTCAACATCCAATAAGCGTTTATCCCTACCTACTGCTAGTATTGTTTCTGCCACTGTGAATAATAAAACAGGCTTTGTAGAGTGGCACGCTTCCAAGAGAGGTTGGCTCTTCTGCTGGGGTACCAATCAAGATAGGGGCGCTAGAGGCCATAAGTGCTAGTACTCCCATTGGCATGAGTAAAAGAAGAGCAATCAAACAGAAAAATTGAAGGAGGCCACAGCTGAAGAGAGTGCAAAGGGCATTGGCCCCAAGACAAAGAAGAAGAAGAAGACTGAAAAATCTCAAAAGTAGTTGATACTTGCTAAGGAAAAGGAGGTTGAGCAACCTTCGGCCATAAGAAGCCGGGTGAAGACTAAGGTAGAGTCTTCTCAGGTTCCTGTGAGTTCTTTAGTTCATGGTTCTTTGGGACCCTCTGGATGCACCCGTAGTAAACAACAGAGACTTGGAGACCCTGTTAAGAGAGAGAGAAGGGCAAGGCCTCTTTCCTTCTTTTCTCTTTTAGGTTGCAGTTTCATTGTTTCCTTCTTCTTCTTTTTATTTATTTATTTATTTATTTATTTATTTTTTATTTTTATCTAATGAGTGGCTGTCCTTTCTGCAGTCCAAACGTAAGTCAGATCCTAGGAAGGGTAGAAGCCAGTCTTCTAGTGAAGATGTGGTATGGTTTGCCCTCATCTGTGTCTTTTGTTGCTTGTTCTTATTCATTTCACAAGTGTTGTGTATCCGTGCTGCCTTGTTGCTCATGCTCCTTCTTTTTTTCTTTTTTCTTTTTCTTTTTTTTTTTTTAATGTTGTTCCCCCTTCATTTCCTTTCTTAGGTGGAGGTTTCCCCCCCCCCCCCCCCCAATGGTTAGTGAGACTTTGGAAGAGGAGATGGCTGCAGCTGCATCTCAGGGTACGGAAGAGGAGGCTCCTAGTGGTGGCATGGCTGGGGAAACTGGGCAACCGATGTAGGATGTCCAAGCTACCCAGGATCCCAAGGCTTCCAAGCTTCCCGCGTCCCAAGGTCCTCAATCTGAATAGATTCCCAGTACTATCAAGACTGTGTTATTTTAGACTGAGTTAAGTACAAAGGCTTTGGGAGGCGCATCACCATCTGGGCAAATAGGTGAGCCTTATTCGTCTATAATAATGTTTTAATTCTATTCCTTTTGCACCCCCCCCCCCCCCATTTTTTTTGATTTCTTTCTTTTCTTTCTTTCTTTTTCCAGGCCAAACCATTCCGTGATCCATTTCTGGTGCTGCTTCTTCTTTGGAATCGGAGGATTCTGAAGGTAGGTGTTAATCATTCTTACTGCATTCTCTCTTTCTTCCTTTCCTTCTCCTTTTTTTTTTTTTCATGGCAAAGCCCTCTGTATCCCTTCCTTCTTTTAGTCATTTCGCTGAGGCTTCCTCACCTTTTCTTCAACTTACCATGTGTTCTTTCTCAGAGTCCTCCAAAGGATCAGAGGAGCAAGAGGAGGAGGCTTCACCCCAAGAGGCCGATACTGGTTTCTTTTCTGCCGTCTTTCCCTTTATTTATCTTTTTTAACAAAGACTAAGTCTGTTTCCTCCTTCCCCTTTTTCCAGGGATCGATACTGGTATTGGAGGTTTCAAGCTTGTGATTCTTGAGGGGGGTGTTGGATCTGCTTAGGTTGCTGGTCTTCATACTACCCAGAGGATTGAAGGCTCCTCGGCCCTTTCAGTTGGTGATGCAACAATAGGTGAGGCTTCAGAAGCTGCTGTTTTAGATCCAACTTCGAGGCTTTCTATCTTTCTGGCTCGTTTTAATCTTTTGGAGTTCAACAGTCTTCCTGCCAGTTACTTTCACCACTTTGGGCCTTCCTATGGCAATTTTTGCGCTTTTCTGTGCTTGTGGAGGGCCTGCCTCTGCTGGAAGGGCTGTTCAAGAGCTACGGGGACTTTACCTGCAGGTTTCAGACAGGTACCCACCCCTTTCTTCTTGGTTGCGCAAGTACTGAACTGGGTACATTGGGCGACATTTTTTTTTGTCCCAGCTCATGAATTTGGCAAGTTTTTTTTTTATCAAGTACTAGGCTAGGTATCCTCAGTATATGCCTAAGATCCTAAACCATGAAACTTAACTGTTTGTAGTTATCTGTGAGGTGGTCCTGGGTCATGCGTCAAAAGATTTTCCCAGGTATCCTCCCCTAATTCTGTTTGTGTTAGGATTTTGTAATACTTAGGATTTAATAGTTGAGAAATAAAGAGGAATTTCATTGAATTTAAAACATAAACATATTTCAAGGAACACAGCAAATCTAACAAAGATAGTAAAGATCATAGAGTGTCCTTCTACCACAGATCCTTGAACAAAATTACTTAATAATATATAAAAGGAAAGAAACACTTAGCAGGTTGGAGAGTTGGCAAAAAGGATTCCAGTGTACTGAGACCTCTCCCTTCTTATGCATAATACTGTTTTAGCCATTTCCCATTTATGGGCTCTGTTAGGATTATCCCATCTTCCTTTGTAAGGTAGTAATACCCACTATCATGAGCCTCCCTGATGATGTAGGGTCTTTCCCATTTTGGGGCAAATTTGGAGGGTCCCAGTAGGCTTCTTCTCACATGCTCTGCTGTCCTTACTACCAGCTATCCTTTAGTGAAAGTTCTTGGGCGTACTGCTTATGCATATGCTCTAGTCATTCTTTGCTGCTACCTCTAGCTTCTTCTTTTAGCTAGTTCTTTTTCTTCCTCCACCCTTTCAAGGTCTGCTAGTCTTCTTTCATTGTTCGTGCCTCCGGTATCCTCCTGGCTTTCTTCAAGTATTACTCTTGGTGTAGGAACTACTAATTCCACTAGACTGATAGCTTCTGTTCCATAGACTAAGGAAAATGGTGAGAATCCTATGGTTGTCTTTATAGAGCTTCTGCACGCCCAAAGTACATCTGCCAAATGGTCACTCCATTTCCTCCATACTCTTGCTTCAGTTTCTTAAGGATTTTCAATATCACCCTGTTAGTGGCCTTCGCCTGCCCATTTCCTTGTGAGTAGTATGGTGTCGACCTTCCATGCTTGATGTGATATGCTTCAGTCAACCCCTTCATGTCTTTATTTATGAATGGGGTTCCATTGTCCCTGATCAACCTCCTAGGGATCCCAAACCTCGTAATGATATACTCTCAAATGAAGTTTGCTATAACTGTTCCAATGGCTTTTTTCAAGGAGATAGCCTCTATCTATTTTATGAAGTACTCAGTAGTTGTCAAGATCCATATGTAACCACTGGATGGGGGATTTATAGGTCCTATGAGATCAAGCCCCCAAGTGTGGAAAGGCCATGGGGTTGTCATATCCTGTAACATATTTGGATGAGTATGGATTGCATCTCCAAGGACTTGACATGCGTGGCAGATTTTGACTAACTCCTCGGAATCCTTTTTCATTATTGGCTAATAGTATCCCAACAGTAGTAACTGTTTATAGAGCCTCCTTTTTCCTGGGTGACTTTCACAACCACCAGAATGGACTTCACTGACTACTTCCCTAGCTTCCCTTGGCCCAGGCATCTTAGGGGATCCTCGTTGTATCCCGTTTTGAATAGGATCCCATTTTGCAAGAAGTATCTGACTGCAAGTTTCTTAAGATGGTGGGCCAGTGCCCTGTCAGTCAATAGGATCCCTTGAGCCAAGTATTCCATGAAGGGAGTTCTTCAATCTTCTATAATAAATACAGCGTAGCTTTCCTCCTTATCCACCAAGGATTGGCATTCTTGACATTTTTCTTGTATAGCTGCTACCTCTTTGTTCATATTTAGCCAGTAATATCTCATGCGCTGCATTTTCCTATATAAGCTGATCTTTTCTGAGGTCTCGCAGACTTGGGTATGTAGTTCTTTCAAACTTAGTTTCCTTTCCTTCTCATTGATACATCTAGATGGGATCCCTCCGAGCAGTCTCCTGTATAGTTCTCCTTCTATTAGAGCGTAGTATCTCAACTCCTTGACACTCCCTCCGGATCCTGTTTCTGTCATTTTTTTCTTTCACTTTGCTCCTTCAGTCCCATTATTTGAACTCTCCGGGGGCTATCTTTTGGAGGATTTTTAAGATGTAATGCTCCTAACTTCCTATTTTGACCAGAGTGTCTTTTCCCTTGAATGGTACTTGGGACCCTAGGGTGGCAAGCGCATCTGCAAACCTGTTTTCACTTCTCTATGTGTACTTTATGCTAAAGGTTTGAAATTCCTGCTCCAGCCTTTGCCCCCAAGTCCTATAGGCTGCTAAACTTTGTTCCTTTAGTACAAAGTCACATTTCACCTAAGAAACTACAAGATTGGAATCTCCCAGTACTCTCATGTGTTTTAACCCTATACTGAGTGCTATAGTTAGCCCAGTTAAGTATTCCTTATATTTAGCTACATTATTGGAACAGGAAAACCCAAGCTTGAAAGACAGGGGTATGTTGTCCCCATCCTCACAGCTTAGTACAACTTCCACTCCATTTGAGGTTGTTGTAGCTGACCCATCGAATCTCATTGTCTATTTCTTTCCTAGTATTTCTGCTACTGCTACCTCACTTAGGATCTCTTCACTTAGTGAGCTTTCCTCACTCCTTGGGAACTATGTTAGGAGGTCAGCTATGGCTTAACTTTTGACAGCCTTGGGGGTTTTGAGGCCTATGTCATATTGAGAGAGCAGGACCAACTACTATGCTATTCTTCTTATTAGAAGGGGCTGATGCAGGAGTGCTTTTATGGGGTGTGACTTAGTCACTAAAGGATTTGGTGAGCTAAGAAATATCTCTTCAGCCTCTAGGATGCATAAATAAACACTAGGCAAGCCTTTTCTATCCTGGGATACCTGGTCTTAGCACCCTTAAGTGTCCTGCTTACATAGTAAACAGGTTGCTCATTTCCATTGTCATCTTCTTATGCTAGCAGGGCTCCTATTGCTTAGGCATTTAATGCCAAGTACAGTAGCAGAGGTCGCCTACGCACTAGTGCTTAGAGGGGGGGTAAATGATTCATAATCTGTTGAATCCTTTGGAAGGCTTCCTGTTGTTCCGTTCCCCATGTGAACTCAAGTCCTTTCTTTAATAGTTTGGATAAGTCACCTGTGATTGAAGCCAATCCTAGCATAAATCTCCTGATGTAGGAGACCCTTCCTAGGAAGCTTTTGAGCTCCCTCACTGTTGTTAGTCTTTTCATAGTGGCAATGGTTGCAGCTTTGTCTAGATCTACACTTATGCCTCTATGATGTACCAGGAACTCGAGGAACTTTCTCGTAGATACTCCTAAGGCACATTTCATGGGGTTCATACATAGTTTGTATTCTCTGCATCTTTTGAAAACTTGTTCAAGTACCTGGAGGTGTCATGTCCTAGTTTTTGACTTGATCACAATATCATCCACATAATCTTCCATTTCCTTATGCATCATGCCGTGGAAGATGGTTGTCATGGTTTGCTAGTACGTGGCCCCTGCATTTTTGAGGCCGAAGGGCATCACAGTGTAATAAAAATTCCCAATTGGGGTCCTGAATGCTATTTTCTCAACATCCTTGGATGCCATGTGAATCTGGTTGTACCCACTATACCCATCCATGAATAAGAACATAGAACTTCCCACAGCTGAGTCTACAAGGAGGTCAATATTAGGCAGAGGGAACTCATCTTTTAGACATGCCTTGTTTAGATTGCAGAAGTCCACACAGCAATGAATTTGGCCATTCTTTTTCTTCACAGGTACTATGTTGGAAAGCCATTTGGGGTGTTGAATGAGCTTGATAAAACCAGCTGCTAGCAGCTTCTTGACCTCTTAGGTTATCTGGGCTTCTACATTAGTGTGAAAGACCCTAGCTGGTTGGACTACTAATTTAACTCCTGGGTCTACATTGAGAGCATAAGCCACCAGCTTAGGATCGAAACCAGGCATCTTATCATAGGTCCATACGAACACATCCGTGTATTCTTTGAGTAGGGCTACTAGTGGCTCCTTTTCTTGTGATGTCAACTGGCTACTAATGAAAACAGGCTTCTGGGATCCTAGCTCAGCTCCCAAGTTTATTTCCTCCAATTCTTCCTCAGGCTGGATTTGTGTCTCTTTAACTGGTTCCTCTAGGATTTCCTCTTGAGCTACTAGATATTCTAGTGGTCTGGGACCTTCCTACATGATGCACTCAGGTCCTGCGCACCTTCACAAGCAATAAATTAATTTACCCCCGGGTTCCTGTACTATTACGCATTCCCGGGATCCTTTGGTGCTGGGATCCTTCTTTTGCCTTTTTCTCTTCAAGTGGTCTTTTAAGTCATGGGTACCTTCTCTTTTATCTTTTTTCAAGATAGGTGCTCCTAGGGTCCCTGGCATAGGACTCTCATCATTAGGTTCTAACTCATCATAGAACATTGTTTCTATAAAGTTTACCTGAATCTACTGCTATAGTTATGAGAGATTCCGTGGTGACCCTTCTTGCTTTTGGTCCAAATCTCAGCTGGTTGAATAGTGATCTGAACTTGGGATTCTTCTAAAGGGTCCTGACTATGTTTAGGTGGAAAGATCCTTCTGGCTCTTCTGCTTCTGATGGGTTTCCATGGATTACTACAGCCACCACCCCCTTTCCTTTTGTGGTTGGGCAGGGGGTTCCTTTGTACTTCTGGCTCCTTCTGGGTAAGCTTCAGGGTTCCTTTTCTTAGCTTCTTATGAAAGAGCCTAGGAGGGTCCAGCAATCCTTGGTGGAATGCTTGACATAATTATGAATCCTGCAAAATAAAGGATTTTTCCTTTCTTCCTCAGTTGGTGGTCTGGACACAGTGAATGGCCTAACCACTCCATCCCCGATCCATTTGTCTAGGACGTGGTTTAGCTCTTCTACAATACATGGGATCACCGATGGTTCCTCAAACAATTTTCCACCGGGCCTCTTCCTTTTTTCTCCCACTGATGCTGTCATGGCTTAGGATGCTAGCGTCCTCTTTGCCCTCATAGTTTGCGCCATCCCTCTAGTTCTCTGTAACAAGTAAGCGACTATGTGATGCATAAATTTTTTAGGTTGAGTCTATAATCGAAGATCATGTTAGATATGCAAGTTTCTACGAGTTCTTTTTCTTCATGGTCCCCATAACAATCTAGGGACATATCTTCAAATCTTTTGATGAACTGGACAGGATCCTCTCCAGGCCTTTGTTTTACCATCTAAAGACTTTGGAAAGTAACCTTGTCTTCACAAGGGTAATATTTTACACAAAATTTCTCCATCATTTCGTCCCAGGTCTTAATGGACCCAGGTCTCAGAGTGGTGTACTAAGTATATGCTCTGTCCACTATGGACTTAGCAAACTCTCTTAGATACAGCTCTCGGTTTCTTGCATAGGGGCCTATAGTGTGGATGAACCTACTCACGTGTTCTACTGCGCTTCCATTCCTTCCATCAAAAGGATGGAACTTTGGTGGTTCATATCCCTTGGGGTATGGCTTGCCAAGGAGTTCTAGTGGAAATGGGGGATCCCGAGAAAATTTCTTAGGGATCCCTGAAAGTTTTTCCCTTTCTTGGTCCAAAAGGGCACTGACATTTGCTAGTGTTAGGTACTGGGGGTTGGTTCCTCCTCCCACCACTGACCCTCATTCTGGTTGGGTCCTATCTTGGTTGCCCACAAGGGGGGCGTTGTCCCTGACTTCCTGTGTCTTGCCTTCTTTGAGAAGGCAAACGTCTTGTTGCAAGTCTTTTGACATTGTAGTCATCTGAGCCATGGGGTCTGGCTCTTGCCTTGCATTTCTTTATTCTGACATGACTTTCTGCTCTATCAGGGGCACCTCTCCTCTTTGTCTGGAGGCCACTTCATTTTCTCCTATAGGCTTAGAGGCCGCGGGTGGCATATTAACACCTTTGCTATTCCTTGGTCTTAGAGGCATGCTCTTTGAAGGGATTGTTTCCTTCCCTTTTCTTTTCCTAGTCCTAAGTGAAGTCACCAAAATGTGAGAGTGCCTTTTTCTTTTTAGCACTGTGGCCCAAAGATCCTGGGCTAAATAAATATTCTTGGTGGACTGGGCTTGGTTTACCGCAACTAAAAGACTGTTTAAGAACCAAATAGTGCACAAAACAAGTTCCCTATAATACAAATAACATACAAACAAAAATATCTGTATTGAATGACATTTCAACAGCAAAGGAGCACAGCAAATGAAATGTAATGTAAGAAAAAGCTAGGGATCCTCAAATTAGTGAGGTGCATTTTATTAATTTCCCTTTGTTATGATTACTATGCTCACTAAGACGTGATACCAGGTTCAACTAAGTTCAAAAATTACAGACTTTGATAACTATTCAAGCTTCCAAGACTTGCAAAGTTTGAATTTGTTGAATTCGCGCATGTGCTGTAGTGGCTGTCTTTGGGATACTGGGAGTGATTCCTCTGTTTTCTTTTAATTTTACAGAGCTCTTCCTATGGCTCTATACTCTTTCTGATAATCCAAAAAATGGTCATGAACGCCTGAATAATCTAATCAAAAAATGAATCTTTATTCCAAATCCCCATCCCCTTTCAGCATGGACTCCCTCCTCCTTTTATAGCACAGCTCAGGCTTCGAGGTACTAGTGATTTCTCTCTTTTGCCCCTTAGAGTTCGTGTCGTGCCAGTTTGCTCAGGGCCATGTTGTTTCCTTTTTTTCTCGTAACTTCTTGCTTTTGGTGAGACCAAACGAAAGTCCCTCAGCTGGTTTTCCATTTCCATACTTCTTTGTTAGCTGGTCTTTGGCTTTTTCTTCCACCTTTCCAGCTTTTTCAGTTGTACTCTTCCTTGTCATTTCCTCCAAATGGTTGGAATCACAACTTCTGCATTGTTGCTTTGTACTCTCTGATCCCACTACACGTCTGGAGCATGAGACCCACATGCTCTTTGTCTTTTATCCCTCTTTGAATTTGCTTTAATTTTAATTCGCACACCTAGGGATCCCCGAACTCTAGGGACTTCTAGGATCCTAGCCCAGCCCTTCTTACTAGGCTTTCTTTGATTTGCTGGTTCTGCCTGGTTTGGGCCTTTTTTTTGTTCTTTCATGGGTCTTTGGATCCCAATCCTCTGGGCCCCTTGCCCTTTTCTTCTTTCTTTTCTCTTTCCTTTATTGTGTGGCCTCAGTCTTCCTTTTCTTTTTTTTTTCTTTTTTCTTATTTTTCTCTTAGCTCTTGTTATTTATTTATTTTTGTGAAATGAGCCTAACGTGTTATTTCTTTGGGCCTTAGTTCGTGACCAATTTTGAACCTTAACAAACATATTGGCTGGCTGGCCAATGTCCCTATCCTAGCCATCCGTTCAGGTCTTGACTCATCAAGGTTTACCTCTTCTAGTTCTTCAACCGGCTCTGTTATTGTCTATTGCTCTTCTATGCACATTGTCTGCTGGTGGTCTTCCATCTCCAACATGGCAATGTAGCATTCGCGTGCGGCTACTTGATTTTCTCGTAACTCGCCAACCTCATAATCGGTAGGGAACTTAATCATTAGGTGGTATGTTGATATTGCCACTTTCTATGAGTTAAGAGTTGGTCGTCCGAGGATAGCATTATAGGCGGACGAGCAGTCGACCACAAGGAATGTTACATCCTTAGTGATTTGTTACGAATAATCGCTTACTATTATCGAAAGTGTGACTGCACCTAGTGGGAATACCCTTGTCCCTCTGAAATCAACCAGTGGAGCGTTCATCAGTATTAACTGTTCTCTGTCAATCCTCATTTGCTGGAACGCCGAGTAGTATAGGATGTCTGCTGAGCTGCCATTGTTGACCAACACCTTGTGCATGTTGTAGTCTCCCACACGTATGCTGATAGTAAGCGCATCATTGTGCAGGTGGTAAAGACGTCACGCATCTTCTTCTGATAACACGATGATGGGGCTTTCTCTCCGTGCTATCTTTTACATGGATCTCGTCAGCTGGACGTTCTAGACCATCCTAAGGTAAGTCTTCCAGGCTTTTTTGGATGACCTAGTGGTGGCTGTTCCCCTTACAATCATCCTTATGTCCCCAACGAGAGGTCTGAGATGCTTGTTATCTCATCAGGGGGGTTGATCTTGAGGAGTTGGATCCATTCTCTCTTTGCTGATGAACCTCTGTAATTTCCCTTGTCTGATAAGGGCCTCAATCTATTGCTTTAAGTCATAGCAATCGATTGTGGCATGGCCATTGTCACGGTGAAAGTGGCAATATTTGTCTCTAGATCTCTTATTGGGGTCTCCCTTCAACTTTTTGAGAAAGATTATGGCCCCTTCATCATTGATTTGCATTAGGACTTGGTCTATTGGGGCAATTAACGGGGTGAAGCTTGTAAATCTCCCTCCCGGGGGCTTAAAGCACCTTTCATCCTTTCGGTCTCTTATCCTTTGCATCTTCCGCCCTTAGTCCTGTCGTATGTCTTCCTTTCGCTCCCTTTTCCTAGGCTTTTCCTCTCGAGCCAGTGGTGTGTCTTCAGCGTTCATATACTTGGTGGCCCTGTAAAGTACTTCTAACATGGTCTTTGGGTCATTTTCTTATAAAGAGAACAAAAACTTACCATTTTGCAACCCATTCGTGAAGGCTGCTACAAGTATCTTGTCGTCGGCTTCATCGATTGAAAGTGCTTCCTTATTGAAGCGGGTTATGTAAAATCGTAGTGTCTCGTCCTCTTGCTGCTTAATGCTCATCAAGCACACCGTGGACTTCTTATACCTATGTCCCTCAATAAAGTGTGCAGTAAATTGAGTGCTTAGTTCCTTGAAAGTGCTGATGGAGTTCAGCATCAGCCGACTGAACCATATCCTTGTGGGGCCCTTCAGCGTTGTAGGGAAGGCCATACACATGATTTCATCTGCTACCCCCTGAAGGTGCATCAAGGTCTCTAGGTGATCTAGAGGGTCCTTGACTCCGTCGTAACTATCTATCTATGGCATGCAAAACTTATATGGTAAAGGAAAGGAATTGACGGGGGCAGTGAATGGTGAGTCGATTCGGTTGACTAACTCATCAAAATCGTTGGACACTCGTCCCTTGAGGGTGTTCATCATGACTTCCATATATTCCTTCATTGCCTGCATCTCCGTGACAATAGGAGGCGAAGCCGTATCCATGAGGGATGGAAGGCTCATATTTTGTCGTTCCGGTCTGCTTGGGGCGTTGCTACCTCTGGGCCCTTCTCGATCTCTTCACACAGCACTAGTACCTTCTTAGTCCTCCCTTTGATTATTTGGTGCTGTGTTTTTCTGGCGCAACTGTTCTTCTAAGTCATAGTTTTGTTTGGTGAGAGGTTCCATAGCTGCAGCGAAATTTTGGACCTATCTCTTAAGGGCAGTCGTGGGTGGTTCCTCTTTTTGGATATCATTGGTGGTTGCCATCAAGCGAGTGAGTACCATGCAACTCTTTTGTCCGGGAAGCGATAATATATGGCTTACAAATCGCGATTATTTCCCACAGACGGCGCCAACTGATGATGCCGAAAATATCACCAGTGAGCCATATGATACTCGCACACTCGAAATATCACCTGCGCAACAAAACGAAAGACCTAACAGAGAGCACCGGTGTAGGGCCGGCCAAATACCCTCCGAATGTCAAGTTAGAATTATTCTCACAATTCTAGAATGCTAGAGAATAATAAATTATGCGTACCTTGATCAGTAAGGGTATAAAGGCTTTTATAATAGTAGAAGATTGACCTTTTTTCCTTAGTGTGGAACTCTTTTTCTTATAGGAATCCTCTTTATGCAATCCCAAACGTGATGAATAAGACATTTCCTTATAAAGAAGATCTTCATTAATACGCGTATCTTCCGGAATCCTCCTTGTGCTAGGGTTCCATTTACCTTGGGATTCTACGGTGGCTAAATGTGGGTCGTAAGTATTTCTCATCTAGGATTTCTGACTGCCACATGGGCACTTGATTTGTTCCTGTTGCATCCGTCCACACACTCGTTAGGTCTGTCCTCTAACGGGCCACAGATGTAGAACCACCAAGCCTAATTTCATAGCAATCTGTCAGCCCATATTTTTAACCTCTTTAGTATCCATGATTAACCATACACAAAATGGATGGTAGGTAATTACCACTACAATACAAAATACGAATGACATTGCATATACAAAATTATTGGAAGCTGAGCTGGCAAAATCCTCTGACCAAAAGCAATAGAGTTTGTCAGGTGAGAATTAGGTCCGTGCATGTAGTATGCTGAAACATTAAAATAATGACATGTATTAAAAAATTGACATATGTTATAATCTCAACCATCCAGTATAAATGGATGCTAACCCAATCATCACCCGAATTTTCATAGCGCTTAGCTTACGCCTTACGGGAATCATGAAGCATCGAATGAGTTACGTGGATAACCAGAAAACGACAACGTCGTTTTCCTCATTACCAGTCATCTGTGGCTTCCCGTGAAACTGAGAAAGCGTCCAATTATGTCTCCTCTCTTTCTATAAAGTCCAAATGCCAAGTATTCCAAATCCATAAACTAATAAACTCCAGAAACAACAAAAGCTCTGATTGTTACTCTTCAATTCAACAGAGAGAGATTCGAAAATGGCAAGCCCAGCAGAAGCAGTAGCAGAAAAGCAAGTGATGGTGTTAGCTGTCGACGACAGCGAGCACAGCACCTACGCTTTGGAGTGGACTCTGGATCACTTCTTCACACCCTACGCCTCCAACCATCCTTTCAAGCTCGTCCTCGTCCACGCCAAACCCACTGCTTCCTCCGCCATAGGTCTCGCCGGACCTGGTAAAAAATGAAACTTCTATCTTTTTCATATTTTATTTCATCAAATACCCAATAACAAAAATGATTCGAAATGATATTATATTTATATAGCTTGAAATGGATTTATAGACGTGGAATATTATTTTTGTTTTGGGGTAAGTTTGGTTTATTAGAGTGAATTGTTATTGATTGTGATGGATAATATTTAGGAGCCGCCGAAGTTTTACCGATGGTGGAGGCTGATTTGAAGAAGATCGCTGCTCGAATTATTGAAACGGCCAGAGAATCTTGCCACAGTAAATCGGTATTTATTTATTTTTAATTTTATTTTAGAATTTTAATCTCTTTTTCTTTTAATTTTAAATTATTAAGGAGGTAGCACTTATTTTACTAAAAATAATAAAAAAAATAATTTTTAATTACTGTTTACATTAAAAAAAAATATACTGTTTATATGCTTGATACCCGGATTATGTTTTATAAACAGAACACCAGGCGCTAATCCCAAAAAAAAAAAAAAAAAAAAAACTGAAACATAAAATGCTAAAATATGGACGTGATCTAAACGCTCACTATATGTTTCAAATATAGTTTTTTTTTTTTTTTTAATTTAAAATTTTTAACTCAATGACTAGGGATGAAAGATTTTGAATCTTGGCCTCAAACACTAAGAGGTAACAGCTGAGTTACAAAAAGCTGTTTGGCAATATTAAAAGTCAATATTACAGGATTTACCATGTTTATATAAGCTGACATGATACGTTTGATCATATGCTGGTCTCAAAATTTTATCATTAAACAATTCAATGGCTTTAAAAGTTAAATAATAATAATAATAGTAAATGAAGTTTTAGTTTTGTTTTTTTCATTATGCATATATTGATTAAGCTGAATAATCTAAGACTAGGAATCTGACCCGGTGGTAAGGGTGGTCTTCGCAAAACTTACTAGCTAGGTTGACAAGTAGAAAACTGATTCTCAATAAGCTTCTAATTCAGACCCCTTTCATAAAAGTAAAAGATCAAAATTCAATTAATGGAAAGCAATAAAAGAATGTCACCCGAAAGAGTGGACGTGCGCAATCACTGTACATGGTCAACTTGTCAATTTGTGCACAAAATCCAGGCATAGAAAATGAAAAACAAATGTAGCTTGGGGTCCTGGGGAGTTCAGGAAACAGAGAGATCATAGCAGAGGAATCTGATCACAAATGAAAGGGATGCACATTGACTCAATTAAAGCCAAGATATTAATGCTAATGCTGATACCACTGTTTGTCACTTCGCCTAAGAAACCCACAAAAACCAGAAATCCATTGATCAACATCTAAGTAAATTTTCTAATTTCAAAGTTTAGCACTCTGGAGGCAATGTGATAGTGGTGGATTGTTTATCAAATGGCATATAATGCTCAGATTATGATAGTAAGTTCATCCCTGAAAGTATCCATGTATACACATATACATATATACTTGCAAGTATGCACATACATAATTCCTGTGTTTTGGTATCTTATGCTGAAATTGTCATATCTTACACATGGAAACTCAAGAGTTTTGAGCCCAGCCCAGGAAACTTCTTTTAACGTTTCTGAATGTATGCAGGTGCATGATGTCACAGTGGAGGTGGTGGAAGGGGATGCTAGGAATGTTCTTTGTGAGGCAGTGGAGAGACACCATGCATCCATTTTGGTTGTGGGTAGTCATGGCTATGGAGCTATCAAGAGGTATTGCTCTAAACCTTTATTCTCATTTTTGCTGTCATGGTTTACAACTGTTAAATTGTAAATAAGTTAGCAGTGAACGTTTTTATTCATTTTCTGCTATTTGATCTTGATCAAAACAGGTGCTTCTATTGTTAACTGTAACAAGCAAGAATTCAATAACGTGTTACCATTTACTACTTATAATTCAGTTTTCGCTTCTTGGAAACTTTTGGTGGAAATATGTTGCTCATCCATGAAACTTTGAAGTTTTAACAATCAATTTAATTTTCATGCAGGGCTGTTTTAGGCAGTGTCAGTGACTACTGTGCTCATCATGCCCACTGCACGGTGATGATTGTGAAGAGGCCCAAAATCAAACACTAAGCCACCATACCTGCTTCACATAAAAATGTATTGCAGTTGGATCAGTCAAGGGATACTTAAAAATAAATTTGATGATGTACAATGGGTTTTTCTATCATCGCATTTGACATTTGCTCCTGAACTGGCATGTTTTACTCTGCTCAACTTTGAATGATATGTTGATATTTCATTGTAAGCGTTTGATTAGGAATTTGTTTCCCATAAGTGACAGTTGCACATAAGCATTCCAAGTTCCAACTGCCAAAAAGAGCAGGTGTATTTTATTTTTATACACTGATATCAGTATCTCTGAAGCAAGGCATGTTTTCATGGCCTTCAACTGTGAAACTATAAACATATTACGAAAGGACCAAAGCACTTTCCCAGTCCTTTTACCATACAATCAAATATCATGGGTGAGCTAGCATAGCTCCTCTACATAATGTGGGCATTCACACCAGCCTTAACAAATTAGCTTTTCAGAAAACATATATATAGCTAAACTCAACTAAAACCGTCCTGCGTCACAATTCTCTCTCTCTCTCTCTCTCTCTCTCTCTCTCTCTCTCTCTCTCTCTCTCTCTCTCTCTAGACCTCCATGGTTGAGCTTCTCCTTGAACTCATTCACCCTCTTGAACTCATCTTCCCCTCTCTCTTTAGATTAGCTCAGGTGGTTGTGGCTCCATTTTCAAAATTGGGTCAAGTGGCTGTGGTTGGGTTGTGTTTAATCTAGATAACTGGGTTTGTGTTGGTTTATGCCTTTATGGTTTGATTTGGGTTTGATATGTGTTGGTTTATGGGTTTGATCTCTGTGTTTGGTTTGATATGGTTTATGGGTTTGATCTGTGTTTTGTTGTTTTAGGTAAGAAATTAAAACCAACTATGGAGAACAAAGTTACAAGCTTTAAAAATTTAGACGCCATTACATACAATTTTCTCCATTCATTCTCATAAAAATTTCTTTAAAGAGTTACATGATATCAAAAAGAATTTTATATTTAATTAAATAAGTGGAAAGCTGTATTGCTTCTAAAACTATTGTAGGACTTGTTAAGGCGAATTTTGATAGAAATCAATGGCGCCTTGAAAAAAAAAAAAAAAAAAAAAAAAAACTTTTGCAATGGCATCTAGATAAATCGTTACGCTGGGAACTATTAAGTTGACACAAGTTCATCCTCTCACCAGCCCACGTTAACTTGTTCAGATCTTTGAAAAATTTACAAGTTTTTAGTTATGCATTTTCCAAGGCAGCCCAAAGAAAAAACAGATCTCCATTTGTGGATTTACAACTCCTTTGTAATATTTTTCTTTGAAAGTTTGTGCTCATTATGTTTATAGTTTATACCATTTGTACAATGAATTTTGTCTTGATGAATTGTTGAGTCCATTGGATTAAATTAGCAAGTCATGATAAAAATTTATTCCTGTTTTATGTGTTTAGTGAGTCTTGATTTTGAAGTTTGGTTCAAGTCCAAGACAAGACCGAGGATTCAAGGTCAAGAAGAATTGAAGTTTCTTGAACTTTGATATCAACTGAGATCGATCAAAAGTCACAAATTTATAGAAGAGTCTGTAAATTTGGAGTTGTTTTGGGTAATGTCAATAAGTTCTACATGAGGTATTAAATTAGAATATAATTATTCTATTTGTAAACTTCAATTTTATATAGTGGATTTGTTTTTTTTTGGAGTTGGTGGTTAAGCCCTCATCATGACTCATAGTAATTTTTACTTAGGAATAGTTGCTCCACTAATGTTCCCTACGTCATCATATTGCATGTTCATGTGTTTCAACTATTTTTTATTTTATGAAATATTATGCGTGATTACATTGACCAAGCCTCAAACATATATAGTTGGACTAATTAATATGCTCGGCTTAATAATTGGTTAATTAGCACAACTAGGGCCTAAATCCCCTAACATGAACAATTCTATTTCAATATTGTGAGGGGAAGGAACATCTACACCAAGTGGATGGCATATTGGTGTGCTGTCGTAGGCAACCAAAAATAAAACCTATACTTCTAAAAATATATGTAGTAGTGCGAGTAATGATCGTTCCCACAGAGAGTATCTAGCCTAATATTATGCTACGTGAACAAGGAGGGGGGGTTTGAGTATAATGAAAACAATTTTAAGAAAAACAACTAAGGAAAAATTCAAATTAAAGTATCAAAATCAATCAAGAGAACAAACCTTGGTCCAAGTCAACATCCACCATCGAATTTTACAACTGATCATCGATGCAAGTGTATATCAATTCACACTTTGAATATTCACTGTTGGAACTATTTTCCTATCTCTCCTTAGTCGTAGTTAATTAGAAAACAAGCGATCTAATAAACCCTAACTACTAAACAACCCAAGACAAGCGCTAAAGGTTTAATCTAGTAGTAACCTTAAGAACTAGAGAGATCGATGAAGCTAAACAACACAAACACAAGCGGTTGCATTTAATTTAGTCGAGCGTTCTTCCTAAGATCTAATAATTTCTAACGCAGCAAATCATTAAATCTTGGTTGCTTCACAAGTTAGAGAGATCAAACAATTACGGATTTGATATCTAACCTAGCAGTAGATTGAAACGAATAATAAACTAGTAGGTCTCCTAGTAATTAAACGAGACAATCATGAAAATAGGCACAGAAGAACATCCGATATCCAAATTATAAATTGAACAATAAAAACAAATTAGATCTCACAGTTTTATTGATTCCGAGACTTCAGTTTCCTTCAACCAAGTATAAAAGTTTTAGCCACGTAGAGCCATGACAAAAAACTCAATGGAGAAAATTAGAGAAGAGGGGAGAGAGAGGCGTGTGTGTGTCTATATTTCTGATTTCTCCTCCCCTTTTACATGTTAATTCCCCCTTTTCCAAGCCTACAAAATCTCCTAAAAATATTCTAAATAATAACCTCCAAATCTGACTAATTAAGGAAAAATATTAAAAATAAAACAAAGTCCTAATATAAATAGGAAAGTGGTGTTTTTCAACTAGAAATTTCGTGCATCACATCTGGAACCTTCAAAAAATAAACCACATCAGATCTGCATATTAGAATTTCAAGCAATGAAACATTCCAGAACATCAACAATGCAGATGCGGCAATTTCAAGTCCAATTTCGACCTTGATGCGTCCTGTATTTCTCAAAACTCAAAACATTAAAGTTGTAGAGCTTTGTCTTAGCATTCCATAACATCTTGAATCATCTCAATCAGAGTTCTGATGAGAGAGTTATGCCCAGATTACGAAGTAATATCAAAGCTGTCCAGAATCACCCAATTAACTACGTTTTGCACTTTATGCCTCCATTTGCATTCTATATCAAAATATAAGAAAAAATGAGTACATTTAGGTACCAAATAAATATAAAAGACTAAACATTAAGGGATAAAAATATGACATTTTGTATTCTCATCAAATTCCCTCACACTTAACTTTTGCTCGTCCTCGAGCAAAACTCAAATTCACTTTTCCAAAAATACCAAGGTTGCAACACCATCAGCAAAGAACAACCAAACTCTTCAAAACTCATATCATATCGTGAACAAGCATTCTTAAACAACTTACAATTACTTATTAAGCATTTTCACTTAAAGATGAAATAAACTAAATATGTAGATCCTCACGGAAATAAACACTCAACTCTCATATGTTTAAAGGGTATGTGTTTCGCTCAAATTCATTCCAATGGAAATGATCTACTATAGGCTTGCATATCTTTTCATTCTCCATCATTGGGATCACATGCATAACACAAATCATAAGGACTTTTCAAGGGTTGTAATGGAGTTTAGGACCAAGGTGGGAAATATTTGGGAATGTAGCTCAAAAGCCATCGAAACTAGTGAAGCAAAAATGAATCAACTCAAGCTCGAATATATAAGACATGTAAAACCAATCACTCCATTCAGTAGTTTCCACCTTTGTATATATCATGTATAAATCATCTTTCTTGGAATTTTAGGAGAAATTATGAACATGGACAGTTTGTAACATTAAAAACAATTTTCTCTATCATTTTTTTTCTTTTTTCTTTCTTTTTTATTCTTTTTTTTCAACAAAATTACATCAACAATGGAACTCACAAATTGAGAATGAAAACATGTTCCATTTCATCAATCATAGCCATACCACAAATCTAGACACCTCTACACTTATTTCTTGCACACCCATACTTATCATAATGATGAACAATGCTCCACTAGTTCTACGGCTTCGGTAAAATCATTGTTTTTCGGGTTTAAAACTTGTAACGTGGGTTCACAATAAAGGAAAAAGAAAAACAATAAAGCTCAAAGGGGTTCAACAAAGGGAAAAATTAATTTCAAGGTAGGCTATTTGGCTTATGTAGCTTATAACAAAGAGAGCCTTAATCATGTTCATGCATGCATGTGTCAATATGATCTCGAAGAGAATCAAGGCAAGTTCTAGAAAAACAAATCTATGGAAGAATATCTCACATAAAAGAATAATGAAACTGATATGGATGTGTCAGTCTAAAGGCTCAAAATCTCACCAGCTTTTGTCTACTAAATTCAGTCACTACCATTCTCAAGGAAAATAACTAGACCAATTAATTCTAAGCTGGAAGATCACTTATTCAATCATGTTATGAATTTTTCAAGCTTCATTGAATCTTGCTCATGACATACACAACCAAAAATCTTTGAAAACCACAAAAATAAAGAGCAATTTTTTTTTTTTTTGAAAAATACTAACTTAAAACACAATCTAAATCCCTTCCCCCACATTTAAAACTTACATTGTCCCCAATGTAAGGTGAAATGCGAAGAAAAGGCAAAAATAACAAAAATATAAATGCGAAAATAAAAAGACAGGAAAAAGAACTTCCCTTGGGTTGCCTCCCAAGCAGCACCTTTGTTTATTGTCATTGGCTCGACTCAATGCTTCCTTATTCAATCAGTATAAATCGGATCCTCAAGGTCCAATTTTCCCACATTCTCTACTTGTAAACCTTCATAGAAAGGCTTAAGTCTATGGCCATTCACCTTGAACACTTTGGAAGTTGTTAAACTTTGAATTTCAACTGCACCATGGGAAAAAACATTAGTAACAACAAAAGGTCCAATCCAACAAGAACGCAACTTACCTGGATACAAATGAAGCCGTGAATGATATAGAAGGACTTTTTGACCAACTTTAAACTCCTTCCTAGAAATCATCTTG